>CM053788.1:475957143-476557143 GCA_028749045.1 Cupressus sempervirens
TATCAGTATCAAACATTCAAATGTGATTATTAGAAATCTAGAACCTCCTCCAAGGTTTTAACTAGACAAAGGAAGAGGAAGATGTAAAATTTTGTAATATGCAATTTATAAATTAGAGTCATGACAATGCTCAAAGGTTATAATTATTACAATAGGACTCCACATGAGAATGTGATTTTGTACTAAGTTTGCATTCAAAATATTAAATTTAATAGAAAACACTTTAATAGTCATTTATGGACTCATTGGATGAACCTTGTACCTGAGTTTTCTAGAAACATTGTATTTCTAATGAAATTTAAGCACTTTTTTAAGTTGCTAAGTCTGAGTTTTCCATCTATGAATAGCATTACTGGCAGAGTTTGAGGGAGGGTACATATGACTAATGTGAACCCCTTTTAATGTAGATCAATAACTCATCTACATTTACATAGCCAAAGGTTGTAATGGTCAAAGGGAATGATAACCTTGTGCAGATTGATAGAGTTGCTTTGCAGTTAAAGAATTCCATACTCTCCTACCCCCATCCCCAAAAATAGTGCATTTAGTAAAGTTGAGAAAGTGAAAACATAGAGAAGTTAAGTTGAATTTTGTGCAATCCCAAATCAAGTGGATAATATATTTGTCAAGCTTTTATATAAAAAATAAAGAGAAATCTAGTACCATATTTATTCCCAATATCATTCTAAGCATTTGTACTTTGAGATTACCTTCAAAGTACATCAACAACTTAAGGAAAATCAAAACTCTGAATCTAGTATTCAATGAAATAAAAGGTGAGGATATATTCTAAATTATAAACACTAAAGCTATATCCATGGTCAAAGAATATAATCTAACACTTAATCCTTGAACTATATATCTATCTCTTTATAAAATCAAGATTATTTGATAATTAGCTATAAAAAGAGTATGTCTACCTTCCACATTTGTACTTATCATTCCATCAAATTTTCTTGTTTTCTCTTTCTTCCAATGTTTTACTTGCTCCCATAAACATGTAAGATCCTACAAGAAGGAATTCATTAGTTTAAAAAGATCAGATTCCTTATGTCTTGACTCTTCTAAATCATGTAAGTCAAATTCTCTTAAACAGATAAAAAGAGAATGCAGAACAATATGTGTTCATTTTTTATTACTATCAGTATGGACGATTTTGATGTGACTTGAAAATGTAAATAACACACACAATAAGTAAAAAATAGTAGTCAAGTTTCCACATTATGCTTTAGGCATTCAATCTAACAAATGGCTATAGTAATAGATATGTGCAGACTTGATATTACATAAAACTAGGATGAAAAAGACTTGTAAGGGGTCCTCACCACTAGACTTTAGTTTCCCAATAGTTGTATGCTCTTGTTAGTGGACTACCTGCTATGTTGGGTCCTACCCCTTTGACCAAAAATAATTCTCTATGATTTGACCTATTGACCTAGTAGCCCTTAAGTTGCTTACCAATCCACCTACATGTAATTACATAGAATATTATAGACACAATTGTATCATCCCATGGAAAAGAAACATCATGTGCTCTCTAAATTATGGCAAGACTCATGCCAATTGTGATAATGAGTGTGGGGTTGATTGATCTTTCCTATAACATAGCATAATGGCAAGCCACCTAGGGACAAATATCATTATTTGTTCAGAGATTATCCATGATTATATTATTTAGCATTATGCAATTCTCACAATGGTATAATTAGCTAGCAAGGTGTTAAGGGTTGATATTATGTTGCTAACCATTGTAATAATCCATTCAACTTTCAAAACACAATATCATCTGCCTATAAATCATAAAAAGTGGTAGAGCGCTAGAAAAGTGAGGCTAATAGATATAATAATCCAAAATACATCAATGGGCCTAATGATGAAAGAGAAACAATTTGATTTTTTTAATTTTTTGATTTGCTTCTCTAAAAAATTTCAAGCTTTCCATAAAATGTGTCCACAACACATGGCTCATCATTAATGCCCATTTCTTGAGTAATTTCATGTAACATGTCATTGGTTCCATATTGTACTATTGGAAATGTAGGATATCATTGATACTTGTTGAGATCGTTGAGATGGAAGACATGTATTGATGACAAGTTTTGACATTGATGTCACATATGTTATGTGGTTGTAGATAGACTCACCCATGAATAGACCTTGAATTTGAATCCAAACATTGCCTATCAATAGGCCCACATGAAATAGAACTTACCTAAACAACAATCAAGCTTTACCCACATAAATAAATAGAAAAAAGAAGAACTAAATAATTGAACAATTCTCAAATGATAGTAACTAATAACATACCTTCTATGAGATTTATGCAATGGGTAGAATGGACTTCTCTTGCAAGAGTAAACTAGATTCAAATCAATAGAAATGTTGAAGGGGAGTTTTACTAGCTATATAAAAAAGTGTTTGTCACCTCTACAAGTCAAAAAGTAGACTAGTATATGTTAAAGGTATGTTTATAATGACAAAAGATAATGCTTGAATGAGATGCACATTCAAATTGCTCTTGGCACTATTAGATGATCAATATATGCAACAAGGTTGAGCTGCATGAATGTGGGTGCATATGAATAGAACTAAATTTTAAATAATTAAAATATGTCAATCTTATGTGGCTTGGCTCATATAGCATATAAGTCAACTTAACAGAAAAAACCAAGCTTTACTAAGAAAAAAAGGTTTAAATGAACAAATTGTGAATATGTTTGCAAGTGGATAGAATTAAAGCAACACAAAGAAGTTGAAATTGAAAATGTACTCTTTAAATGTTCTCATGAAGATTTTTATCACTTCTTCGAGTGAAGCATTTCCAAATCTTTTTCTAATGCCATTAACAGTCACCTCTAACTAACCTGGTCCTACAAGTGTGCCCTGTAATTGACATCATTAGAACTCATAAACTTAACACTCAATACCACAAATTTATAGATAATGAAAGTAGTGAGAAGGATAGAAAATGAATATTATAGCCAAGGTATTAGTAGTTGCAAGACCAAGGTCATTATGGCAATGAATTTAAATAATGGCATTCTCAATGCCTGGAGTATTGGATTTGATACCTGCAATCAATTCATAGAATTCAGAAGGAAATAAATACCCCACAGTATCCCCAATGCCAATAATGGTGGCTCTTGCCTTGATCACCTCTCCCAATATCTTGTACAAAAAAATTGGATCAAATGTGCCAATAGTTAAGTTCATCAATTTTTGTGACTTGATACCTCCACACTTTAAGTAGCTTAATAGGATACATACAAAAAAATTGAGAGAGCCTCAACTGAAAAGTAATCTATGTTTAAGGGACTCCACTAAAAGTAATTGACATGTGGCACTGAGTGAAGATTAATAGGCAAAGAGATTAGATTAATAGGTGAACACCAATAATTTCAGTTTGGCTACACCCACATGGTGGTTTGAATTTCTTAAGATGCCTCAATATAATCCAAGTATGAATATTTTATACCATATTTGTGAAAGTTATATCTGCATCCTAGGCAATGCATTGTTTAAGGATGAAGGAGATTTTTATTTCATGTTGTTCTTGTTAAATACACACTAAATAACATGAATGAAAGATTGCATATCTCTTTTGATTGTCCTATAGAAAGCCTCTACCCTAATGAGTAGTTTGATTCTTATGACTTCAAGTCCTTTAGAGTCTTGATGATTACAATAAAATAAATTGCATGAAAAGGGCTACAAGCCCTCTTCAAAAATCCTCAAAGATTAGAAGTCTCCTAGTGAAAAATACTTCCCTAATAATGCAACTAATCTACACAAGTGTGGGTTATGAATTTGGTACTACTTATGCTTTAGGTTTCCTGTTAATATGAATAGTAATATTACACACCCCAAAGTGTACATTATAATTTATTATATTGTATTTTCTATTCATATAGTGATTCCAAATCAAACAATCAATGAAACCTCCCAAGAGTGAGTTTTAGTTGCACACAAAAATAAAAAAGATTTTAGCTATAAGTATATGAATTAATGAGGTAAAAATGCTCCAATAGAGAACTTCATTAAGGATCTAGGTGACAAGCTAGCAAAAAGCCACTAAGGTCATCAAGTTTCTATGACATTGGGTTGACTAGTCAAGTTAGAGAATGGAGAAAATACAACCTCCTTCTTTAGTTTAGATAGCATAATTACAACATAGAAACTTTTGAAATTTTTGTTACTTATTAGTTGTGGAAGATAAGGACTCAACCTCTCCAATACACATGGGCATACAATAAACAAAATTACTCACTTTGATTTCCTAAACTGGCATCATTTTTGAAGAAATAAGACCCAATTTGTTGCATGGAGTTAGAACAAAAATTTGAGTCCTTCTATTTGATTCTCAATAGTTTACTGTCATGCCCAAAACTTGAAGGCAAAAACACACACACAATTTTTTTTGAATTAATAATTAAACATGCCCTAGGTTTGAAATGATTGATAATAGTTTTAGTACAGGTTCTTTACTTTTCGTCTTAAGGTTATAATCATGATGGCGATTACATTATTAAGATTTGAAAACTTTAGTTATAAGATTTATATCGATAAGCTTATTTAACTTTCAACAATAAGAAAACAATTATTTAAATGACAAAGCAATTGTATTCGAGTTTAGATTTATTGAAAATGTATAATCAAAATCAACTATAACTTCTTAGACAATAATCAATTTACAACCCAATCGATATTGAAAAGTCACTTTAAGGAAAAACAATTTAACTAGAATTCAAACTAAATATATGTGTATCAAATTGATTACTTTAACCTTTCAACTATAAAACCACTTAATCATTTTAACAGTAATCTTCATTAAAAAAAATTTTAAAAAACCTTTAAGTAAAAATAACACTAAACTATCATAAGTCCTA
Source organism: Cupressus sempervirens (assembly GCA_028749045.1). Classification (NCBI taxonomy): domain Eukaryota; kingdom Viridiplantae; phylum Streptophyta; class Pinopsida; order Cupressales; family Cupressaceae; genus Cupressus; species Cupressus sempervirens. The sequence goes on from CM053788.1 coordinate 475,962,030, forward strand.
ATTAATCATAATATAATACTAATGCTAAACTATACTAAATAATTTATACACTCAGACTAACTATCAATAACATGATAACGACGAACTAAAGCACAACATATAAATTAAATTAATTATATAACTATTTGATTTAAAGAAAAACTAAAGTAAAATTATTGACATAATAAAAGAAAAATTAACTTAACTAGAATTAACACTAAAATCCAATCTTAACCTATACTATCAAAATTATTACTTAAACTAACATAATTAAAACGAACTAACTACGATTAAGCAAAAAAACTAAACTATAATCATAAACTTAAAATAAACAAACTAACCTATACTAACACAACTTATTACTTAAAAAATTAAGATTACATTTTACACTAACTATTAGAAGATGCTAATAAGGAAACTTAAATTAAATAAATAACAATTTAAAAATTAACATTATTAATCAAATGACAAAACAAAAATAATCTAACATCTAACCAAATTTATTAACAAATGAACTAATATAAAACTAAACTAAAATAACATATCAACTTAACTACTAAATTACCCACCACATCCAATACTACTTCCTTCAAACCCCATGCGATGACCTGTCCATCCCATCTATGTGCTCTATCTCCAAGCGCTGACAAAGGGTATGAGTCAGGTCTGTCCCCCACTGCGCAAGGCATAGCCTACCAAGGACTAGACGCAAGGTAAGGTGGGGATATAAGTTTCTTATTTGAAAAACAAACAAACCTTTAAATCAGTCCCATCCCAAAGTAAAGGCCTATGTCCCAAGGTGGATGTGAGCAAGTCTTCCAAGAGAGCGCTTAGGAATGCGAGAAACTACGATTGCCTCCAATGCTGACCTAAGGAGAGGGGGATTCATACCCCACCTAAAGCATTAAACTAAAACAACTTGCCCACCTATCCGTGCACTTCCTAAGCATTTTCTTTCTTTCCAAATTGCACTCTGCCCAAGGGGAGGTCATGCATTGTCAAGATAAAAAGGTATGAGAAGAATTAAATTGGTAAATTTTAAACAGTGACATGCCAAAGGAAATCAATCCATGGACAAGACAACCTACGAAATTCTATGGAGGGGAAATAGGGTGGTGTCACCCTAAGCAAAATTAATGACTTGATTAATTTAAAACTTTCCCAAGCCCATTTCAAGAGCTGGCGCCAACTAAGGAGGAGTTAAAGCAAAGTTAATTTGGTGAGGGATAGGATACTAAGATATTTATTATATTAGTTTAAAATTATGTTTACACCATTTCTAATATCATTATTATTCTAAATTAATTTTACAGGCCTTAACATATGTTTCAAAAGAGGATATTTAAAAGAATATTCTCTGCTCCAAAACAAGAATTATTAAATTCTCTCATACAAACTCTAGCATCCTGTAGGTGGATTATTTGATAATTTGTCTACTCTCTCTCTCTCTCTCTCTCTCTCTCTCTCTCAACTCAATGTATATTTTTCTTTTGCAACTATATTACCACAATAGGTGTTTGCATTCTCTTATAAATTTCTAGTTTATCATCTCCATGAACCTCAAATGGCCATGCATTTCAATGAAACCACATTACATGAAATAACCATCTACGTATTCATTTAACTATCTAATAAAACTGATGGATCAACATAATGACTAAACTAGTCTTAAGGCAATTGAGAAAATAAGAGATCAAAATGATAATGCTCCATTCCTTTTGAAAGGAGTATCAAAATACACAAAGTTATTTCTCTATCATGTTTCAATTTTAGCTTGGATCTCTTGACATAATTCTTCCTACATGTTCTTGCAAATTTATTTTCAACATAATCAACCATGAACTAAATCATTTCAAACTTGATAAGGACACCATACATTTACATGGATTAGCAACATCTCTCTCTACAGTCCATATGAATAGAGGCATCACCACACATCACAAATTGAATCATGTATAATTGAACATCATTGTTGCATCTTATCTTTGATACACATTCATATGACAACATAGAATACGAAAATTTTAAGAGAAGTAAATTTACTCAATCACTTATTTTATTATCAACCTGATTCAAGGCTTAGCTGGGAAAGAATCAGGAAGAAAACCAGGCTTCGTTGCCATATATAATAAGGTTTAAAAAATACAATTTACAATAGGATCTCAATCCCAATTTTCAATAATTTTATCAAATTTTCTTCATGATCATAATCAAGGAGTTTGTAATGTCTTCTAAATCTCATTTCAAGAACCATGGAGGAAACCAATAACTGATCGGGTGACAACCAAGCAGAACCAAAAGAACATCAAGCATGCATAATCATACATGGTTTACACAATAAGATTCACAGTGAATCAAGACTAGGGAGAGGTGGATTCTTCCAACTGGAGAAGTCAAACACAACACCAAATCAAATGCCCAATCGGGGCCAATAACCAAGAACTTCCGTTCTTCCATTTAAACTTGCCATACTCATACCAGGTTTGTGCTGATGGGTAGGGACCCATAACAGCCTACCCTTTATCCCTCTTCTCATCTTGAGAAGAGACTCTACACAGGTTGGAGTCCAACTAAATAGACCTCTCCCAAAATTGGTCACTTCTACCCTCTCCTAGGGTGAGTAATACCAAAACACCCATGCAAGAAAACTCAAAATTGCAAACATAAACAAGAAGGGAAAACAACCAAAATAACAAGGGTTACAAATCTTCCCAACATACCCACAACCATACAATAGTAAAACAACAACAAGGTAACAAGAACATGAAACAAAACATAAAAATTGAATAAGGGAGATGGGAGTTTCCTACCTTCACAAAGAGGTAATGGCAATGAACCAATTTGAGTAGAGTATCCCTCCTTCCTTCAAGCTTCAAGAAATCTTCTCTAAATGTAGAGATTGGGTAACCAAACCACTAGACCAAGGAAGGCCTCTAAATAAGCCTCCAACTCAACCACCCAAAAGGAGCAATAACTATCTCCACCCACTTAGCCACTCTAGAAACTCCTAACACAACCTACACCATGGTTAAACCCTAAAAGGAGGTGGGGTAAGACAACTCATGACAACCACTTGCAATTTTCACACAAAGGCAAAAAGGGGACTTTTGTGTGACCTCAAAAGTCAAAAAAAGGGGCTTAGGGGTTGGAAAAGACCCCTAACCCATACCCATACCCTTTAGTTAGAATAAAAAAACATGTTAAAAGCCTTAGGAAAGAGGTTTAGAGACAAAATAAAATCTAGGAATAAAATAGGTCCCTCTAACAACTCTAACTAGCAAATTAAGCACATAAACATTTTACGAGTGTCAAGCGACACTGAAAAAGCATAATTACGAACAATAGGGTTTCCAAATTTTAGCACATGGAGATCAGTTTTGTTCCTTCGTAGGGTTTCTCGGCTAAATATCTGCACACTCATTGCACACATCAGTAGTCCCATAAAATCACATGTATATAAACGTATATGTATCAGAAATTTTCATAATTTAAAACATACATTAATAAAGTTTCTTCTCCCTTCATAATTCTTAACCATTTGAAATATCGTAAATCAAATCTCAATCCTACATCTACTGATTTCGTCAACATACATATACATGAACATTAAATGAAAATCATCAAATATATCTGGAAATCACATCACACAACATGAAATAATAAAATATGTTCTAAGCATCAGATAATGTCTCGACATCTCGAGTCGCAGATAACAAAATAAGAGTAATATATCACTATGCTACGATGGGTCAGGGCGAGGCCTCACATCCTCCCCCACTAGGCATGAACTTCCTCCTGGAGTTCATCAAAAGGGTACAGGTACTGAGATCGCATCTGCGCTGCATCCTCCCATGAAGTTGTGACCTCATTGTAACAATCGCATTGGACCCTAACCTGGTCTAGCTCTCGGCCTCGAAGTGCTAGGGTCCGTCGGGCAATAATGCGGATAGGCTCTAGTGCTAGCTGTCCATTTGACTCCACCTACAAAGCATCCCAATCTATAATATGAGACTCATCATAAATGTATCCTCTAAGTACAGAAATATGAAACACATCATGGATGTGTGACAGGTTAGGTGGCAAAGCTAAACGGTATGCAACAGGTCCTATCCTCTCAAGGATCTCGAACAGCCCAACAAATCGAGGTGCCAACTTAGAGCCCTTTCTGAATCAAATCAGACTCTTGTGTGGTCATACCCTCAAGAACACTCTATCACCAACCTGATACTCTCGATCTGTCCTCTTCACATCAGCATACTTCTTCTACCTATCCTGTGCCTCTCTCAGGCGCTGTCTAATCAGGGTCACCTGCTGCTCCATCTCCTTTACCAACTGGGGCCCAATAGATACTCGATCCTCGATCCTATCCCAACTCAAGGGTGTCCTGCATGGTCTCCCATACAAAGCCTCATACGGTAGCATACCTATGGAAGAATGATGCCCATTGTTATAGGAAAACTTGACAAGATGAAGGTATGCCTCCCATTTGACCTGATGGTCCATCATGTACATAGGTAGCATGTCCTCCAAAACTTGATTCACTCGCTCAGTCTAGCCATCGATCTGAGGATGGTACACTATACTAAAATTGAGCCTAGTGCCCAGGGCCGACTATAACTCTCTCCAAAATGAAGAAGTGAACAAAGAGTCTCTATTAGAGATGATCTTACAGGGAACACCATGAAGTCTAAAAATGTCCCGCAAGAACACCTAAGCCATGTCTCATGCTGTAAATGTAGTACGCATGGGTGAGAAATGGGTAACCTTGGTCAATTTGTTGACTATCACCAAAATGGCATCATGGCAACGAGATGACATAGGAAGACCAACAATAAAATCCATAGATATAGTGTCCCATTTCCATACTGCAATCTCGCCAGGATGACGGTGCTCCGCCTTCACCCTCTGGCACTCGAGGCATCTCCCAACTATGCTAGCAATCTATACTCTCATGCCTGGCCAATGATACAACTACCTCAAATCTGCATGTAACTTCTTAACATTGGGGTGCGCTGCATAAGGTGCTCTATGAGCCTCAAGTACAATGAGCTCGCGCAAACCCCCAATGGAAGGTACATACATACGTCCCCTATGTCGCAAAAGTCCATCAGACTCCAAGGAATACTCTGCAAACTTCCCTTCCAAGGGTCTTTGAGAATGTACTAACTGACTTACTTCTGCATAAAGCTCATCAGTTGGTAAGTGTTGCAAGATCCGCTCTCTCAAGTTGGTGCAAGTAGTCACAGATGAAAGTTCATGGCACCTTCTGCTTAAGGCATCTGCAACCACATTCTCCTTTCCCTTGATGTAATGAACATCAAAATCATACTCACACAGGAACTCCATCCACCTTCTTTGCCTAGCATTAAGGTTCGGCTGAGAAAATATGTACTGCAAGCTCTGGTGATCGGAATGAAGCTCGAATCTATGACCCAGAAGGAAATGTCACCATCTCACCAAGGCATGAACCACTACCGCTAGTTCTAGGTCATGAGTAGGATAATTGAGTTCATGAGTCTTCAACTTCCTAGACTCAAAGGAAATAGGCCACCCTTCCTGCATAAAGACTGCTCCTAAACCATCTAAAGATGCATCGATGCACACCACAAATTCTGTAATAGGATCTAGTACTGTGAGAATTGGTGCACTCGTGAGGGCTCTCTTGAGCTCTTCAAAAGCTCTACCACACTTCTCTATCCACTCATACTTCTTCCCCTTTCTCTGAAGAGAAGTGATGGGGTGTGCCAATCTAGAGAATCCTAAAATGAAGCATCAGTAATAACCTGCTAGCCCCATAAAGCTCCTCACTTCGGTAACACTGGTGGGTGCTAGCCAATCCATGATAGCCCTAATCTTTGATGGGTCTACTGAGACACCATCACTTGATATGACATGACCCAAATAATGTATCTCAGGTCTGAAGAATGCACACTTCGACAAGCTGCCAAACAACTGATTCTCTCTTAGCCTCTGCAATACCTATCTTAGGTGCTCTTCATGCTCTCTCTCTCATCATGAGAATAAATCAGAATGTCATCAAGAAACACAACCAAAAACTTATCCAAAAAGGTACAAAATACTCCATTCATGAGGCTCATGAATATAGCTGGAGCATTCGTAAGGCCAAAAGGTACCACGGTGAACTCGTAGTGGCCATACCTAGTACAAAAAGCTGTCTTGGGGATATCACTATCCACAATTCTCAACTGATGGTAAGCCGACTTTAGGTCAATCTTTGAAAATACTCGGGCACCCTACAACTGGTCAAAGAGATCATCGATTCTGGGAAGAGGATATCGGTTCTTGATGGTCACCTTGTTCAATTGTTGATAATCGATACACAACCTAAGTTATCCATCCTTCTTCTTGACGAAAATCATCGGTGCACCCCAAGGTGACACACTAGGTCATATATGCCCCTTCTCCAAGAGTTCTTCCAACTGAGCCTTTAGCTCACTAAGCTCATGAGTAGTCATCCTATAAGGTGCTCTTGAAACTGGCTCAGCTCCTGGCACTAGGTCTATGTGGAAATCCATTGCCCGCGGTGGAGGCATACCAAGAAGCTCTGAAGGAAACACATCTGCAAACTCCTGAAGGATTGGAAAATCATCAAGGGATGGCTCCCTTTCTGATTCTTCCTCTCGGTCACAAATAGTGATAGCAAATAACTGACAACCCTTTCGCATGCACCATCTAAGCTGCATAGCGGAAATCATACGAAGGGACACTGGCCTCTTCACTCCAAAGATCTCCCTAGAGATACCATCATCATCCACACATTCCACCCTCTTCTGTCGACAATCCACCTTGGCGTTGTGGGCACAAAGCCAATCCATTCCAAGGACAACATCATAAGAACCTAGAGGGGTAATGCGTAGGTCAGTCCTAGTGGACATGTCTCCAATCTGCATCTGACAACTCCGCACCATGGAACTAACTAACACTCTGGCTCCTGAGGCTAACTCTACCTCCCAACTAACATCCTGTCTAACTGCCACTAGCCCGCAATGCTCCACCACAAATGGAGATAGAAAAGAGTCAGTAGCTCCGAAATCAAATAAAACTGCAACCATATGGCCCTGTATAATACCTGTAGCCTCGATAACTATGGCCTAATGCTCAGCCTGGCGGTTGTCAACTGCTGCAAAAACTCTATGGGATCTACCCATGTCACCAACTATCGGCTCTGAAAAAGCCCTGCTCTGACCACTAGATGCCTATCCCTACAAACACTCCCTAGCTATATGACCCATGCCACCACAAGTGTAGCATGGTCCATGAGTATAAGATCGTGCACCCTGTGACCCAGACTACTGTGGGCCTCCTGATCTGCTAGATCTGCTGAATCCTCCCCTAGAAGACTGCTGAATCTTCACTGATTGAGACTGTGGGGCCTGTACTTTCTGCTCCTGCCTAGGACCCTGTGACTACCACTGCTTGGGCTTAGAGCCCTGATAACCATGAGAAGGTTTGTACTGTTGCTGCTGCTGGGGTTTTGGCTGCTGAGACTGTTGGCCCCTAGAGAACCCTGTTGTATAATTCTGATTCCCTTTCCAAGGGGGTTTCTGCTAGAAGTAGTTTTGGTTCTGAGGCCAATCCCGTGACTCCTACCTCCCTCGAGTATCCTCAGCAACTAGTGCTATCTCCACTGCCTGTCTGAAAGTGGTAGGGAAGGCCATCCTAACTGGGCCCTAAAGAGAGAAATTCAGACCCATGATAAAGTGATGCACCCATAGTTTCTCATCCTTCATGTATTCCACATAGGGAAGGAGCTCGAGAAACCTACTCTCATACTGAGCCACTGTAAGGCCTCTCTGATAAAGAGAATGGAACTCCTCTATCTGCTTCTGCCGAAAATGCTCTGACAAGTACCTCTCGCAAAATCTTTCTAAGAAAGATTCCCATGTGAGGGTGTCCATCCTCACTCCACCAATGATCTCCTCCTGATGCCACCAGTTGGAGGCATCCCCTCTCAACTGATGAACTGCTAGTCGTGCTTTTAGATTACTCCCATAAGGGCATAACCCAAAGCACTGTTGTAAGCTCTGCAACCATGCCTCTACTACTGAACCCTCAGTGGTACCGGTAAACAATGGTGGTCTGAGTCTTATCAATTCCCTGATGTCATCTCCTACATGCCTAGGAGGTCTATCAAAAGGGGGTTCTCTCTGGTGTATGGACTCTTCCTCGTGATCACCTTGACCCTCTATCTATCTCGGTGGGGGACTCCTAGTCCTCTCTTTGACTCTGGGCCCGCCTCCTCCGGGTCCCTCTGCTTCCACTACTGGAATCTGCTAGACTGGCTGAACTATAAGTACCACTCTCTGCTGAACTACACCGATCAAAGTCTGGAGTGCATCAATTATGTCCTGGTTTGGGTTTGGTGGAGGTGGAGGTGGTGGTGGAGGTGGAGGTGGTCCACCTTCCTGTCCCGCTCTACCACCCCCAGCCTTATGACCTCTGCCTCACCGGTTGCGAGTAACAGGCAGCATCTACACAATTAAAAGTTTGAGTTAAGTTTAGAAAGCATAATGGTTTAAGGTTCCTAGTGTTGAAAACCTGGCTCTGATACCAAAATGTCATGCCCAAAACTTGAAGGCAAAAACACACACACAATTTTTTTTGAATTAATAATTAAACATGCCCTAGGTTTGAAATGATTGATAATAGTTTTAGTACAGGTTCTTTACTTTTAGTCTTATGGTTATAATCATGATGGCGATTACATTATTAAGATTTGAAAACTTTAGTTATAAGATTTATATCGATAAGCTTATTTAACTTTCAACAATAAGAAAACAATTATTTAAATGACAAAGCAATTGTATTCGAGTTTAGATTTATTGAAAATGTATAATCAAAATCAACTATAACTTCTTAGACAATAATCAATTTACAACCCAATCGATATTGAAAAGTCACTTTAAGGAAAAACAATTTAACTAGAATTCAAACTGAATATATGTGTATCAAATTGATTACTTTAACCTTTCAACTATAAAACCACTTAATCATTTTAACAGTAATCTTCATTTAAAAAAAAATTTAAAAAACTTTAAGTAAAAATAACACTAAACTATCAAATTTAACTATCATAAGTCCTAATTAATCATAATATAATACTAATGCTAAACTATACTAAATAATTTATACACTCAAACTAACTATCAATAACATCATAATGACAAACTAAAGCACAACATATAAATTAAATTAATTATACAACTATTTGATTTAAAGAAAAACTAAAGTAAAATTATTGACATAATAAAAGAAAAATTAACTTAACTAGAATTAACACTAAAATCCAATCTTAACCTATACTATCAAAATTATTACTTAAACTAACATAATTAAAATGAACTAACTACGATTAAGCAAAAAAACTAAACTATAATCATAAACTTAAAATAAACAAACTAACCTATACTAACACAACTTATTACTGAACAAATTAAGATTACATTTTACACTAACTATTAGAAGATGCTAATAAGGAAACTTAAATTAAATAAATAACAATTTAAAAATTAACATTATTAATCAAATGAAAAAACAAAAATAATCTAACATCTAACAAAATTTATTAACAAATGAACTAATATAAAACTAAACTAAAATAACATATCAACTTAACTACTAAATTACCCACCACATCCAATACTACTTCCTTCAAACCCCATGCGCTGACCTGCCCATCCCATCTATGCACTCTATCTCCAAGCGCTGACAAAGGGTACGAGTCAGGTCTGTCCCCCACTGCGCAAGGCAGAGCCTACCAAGGACTAGACGCAAGGTAAGGTGGGGATATAAGTTTCTTATTTGAAAAACAAACAAACCTTTAAATCAGTCCCATCCCAAAGAAAAGGCCTACATCCCAAGGTGGATGTGAGCAAGTCTTCCAAGAGAGCGCTTAGGAATGTGAGAAACTATGCTTGCCTCCAATGCTGACCTAAGGAGAGGGGGATTCATACCCCACCTAAAGCATTAAACTAAAACAACTTGCCCACCTATCCATGCACTTCCTAAGCATTTTCTTTCTTTCCAAATTGCACTCTTCCCAAGGGGAGGTCATGCGTTGCCAAGATAAAAAGTTATGAGAAGAATTAAAAAGGTAAATTTTAAACAGTGACATGCCAAAGGAAATCAATCCATGGACAAGACAACCTGCGAAATTCTATGGAGGGGAAATAGGGTGGTGTCACCCTGAGCAAAATTAATGACTTGATTAATTTAAAACTTTCTCAAGCCCATTTCAAGAGCTGGCGCCAACTAAGGAGGAGTTAAAGCAAAGTTAATTTGGTGAGGGATAGGATACTAAGATATTTATTATATTAGTTTAAAATTATGTTTACACCATTTCTAATATCATTATTATTCTAAATTAATTTTATAGGCCTTAACATATGTTTCAAAAGAGGATATTTAAAAGAATATTCTCTGCTCCAAAACAAGAATTATTACATCCTCTCATACAAACTCTAGCATCCTATAGGTGGATTATTTGATAATTTGTCTACTCTCTCTCTCTCTCTCTTGAAACTCAATGTATACTTTTCTTTTGCAACTATATTACCAAAATAGGTGTTTGCATTCTCTTATAAATTTCTAGTTTATCATCTCCATGAACCTCAAATGGCCATGCATTTCAATGAAACCACATTACATGAAATAGCCATCTACGTATTCATTTAACTATCTAATAAAACCGATGGATCAACATAATGACTAAACTAGTCTTAAGGCAATTGAGAAAATAAGAGATCAAAATGATAATGCTCCATTCCTTTTGAAAGGAGTATCAAAATACACAAAGTTATTTCTCTATCATGTTTCAATTTTAGTTTGGATCTCTTGACATAATTCTTCCTACATGTTCTTGCAAATTTATTTTCAACATAATCAACCATGAACTAAATCATTTCAAACTTGATAAAGACACCATACATTTACATGGATTAGCAACATCTCTCTCAACAGTCCATATGAATAGAGGCATCACCACACATCACAAATTGAATCATGTATAATTGAACATCATTGTTGCATCTTATCTTTGATACACATTCATATGACAACATAGAATACGAAAATTTTAAGAGAAGTAAATTTACTCAATCACTTATTTTATTATCAACCTGATTCAAGGCTTAGCCGGGAAAGAATTAGGAAGAAAACCCAGCTTCATTGCCATATATAATAAGGTTTAAAAAATACAATTTACAATAGGATCTCAATCCCAATTTTCAATAATTTTATCAAATTTTCTTCATGATCATAATCAAGGAGTTTGTAATGTCTTCTAAATCTCATTTCAAGAACCATGGAGGAAACCAATAACTGATCGGGTGACAACCAAGCAGAACCAAAAGAACATCAAGCATGCATAATCATACATGGTTTACACAATAAGATTCACAGTGAATCAAGACTAGGGAGAAGTGGATTCTTCCAACTGGAGAAGTCAAACACAACACCAAATCAAATGTCCAATTGGGGCCAATAACCAAGAACTTCCGTTCTTCCATTTAAACTTGCCATACTCATACCAGGTTTGTGCTGACGGGTAGGGGCCCATAACACCCTACCCTTTATCCCTCTTCTCATCCTGGGAAGAGACTCTACACAGGTTGGAGTCCAGCTAAATAGACCTCTCCCAAAATTGGTCACTTCTACCCTCTCCTAAGGTGAGTAATACCAAAACACCCATGCAAGGAAACTAAAATTGCAAATATAAGCAAGAAGGGAAAACAACCAAAATAACAAGGTTTAAAAATCTTCCCAACATACCCACAGCCATACAATAGTAAAACAACAACAAGGTAACAAGAACATGAAACAAAACATAAAAATTGAATAAGGGAGATGGGAGTTTCCTACCTTCACAAAGAGGTAATGGCAATGAACCAATTTGAGTAGAGTATCCCTCCTTCCTTCAAGCTTCAAGAAATCTTCTCTAAATGTAGAGATTGGGTAACCAAACCACTAGACCAAGGAAGGCCTCTAAATAAGCCTCCAACTCAACCACCCAAAAGGAGCAATAACTATCTCCACCCACTTAGCCACTCTAGAAACTCCTAACACAACCTACACCATGGTTAAACCCTAAAAGGAGGTGGGGTAAGACAACTCATGACAACCACTTTCAATTTTCACACAAAGGCAAAAAGGGGACTTTTGTGTGACCTCAAAAGTCAAAAAAAGGGGCTTAGGGGTTGGAAAAGACCCCTAACCCATACCCATACCCTTTAGTTAGAATAAGAAAACATGTTAACAGCCTTAGGAAAGAGGTTTAGAGACAAAATAAAATCTAGGAATAAAATAGGTCCCTCTAAAAACTCTAACTAGCAAATTAGACACATAAACATTTTACGAGTGTCAAGCGACATTGAAAAAGCATAATTATGAACAATAGGGTTTCCAAATTTTAGCACATGGAGATCAGTTTTGTTCCTCCATAGGGTTTCTTGGCTAAATATCTGCACACTCATTGCACACATCAGTAGTCTCGTAAAATCACATGTATATAAACATATATGTATCAGAAATTTTCATAATTTAAAACATACATTAATAATGTTTCTTCTCCCTTCATAATTCTTAACCATTTGAAATATCGTAAATCAAATCTCAATCCTACATCTACTAATTTCATCAACATACATATACATGAACATTAAATGACATTCATCAAATATATCTGGAAATCACATCACACAACATGAAATAATAAAATATGTTCTAAGCATCGGATAATGTCTTGACATCTCGAGTTGCAGATAACAAAATAAGAGTAATATATCACTATGCTACGATGGGTCGGGGCGAGGCCTCACATTTACATTATGAAAGCAAAGAAGACTTCACTCTCTTTGAAGTTATGAACATTCCTTCTTTAACATTTAGACCAAAAAGGTACTTCTGTATGATAGTGGCAATACAATTCATCTAATCTTCTGGTAAGGTCCATGAAAATTGAATGTAATGCTTTGGAGTGCCTTGTTATCTCAAATAATTTCTTTCCTTATGTTCAAATAGACAAAGAAAAACTAAAAAGTCTCAAAGATTATCTTCCTTTGAGTTTGGATCAAGTTTTACCACATAAGCTATTGTTTGATTAAAAACATTTAGTTCATCTTTGCCACCATGCATTTCTTATTTAGGAGCATTTAGGAATGAATTGCAGATTGTCACACCATCATAAATAGTGACAAACAACTAGTTTTGGCCTAGGAACTCTGTAAGCTTTTCCTTATTAAAATTTTCTATCAAATTCACACTAGGATTGGCCAATGCTAGCTAAAACCCATATAAGCTCAACTAAGTAGAAAATTACCACGAATTACTTGAAAGTTGAAATCTTACTAAAATTTAATTTTTTTTGTATCCTAAATTAGACACTGAGTCTCATCCCTTATCATGAGGTAATCTAGGTTGAATGAGGTAATCAAGTTTACAACAAATTATAAACACATTCAAGTACTCTTACATATTTTGGCTAATAACACCCTACAGATTTGACTATATATAATCATAACCTTAAATATTGTCAAGCTTCCATGATTACTATTAGAAAGAAAAGGAAAATTGTTGTTTCAGTTATGTTACATCCTTGAGAGAAACTCCAAAGGGTTCAACAATCATGTTACATCCTCTAGAGCAATTCAAAGGGTTTGAACAATTCTATTACATCCTTGAGAGAAATTCAATGGGTTTTGACAGTTGTATTGCAGTCTCCAAAGCAATTCAAAGGATTTTAGCAATAACTCTAAGATAGACAAAGTACCACAATAATTCAAATTACTTGGAAAAAACTATGACTCTAGAAAACTCTTCTGAAGGGAGTGTGGCTATGCTCGAGTTGGATGTTGAACAACTTCCATGAAAAGTGGCAGAACACAACTCATCATTGTGTTGCAGAGAATCCCCAAAGATATACACAACTACAGGCATGTTCAACAGAATATAAGGCAATAGAGCCTTGAATCTCAAAACCTTGATTACCTCTCTCATGGAAGGCCTCAAATTCACATCTAGATTACAACACCATAGTCCAACAACCATTAATATCTCCATTTCTCTCTCATCAAATTTTCCCCTCAGACTCTCTACCACAGCTTCCAAAATCCTACCCTAAGCATACTAATGCCAAACCCAATCAATAAGCCTCATCTTGTGATTCTCCCTTAAATTTAGATCTAAAGCTCTCCTTCTACATTCTATTTTTAGACCAATAATTTCAAATCCAAAAACATTAGATTCAAGGCTTGATTTCCCCATCAAAACACATTCAAGGGCCAAATACCCCAAAGTCCCTACAACCACAAAGGTATGAAATGAAGCCTCCATGTCGTGCTTCACAAGTTAGGACAGCCCAAGATTCCCAATTTGGCATTAAAATTGGAATCCAACATAATGTTACTAGACTTCACATCTTTATGCAACTATGATGCAGGCTATGTTGTATTTGAGATTCTAGTCCAGAATAGGGAAATCCCCAAATATGTGCTTGTCTACGCTTCCATTTGGCATGAATTCATAGACTAGAATGAATTTTCCCTTTTCATGGCACCATCCCAAGAGCTGGATGTGATTTATATGCCCTAGGTGGGTGATTATGCTCACCTCTGTAACATATTCTTTCTTCCCTTACGTCGATGTCTAAGAAATGTGCTTCACGGCAACTATTTCCTTAGAATCCTACAAAACCCCTCTATAAATAGAACTGAAACCCCCTTGCCCAAGCTTATCTTCTTCACTGAAGCCTTTTGTGCCAGTGTTGAGCTCAGCAAATGTGATTTTCCTTGGTCATTGACTAACCCCGTGAATGTTTTTTACTTCTGAAGCCCCAATACTAACAAATTTCCATGATACCCTTACATGTAGGAATAAAATAATGATATGAATATAAGCCCACATTAATACAAGATTAAATTTTAACATATTTTTTGAACATTACTATTATATGATACTTTTAACATATTAATATTATGATCCAAGTTGGTCAAAAAAATTTACCAACTTGAGAATACTTAGGAAATTTTCTACCAATATGGGGATGGAAACCAAAAAAAAGAAATCACGTCTTTGGTCAAAATTTTTGGTAGAAAAACAAGTGCAAATGTACTAGTGGAACATATGAGAAAGATTTATAGGAGGAGACAAATGGACAAATATGTAAAAAGATATGGGGGAGAAAATGTTATAAGTTGTAAAAACAATGGGGGAGAAAGATATGTATAGTAAGCATATGTTGTATACAGGAAGAAGATGTATAGTATAGTGTATGAAAGAACCTTACCATGTACAAATATATATATCTTACAAATCAATTTCAAAAAATCTCACAAACAATATACTCTACTGAGCTATATCACAAGGTAACGGATAAGTATTTAGGAAACTCTTTTTGAATTCAATTTTGGCTAATAAGTGTTTTTGTCACTAATGCCAAAGGAGGAGATTTTTTACATATCAATCAAGTTTTTTATTAGTGACATACACTTATTCAGAATGTAAGTATCTACAAGCTTATTGTATAGATAATAGTGTTTGCCAAGCATTTCAATTGTCATTGAGTTCTATAGTTGCTACCAAGTCCTTTGGACAAATTCTAGTGTTTATCGAGGAGTTATAATTAGTGCAAAGATTAGTAGAATAAACCAAGCATCTCAATGTATGCTGAGTTTACCAGTGCAAATCAAGTTGTGCAATGCTTACCGAGTTTTTAATTTATGTCATGTGAGTCCAGTGGTAACCGAGCTACTCTATGTTAACCAAGTGACTCAGTTTATACCAAGCTCGAGGAGATAGTGTTTATTGTGTCATACAATGTAAACCAAGTGACTAGTTTATATGATGATTTTCACAATATCTACTAAGTCACCCATGTAGACTGGGTTCAAGACTACTTGAAAGTGATCAGTATGGATTGAGCTTATATGTCTACTAAGTGCATGATGATGTTGAGCATTGACAGTGGATGTTGTGTATTAGAACTTCATCGAATTAGTCTTTAGAGCTTGAGTGTCTACACTTGAGCTGACTTTGTTATATTTTTAAAAACTTATATAGTGGAAAACTTTGTAATTGCATAATTGGATTGGTATATATGTAATGAATTGTATCATATCCAAGTGTGTGAGTGTGAATGCAATGTAATCAAATATAATCAGATAAGAGTAGAAAAGAGAAAATTATAAAGGCTACAACAATATAAGGAGCGGCGAAGACATATCTATCACAGCAAGGTGATTAGTAAATAAATGAATCTCATTCAACAAACCAAGTTGTAGATTAGAAATTAGCTACTAATTCATCCTAATAGGTGGACCAGTCAAATCCTCTAACAAGGTAGACCTAATAGTCTTTTGCAAAATCTCTTTACCGAGTGCATACTTCATTGTAGTCATTATTGCTCCTAATAGGGCATAACATCAGAAGTGATCAATGTAAGCCTTAATAGGCCAACTTTATATTGTATTACTAAAGCTTTTGGGTATCATCCCCACCCCAGTTTTACTTTCTATTTGAAAGGTTTCTAGGTCACCAAATCTATGTGTCAAAGTGTTATGAATGCTTTCATGTTTTCAGTTTCTTATACATGCAATTAGATCAGATTATATGAGATAGATTAAATGCTAATTGGATAATTGAAGTTAAATTTTTTGTAAGTTTATTGATTCACCCCTCCCCTTTTAGTAACCTAGCCTTTCTGAATATTTCCAACAACATAGCCATTTGGGAGGTTATAACAAGAATAAAGGCTTTGTCATCCAAGCATTGTGACTAAACAATTAAAGTCATAGTTAAAGGTAGAAAAGAAAAATTGAAGAAAAGGAAATGAAAGTGATAGGTTGTAAAAGTACAAATAAATTCATGCCAAAGATACATGAAGAAAGTATCACATGCCAATTTTGCAATTATTTTGACAAATTCTATTTGGATACAAAGAATGCTTTGTAAAGTAGGAATGCAAAAAATATCTTTGCATTTGCTTTTGAATCAAACTTTGACATGTGTCCTCCCATCTAAATCTTGTTTCAATATTTATCTATAAAAGGATTTCCAAGATGTGGAGTGAAGGTCCTAGTCCTATAGAATTTTAGTGTTTATGTTATTATAGTTAGTCCATTTTTTTGTGTCAATTGTATGTTGTGTTAAATTTTCTCTCTAGGAACACAATGAATATTGAATGAAAAAATTTGTCATATTCTAAAGTATATTTTGAGTCTTATATATGTGAGGTATTATTTTTCAAGGAAGAATAATACAAAGAAAGAGTTTAGATTATATTGTTTCTAAATTTTGTCTCCATTTTCTTGCACTTGTTATTTTGAGATTGAATTAGAATTTTTTTTTTCAATTGAATACAACTATGATAGGTTGTATATCATTTCATTTTTTCTTTGAATTCAAGGAATTAATCAAATGCTTCTATTTATTGATAGGGTTTCTAGGCATATGGGAGAGATATCATAAGAATGGAATTTAGGGTTAACAACTAATAAATTTAATTGCAAGTGAATTAAATAGGTCAAGATTTACTTGTATGACTTTGTATGGAAATGGATAAGACATTGATCATAAATTGTGATGCAAATTGAAGTAGTTGTTTGGTTACACAATACACATTTAAACCAAAATCAATTATTTAATTTCTATAATAAAGAGCTATGTTGCTGGTCATTCACTTAATTGTACGGAATATATGTGTCTCTAAATTTTGTCTCCATTTTCATGTGCTTGTTATTTTGAAATTGAACGAGAAATTTTTTTTCAATTTAATGCAACTAGGATAGGTTGTATATCATTTAATGTAGTTGCTTTTAATTCAAGGGATTAAGTAAATGCTTCTATGAATTGATAGGGTTTCTCAACACATGGAAGGGACATCATAAGAATGGAGTTCGATGTTAACAACTAATAAATTAAATTGCAAGTCAATAAAATAGTTCAAGATTTATGGGTATGAATTTGTATAGAAATGGATAGGGAACTTATCATAAATTGCAATGCAAATTGAAGAAGTCATTTGGTTACACAATACACATTTAAACCAAAATCAATTGTTTAATTTCTATAATAAAGATCTATGTTTCTAGTTGTTCACTTAGTTGTAATAGCTTTCCTTTAAATTATAGTTGGCTACTATAAATCAAGGAGTTAATTACAAATTCAAGAGGATTGTTGACCATTTTTTGCTATAAGGGATAGATCTTAGAAGAAGAATATTAGTGAGTAAGTAGAATCAAATAATAAGCTATCTTAATCCCTAGGTGCACCCTCCTTGGCCCTGTAGAGCCTAAAGAGTAGAAACCCTCGTGTGCTTTGTTGAAGTTGGTCTAGTTCTAAATGATTTCATGCTGAATATGGTAAATAGCTAAGCCCTAGGCATCCATCTTCACTATGCATCCTTGGTACTAGTTTTTGGAACCTATAGTTTTAAAACACTAGCATATCTTTCATTACAGAAGTCATTGAATTAATTTAAAATGAATTCACCTCCTTTATATGATCTCAGGCATTTCAGATTCTTCTCTATTTCTTTCTCAAATCTAACCAAATACCATTTAAACTTTTACAAATCATAAAACTTATCTTTCAAAAATATTACAATCATCATTCTAGTATAATCATCAACAAATAGAATGAAGTATATGTCTCCATAGTAGCTTTCTATACCTAGAAGCCCACAAAGATCTATATGAACTATTTCCAAACCTTCTTCAAAATTGTAGGACTTACTTTTGAAACTTTATTTACTCATCTTACCAGTTTAGCATTGTTTTCATATGCCTATCTTAGGTTTCTTTAGATAAGGTATGCATCTTACTCTTTTGTTCATTATTATGGTAACTAGGTTATGAAAGTTTACATGACATGTACTTTTATGCCATAGCCAACTTTCCTCCATTTGAGCTAACAAACATGTACTTTCAATGAGATCTAGGTAAAACAAATTACCTTTTGTCTAATTGCCAATTCCAACCAACTTTCCTATACCATCCAATAGTTTGTATTCATCATTCATGCATTCTACCTTGTATCCTATGTTGTTAAGCTATCCTATGTTGAGTAGATTATTTCTTAATCCTTCAAACTAGTAGGCATTTTCATATTTGATTCCTTTAGTTAATGCTATTATTCCTTTTCTTTTTACATAACATCGTTCACTATTTCCAAATCTAACACTTCCACCATCATAGTGTTTTAAATGTTCACACTTAGTTTTGTCACCAGTCATGTGATGGGAACAACCACTATCTATGATCCATGTGTCATTTTTTCTAACATAAGAGATAAGTGCCATCTTTTTAGTTTCCTCATTATCAAATTCATCTTCAACAACAATGTAAACTACTTCTTCATTAATGTCACTATCAGAACCTTTAGAAATCTAACAAGATTTCTTACCTTTGTCTTTGTATTATTTGTAGCTCTTAAAGTCTTTCTTTCCTTTAAATATATTTTTTCCTTTTCTCGTATTTATCTTCTTTGTTTGGAAATCTTGTAGTAATATGACCAACCTCTTCACATGAGAAACAAATCAATGGAATTTTGCCTTTGAATTTTCCTTTCCCTTTTGATATTATTTTTCCAAGTATAGCTTAAATGAATTCAAGGTCTTCATATATGAATCATCTTCTTCACCATTATCAAACTCTTTTCTTATTGAGTTTCCTCCTTGTCTACCAAGATTTAGTTTTTCTTTGGGTGCAAATTCAAGTTTTCTAGAAGTAGGAGCATAGTTATCGAAGTTATCCAACTCAAAAGCAGTTAATCTTCCCACAAGTGCATCCAAAGTTATTTTATTTTTAGGATTAAATCTCATCTCTTGAATTTTTGAAACTCTAATTATATAAATAGGAATAATATTTCTTAGTACCTTACTAACCATTGTCTCATCATTTATGTCTCCTCTTGTAGCTTTGATTACACTCACACTCTCTTTGATTCTTTTGTTGTATTGGACAATGTTTTCACCATCTTTCATTTTCATTCAATCAAACTTGCCTCTTGAACTTTCTACCTTGGATCTTTACACATTTTTATCACCTCCATAAACTCTCTATATGTTTTCCCACATTTCAAATATAGTAGGAAAATCTTTAGCCTCATAAAATTTAGAACAATTGAGAGAATAAGCTATATGAATCATTATTATAATATGATCCTTTCCATCTTTCATATGCTCCATAGTCATAGGTTTAGGTTGTGCCAAATATTTATTTTGAAATTAGAATAGACCAACATCACTAATTCTTGATAGGTCCAACTTCATCAATTTCTACCATGTTGAAAAGTTGTCACTATTCAGCTTAGGAATCTCCCTTCTATAAGACATCTTGATCTTTAGCTTAGGTCCTTGAAAACTTTCTTGAAAGAACCAAATTTCATGATACCAATTGTTGGAAATGAATAGTGTAACAAAGATGGGAGGGTTGAATTAGTTACCATAAAAATAATTCCCTATACCTAGATGCCAATTTAAACGTTTAACTGATCATGCAATATGTCAAGTTATCATTTTACATGATGCTAAATGGACAAGACCCTTTTGAATCTCTCTCTTGAAAAGATAATCAATGACCAACTCCAAGGTTCTGGATGGATTTTTTTCAACATGTTGGGTAACTCAATTGAAGATAAATATGTATGTTCATGAGGAGGCCTTTGTTGGTTCAAACCAATCTGCACAACCTGTTGTTGAAATGTAACCACAAAGACATATATTTTTGTATTTTTTATTTCATGATTAATGCAATTTACTAATGCAACTATATCAATTCCTTTTTCAACAAAGAGTTTGATAAGAAAATAAAAAGATAGAGTAATGAGAGATTAAAATAAAATATCTAAAAGGAAAAATTCCTAATGGACATAAGCCAAAGTAACAACACATCTGTGAATTAAATAATCAAGAGGATTTAGTAGGAAACCAAAGAAATTAGGAGCAATGCTTCCTCAACTCCACTAATGCAATTATTAATGAGAACTTCAATAATAATTGAAATATGTTTCACATTTCATCAAATCGTGAGGCTATACAAAGTGCACTCACATGAGACAAAATCCTATGCAAGAACAAAGATGATCCTTTCTCCAATTCATCACAATATCAAAATTTGTTCAGACAATTTAAACATTAGAACCAAAAGATCGCACAATCATAAAAGCACAATAACACCATTGTCTCCATCATTATTCATGAACATGCATTCACAAAAATAACACACTCTAGCAAGAATAACTTCACTTAGAATGAAACCACCAATACAATATATTATTGCATCAAAATAATAGCCTAGAGTACATATTATATCCCTATATTTATAAGATATCACTACCTCCTTTTTTCTTGGGAGTGAGAACTCTTTAAATAAAGAATTATGCTAAAAATAGTAAAACAAATCTTATCATATACAAAATAACTCTCTAAATAGTGCTAAGTAGGTCTCCACCCTTGTTTGTATCCATTAATGGGTGAATGAGCCTTTACATGACATAAAAGAATCAAAGAATGAATAGACAAGAAGAAGGAAGTTGTAAGATGATGTAATAGTCTCTAGAAGCTCTACAAATAGGATCTTGGCCTTCTTAAGGTGTTTCTAGGAGTTAAATTATTGTCAAAATGCATTTTTGATGCATGGAATGCTCTAAAATAGCAACTATTAGTTACTTGTTAGCACAATTATTCTTCTTCAAAACTATCGGTGCACCTATGCACCTACACACCTTAGTGCCAAGTTCCAAAAATCCAAAAAGTATTCTAAGTTTTAAATTTGAATTTTCAACATCTAAATTTTCTTCCCCTTTATACAAAAATGATGTTTTGATGTTTATCCTTTAATTTTTCATTATTTTCACAACTTCACTAACTTCTAGTAAATCTAATGCATCATATTTATTATTTACTACTTCCTAGTAGTTACTAACTTCTATCCTTCTTTTGCAAAATCCTCAAGCTTGGTGTCTAGTTCCAACATTGTCTCTTCAGTTCTAAATGCTTTTCTTACATCATCTTTTGATGAAGCATCTTTGAATGTATCATGGAATTTTTGGACTACTAATGCCACTGAAAAAAGCTTGGCCTTTGACTCATCTTCAAAAATCTCAATGCTAGCGATGCTATAGTACCTTTCCACTTCCAAAAATTTCTCTTAAGCTTTATTCTTTATTTGCTAGATTCCCTCATGTAATTCCTCCATTACTTTATTTCCCAAAGATATCTTATCTATCAATTCATTGAGCTTATCTAGCTCCTTTGCTCAATATACTTCCATCAAAATCTGGTACATTTGATCATTTATTGATTTAAGTGCTTGTAGATCATTCATCTAGGTATGTACTTCATCCATTAGCCCATAATTTTGTTTTATAATGAAAACCAACTTTTTGTCTTTTAACTAGATGTTGTGACACAAGTTCAAATTACCTTGTATTATTTTCACTCCTCTTTCCTCAAAATTGTCATGTCATTGCTCACAAGCTTCCAAAAATGAGTTCATTTGTGGCCCTGCCTACTTCCTTCCCAATGCATTTCCAAGAGAGATCTCCAAATTTTCTAGGTCAATGGGACCCACCACTTTATTCAATTATCCCCTTAGCAACTCATTTTTCTTTTATAACATTATCAATTGTGATTCATCCTAATCCAAGTTCTTGAACACTTACTTTAGGCCTTTTTTGATCACTACCTTAGTCATGTCCACTATGGGCTTCCCCAATATGATCTCTTTCATTTGGTAATCTTTAGGAGTTAGTTCCTCACTGTCGAAATTTAGAGGAATGACAAGATGGGCTAGAAGGTTGTAATCTTGATTCTTCATAATGAAGGAAAGTGTTCTAGCATCACCCTTAGGTGGCCTAGGGTTGTTTATCACTTTTATCAATTCCTTCATTCCCTCCTTTTTGGTTATCTCCATCTTCTTCTTCTATTAGAATATAACCTTCTTCTTCAGCTAGGATGGTGTGGTCCCCATTGGTGACATGTATTTGGTTAAAGAATTTGGTTCTAAAGAAGGCTCCTTTCCCTTATTAATCCTCTCTAGAGTCTTCTCATGTTAAAACAGATCTGGAAGGAGTTTTTGTGCTTTGTTGGACTAAGGATCTAGCCTTTGTATCTAGGGGAGTTTTTGAGTTTCTTCTAAAAAATTTCCTCTTTAGATACTTCATCGGCATGAAGTGTTCGATGCTCTCCTTCATCCATTTCCTAACTTTTTATTTCACCTTGTATTGTCAGAGGAGATGGAGATATTGGCCCTTTATCCAATATGGTGGTCATATCATGTGGTGGTGGTGGAATTCCAAGTGGTCCCTTGGGTAGAGGAGGAAATTTATTCCATCCCTCTCCTAATAGCCCATTTGTTAGGGTATCTCTTATCTTTTTACACACCATCTTAGTGCCCACTAGCATGAAGTCAAGATTTGATAGGTGAAATGCATCATCTCCTTTACTCTCAATCTTAGCTATCCACTTCCATTGTTCATTCTCTAAGGTTTCTACTTGGATAGGATCCCTTAGAGTATTTAGAGGTTTTTGAGCAGAGCTTCTCCTTCTTTCCTCCTCTATTGCCTTAGCTAAGCAAGTTCTAACTTAAGGGGGAAAATTCTACTTTTTCCCTTTCTTCTTCATCCTATGCATCAAGAATGGTCTCTGGGACTTATGGGGAGGGAGTAATTTTCATCTTCAATCTCCTCCTTCAGACACATACCACAATTTTTTTCTAGCTCTCTTTGTCACTAAGATGGAGGATTCTTCCTCTAAAGTTCTTGGTGGTGGGACCCTTATTCCTCTAAAGGTTCAATCTCTTGCTACTTTGGTTATGGCTCTTATGGTTTCTCTTCCTTTTCTTTCCCTTGCTCTTGTTCTTGCTTGATTTATTGGGCTTCTACTATTGGCTTCTTTACCCTAGGGGCTGCCCTTTTTATCTTACCTTTACCCTTGTCAGCATGAAAATACTCATCCTCTCACTTATGTTGATGCACCATTTCTAGCTCACTAGTGATTTAATAGGGTATGTTGGTATGGTCACCTTAGCACTTTTTCCTTTCCTAGGTCTAGTAGTAGTTTGTAAAGGTATGGCTTGGGGAACTAGATCCATATGAAATGGCTTTTATATCCATTCCCTTGTCAGCTCTACCACATGTCTAGCCTGATGATCTATGTCATCATTCTCCTCACACCCTATTTTTGCATTCATAATTGGCCTATCATAGATTTTATCCCTATTATACAAATGATCCATAACTTTAGGGGCATCCTTATCTATGGCCTTTAAGGGGATCTTCATTTTAAGCACTTTTTCTACTAGATGTAGACTCATCCTACAATAATCCCTAATGCAAACATCATAGTCATTTATTGTGTTCATCCAATGATCTTCAAGGGCTTCCTCATGGAAAAGTTGTTTGCCTACAAGATGTTGAACCATCCCATATTATCAAAATATGGTCGAGTAGCCTAATATTCTTCTAAGAGTTGCTAATCCCATTCTAAATCAAAGGTAGCACTATCCTATTTTTTCTTTACCTCAAATACCCCAACAGTGATTGGCTAGACCCAGTTCTTCTTGCGTTATTTCCTCACTCTATCATATGCAGAACTAAGCTGGTAGGATTTCTCCAAAAGTATCAACCAATCCAAAGGGCACCTTGGGAGATTTTTGGGGAAAAAAAGAGTACTAACTACTTTGAGATATGTGAATGTCTTAAATTGAATGTAGTAGGCTCCTACTTTAGTTATTCTTGTTGGTGCCCCCACTACTAGAAATTGTTTAGCATAATCTCCTTCTATAAACTTCATGATAGAAAAAATGAATCCATCATTGACTACCCTATATTTCATACTTTATAGTGGGAGCTTTTTCTTTACCAATTGTGGGTATACCACATAGGGCAAAGTTTTTGCATCTTGTGTGCTTCCCTTCTTGTATAGCCCTAGGTAATCTATGGTCCTAGCTGCTAGTAGGTACACCATGTATGATTTTATATAAAAGAGTGGGTCTGACTTGATCGAGACTAACTACTCATCCAAGTTGTCACTTAGGATGGTGGCTTAATCATTACGCATCTTTGTAGTTCTAATGGTCTTTATAAGGTGAACCATCCACGTTTGTAAGTGACCTACTATAGGGATGCCCATTGCTTTGCTAAGGAGAAAAATCAAATATCTAATGTCATCTTTCATATATCCTTGATTCATTTCCACTTTGCCTACTCTCCAACCCAGAGGTGTCCTATCAATCAAGAATGAGGTTTTTAGAAATTCCTTGGCCTCTTTCTAATTTTCTCTATACCATATATTGACTCCATTATAAGATATTTGGAGGTATTGATCTACCCTTAGAAGGTTGAACACTTTCTCTATATTGGGTGGTAGGAGGTCTATGACTATCTCTCTTGTAACACTCTTGATGACCTTTTCCTCTATCACATAGTATTCTACCAATGTTACGATTAGTTTAAAGGATTGAATTGATGTAGGGTGTGATGCAACATTCACCAAGCCACTATGTATCAAAGGTGACATCATTGTGGACCTCTCCTTTGGCTTGTTTCATATTGTGAGAAATGTGTTCTAGTCAATGTGACCAAGTTTAGTATCTCAAATTTCTATGTGCTTGTCTTGGAATCTAGATTTTTTGTAAGCTACTTGGTACTTAAATTCTATGGGTCTGGGCTCCATTTTATCTACATTAGAATATGAATATGATTTCATTTTATCTACATAAAAGAAGAAAACATTAGTCCACTGATGTCAAAAGTAAAAAATGAGACTCAACTAGGACTCAAACTGATAAAAAAGGAGTGAAAACAAAGAAAAACTAGCAGAATTGGCTATTTCCTCCCTTCAAATCCTTTTATGCATACTAGCACACCTAACACACTTTCACAAGTGCACTAGTACACATCATTTGGCATTTTTGATGCAAAAGTGTGCAAGTGTACACATTGCACACTTTTGTAGGGTGCGCACATGTGCAACTGCTCATATGCAGTTGAAGGGGGAAATAATCAAAGTTTTCTCTTTTTGTTTTTACGTTTTCTCTATGTAGAAGTGTGAACCTCTTGAGGGTGTGCACATGTGCATATTTGAATGTGTGCACCTCCAAGAGGTGTATGGTTTATACCTTGGAGTCTGGAGGGGACAGGATGTAGAGTGTTGTAGTTCTGGAGCTCTTTGAGGTGTGAAGGTGTGGCACAGAAGATGAAGCCAAGATCAAATACTGAAGAGAGAAGGGGGAGAGGGGTATTTTATAGTCTTGGTGCTTACAAGGTGTGCACCTCACAAGGTGCACACTTCTGAGGTTGTGCATATGCACATGCGTGCATCCCTAGAGTGTGGTGAAGTGTGCTTGTGCGCACTTGACACACATTCACATATGTGCATGTGTGAAAGTACAAATATACATGCTTTATACACTATGAATTCCTATTTCTTGACATTTAGCCTCTCTTTGACTACCCAACACTTGTCGATCAAAGACTGGGGTTTGACCTTGACCCAAAGGAGTGTCCAAAATGATCAAGGATTTGGACTAGATGCCTCATAGAGAATTTTGAAACTAGGGGGTCCCCATTTTGGTACTCAAAATGGGGCATGCATTATGGGACCACAAAATATAGCCCCAAAAAAAGGGAAAGAATGAGAAAGACATTTCTTCATCAGCAAGCATTCCTCTAACATGTGTCAAGAGACAACTGAATTTCAAATATTTCAAGAAGTTTTCAAGTCTTATGGAAATCAAAACTTTAGAATTTCAAATCTTTAGGCTTAATGTGTCTTTAGTGCACCAATTTCCCTTTTATGTCTCAAGGAGTAGTCCGTCATGAGTATCTAGCAACTTGGAAAAAATATTTGATTCCACTAGTCCATTCATCGAGAATTCTTGTAAACTTGTTTGACCATCACTATCTATCTAGATGAGAGGATCTATTCTAATGGCCCTTGGTGAGTTATCAATTCTTTCTCTTTGAGTCTTTGGTAATCTTCTTTATCTTGCTTTATGGAGCTCATGTATTTCCACTTGATTATTCATTGAAGTATTTTCATTTATTGTATAGAATAGGATAGTCTTTTTGGAATGCAAATCCTTATATTTGATTCCCTCTTGAAATCATCTAGAATCATTTAGATTTAACACCTTTTTTTGATTATGTATCTTTCTTTTCTACCTTGACCATGCTTAGACTATGTGGCCAAGGTAGTGATGTTGTTTTTTGATAACTCTTGCATTCCTCTTTTAATAAAATTTTAGGAAACTCTCATGCCAAATAGTGATCATAACAATTCTTTGAAGAGACTCTTTTTCTAAAGTAGAAAGTTCTAAATTTTCCCTTGCCATTATCAACCAAGATTCAAAAATAACTTGGATAGTCAATTCTTAAATTTTTTAAGTGTTGAGAGCTATCAATCTGCAATTCTGATTTTAAGACTAGAAGTCCTCTACAACTGCAAGAAACACCTATTTTTTAGTCGTTACAAGAAAAAAAAAAAATTGAATGCTTTGAAAAAGAAATACCTCATCCCTAAAGTCAAAATTAGATGGAATGGTCTATTTTATGTATCAAGACTGAATCTTGATTTCGTCTAACCCCTAGACTGATAAGAAAAGATGGACATAACTTTAAAAAAACACACACGACTAAGAGTAAACACACTTGCGGGAAGTAAAATTAAACTTATTTTTATTTTTTGAAATATTTTTTGTTAAAGGATTTGAAATTATGTTTTAGAAAATGTTCATTTATTGGCAATGGAACTAGTTCCCCTTGTAAAGAAATTAGCCTAAGATTATTTTCTCCCAAAATCTCTACAATATAAAAAATGACTAATCCATAAGCATTGAAACTTGGTATGACTGTCTAGTCCCATAGAAAAAAAAGCTCTATGATTCTAAAAGATTTAATCATGGCTCACTTTTTGAACCATTATTTTATGACACCCTGATGTTTTGACATATTATGTAAAGCTACTATCCTTTTCTCATCCAATTCCAAGAGATTCATTAATCTGATAAGAACTATGTTAGCATCCTCAGCTTACCCTCTCATAAATTTCAACACTAGAATCTTGAGATTGAGTGGGAAAATTGGTTCCTATCCATAGATAAGTAGATATGGGGATTTTCCCAAAGTTTTCTTAATCCTAACTCTGTCTATCCATAATTTGTATTTCAATTGAGTGTTCCAATCTTTTGGATTTTCTATAAGAAAGAATTTTATGATTGTAATCAAGTTCTTATTGGTAGACTTGGCCACACCATTCCCTTAGGGATAGTAATTAGATGAAAAAATTATTATAACTTGATGTACAATGCCCATTGAGTAAGTAAAATTGACACAAAAGATGACCTATAATCACACACCGCAAAGAATGGAATTCCAAACCTAGTGACAATGTGCTCTTCTAAGAAATTGGTAACCACTTTTATTGTACATTTTTAGAAAGTTTCAACTTCATTCTAGCATGTGCAATAATTTGTTACTATAAGGATGAACATATGTCATGTTGATGATGGTGAGTTTACCTATCTAATAAAGTTAAGCCCCACTTAGAAAAAGGGTGTACCTCAAATATTGGTTGTAGTGGCATAGTTGGATGTCTCTCCATGTTGGAACTTTATTGACAAGTGTGGCATGAGCATATATGGTCAAATGTATCCTTGAAAATTGTAGGCCAAAAGTAAGCTAATCTTAAATTTTGATGGGTCGTAGCCTTTACTGAGCCAACTTTAGCTCCATATTTGTTGTGATACTATTCCAATAATTCTTTCACTTCTTCACATCCCAACTATTTAAGGTAAATTCCTTCATAATTGTTCTCGTAAAGTTTCATATCTTGAAGCATGCAAAATTCACATTTCATCTTTAGTCCTTTGTGTTAGGAACTATTCATTCAGTAAAGGTATTGATTCTATAAGAGGTAATAGAAAATATCTTGATATCAAACATTGATGATTATCACTTCATCAATGTCTACCTAAGGCACTATGATTTGTTCTTCATTATCAGTGTTGATCCCATTGTCCACTATTAAACTCTTGTAATATGATCATCCATTTTCCTCTTCTTTCACCAAATTCATTTTGCATAAGTAATGTTTTGACTATAGGATCTAGCATAATAGTATATACCATACTCCTGAGTATATTATGGAAAACTTTCTTGACTGTCTTTATTAGGGGAATGATTATTTTCCAAGATTGGAATAGTTCAATCCAACATTATTTAGTGGATAGCTCATGAATTTGATAGGTCTCTCATCTTCTTTATGTTTCTTTTGTATGATAATCCGTGCACATGAATGTTTTAAAGAAAAAGAATAGATTTTGAAAGGCAACTCATGATTGAGATTGACAAGTAATGGAGTCGTGAAGATAACTATTTTGATATCTTTGAAGGAATTCTTGATTTTGGGAACCCATTTAGGTTTTTCTCCCTTCCTTTGCAAGTCATTGAGGGGGTGAACTATCTCAACAAACCCACTAATGAACTTTCATACAAAATTAATCTTCCCAGAGAAAGATTTAAGTTCTTTGTGACTATGGAGGGGTGAAAACTTGAGAATTTCTTCTATTCTCTCAAGATTGATGGATGTCCCAACTTTGGAGATAATATGGCCCAAAAGTTTTCCTTTGGTAACCAAAAATGAACATTTCTTAGAGTTAAAGGATATCCCATATCTCCAACATCAGTTGAAAACTTGTCTCAAATTAGAAATATGAGTACTCTAATCTTTTGAAAAGATGGTTAGGCAATCCATATAGATAACTATACATTTATTTATAAGCCCCTAGAATTCTTCATCCATTTCTCTTTGAAATGTAGTTGTTGTGTTGATTAATCCAAAGGGCATTCTTCTATGTGCAAAGGTTCCCCATTTTTTTGCAAATGTGTTCTTTAACCTATCTTCGTTGTCTATTATTGCCTAGTTGTATCTTGAATATCCATCAAGAAAAGACATCAGTTTAGACCCATTTACAATCTATAGTACTTCATCTAGGGAAATAAAAGGGTAGTTATCCTTCTAGAATGCTTGGTACAAATTGTGAAAGTCAACACAAAGGTGAATTTCTCCAATCTTTTTCATTACTAGCACCAAGTTAGCAACCCAAGTAGAATGTCAGATTAGAAAGATAATCTTAGCATCAAGAAATTTATGGACCTCTTTCATTATTAATGGTTCAAAAATGGGGTTAACCGATCTCTATCTTTGATGAAAAGGCTTAACATCAGGCTTCAATGGGATATCATGAGTGATGATGTTAGGATCATACATCTTGAGTTCTTCATAACTCCATGAAATGATAGCTTTGTATTATGTAAGTAACTGAAGCATACTTTATCATTCTTAATGAGTACATGCCTTTCCAATCCTCACCAACTTAGGGTCTTCTTCTCTGAGTATACTTTATGAATCACATTATTCAATCCCTTTTTCTTCAAGAGTTCTCTTACTATGTGTTGATTCATCTCCCAAAGATACATTCCAACTCTACCATCCCCTTAGGAATAGTATTAGTTTTTGAATTTATAATCCCATATTCATCTTCCAATTCATCATCCTTAGGTTTGTCATCGAGAGTATCGTCAATCTCTTATCCTTTAAGTAGACCATTACACATATTGAACACAAGACTATGTTGATCATCTTGGAAGACTTGGAAGTTAGTAATGTTATCTAGAATAGATGGGTTGTAATTTACTAGCTTGAATTGTAAGGGCATCAACTACCATATTTCCCCCTTTTGGAATAGACCTTTTATTCAAGGACTCAAAATCTTCCATCAAGTCTCAAACTCTTTTTTGGTAAGCAAGTAGTCTCCTATCATTGTCAGAGTAGATTGACTTAACCTATCTGATCACCAATTGAGAATCTCCTCGAACTATGAGAGCTTTAACATCCTTCTCTAATACAAAGAGAAGTCCACAAATAAATGCTTCATATTTTTCAACATTGTTAGACACCTAAATTATAAATGATATGCAAAATAAAAAGATGTACCTTTGGGATTAATTAGTTTGATGCCTACACCACCTCCTAATTTTCATTTAGAACCATCAAACTTGAGGGTCCATATTGGTTTTTCTTTCAGCTTTCTTGACTTGTGTTTATTTGTTCAAATCCTTTCTTTCATTTTAACTTTCAAAGATTTTTTCTTTGGGATATATTGCATTCTTTTACATAGTGGACTCAGTGAGTTACTATTATTTACCTTTGATACAGGGATATTCCATTTCTATTGTTCATCTTGAATTTTTCTGATCAATTCTATGATTTTATTGATTTGTGGATTAGGATGAACAACTACCAAAGTCCAGCCTTGACCTTTTACAAAACATCTTCTCCTTAGGACTTTGATCATCCTTGGTGGAGGCTAAGAAAAAGCTCCACCATCTGAAAGGTGTCACTGTATATGCTGTAATAGGTGTTGGATTATTATTCTCTCTTGGATCTAGAGGAGTTGGTTTCAAAATGGGAGGAATTCCATTAGTCATAGGCTCTCTTCAATTTTGTAAGTTGTAAGTATTTCAATTATCATTCCAAAAAGAGAACATCTCTACTGGTTAAGGATTTTATTCTTGATTGAATGGAAAGATAAGTTCTTTATTAACTTGTTCTTCCATTTTAAAATTTTGTGGAGAATCATAAGATTCTAATAGCATAGAATTGAACTATATAAGGGGCTTAGTATTATTGCCTTGTCAATTTTGGTTCACTTCTTGATTTAAATTGATATATGAGCCACCATCATTGGGTGTGTTTTGATGGATGTTGAGTTGATTGATGTCCATCGACTAAGAATCATTATTGTTTTCTATAGGGGTACTTCCATTGTTTAGACAAGTGTTCCATTGTCAATTCTATCTTTGGAAACCATTGTTACAATCTAGAGGATTGAAATTATTCCCTGCATTATTATTTCCATTGAAATTCTTGTTCTAATTCTGACCAATTTTGTTGTTGTAAGGGCCTGGATTCATTCTCTAGAAGTTATTGTTATGCCCTTGCGACAACCTCAAATGAGTTAGCTCATAGGTATTTGGGACATGATATTCTTCATTTGACCTAACTTAATTGTGACATTATTTTATGTCTCAGTGGATGGTGTTGCCTTTTGCTCAAAGAAAGCAACTTTTAGAGGTTCATATCCTAGGTAGGCTATGTTGGACTAACCACCAATGTTCCCCTTTGAGATTTGTGACATGGCTTAGCTACCTCTTGTGCTCTATAAGTCTAGTGGTTGTATTGGGCATTAATAGGTTGATCTTTTGGTGCAATAAAAACCCTAGATTGTAACAGGTTATGGCTAGAGCTGGCACAACTAGTGCCCATTGTAGTGGAATTGGAGTCAATGGAATAAATTAACTAGGCATTACTTGCACTCAAATGGGATATGTTGAAACTTTTATAGTAGCATGATTTAGAACCATCAACCCACCCTGATTAGGATTAGCTTGGTTTGTAAAAGTAACTACTTCTTTGAAGACTTTATCTAA
The DNA here is from genome assembly GCA_028749045.1 of Cupressus sempervirens. Taxonomy (NCBI): domain Eukaryota; kingdom Viridiplantae; phylum Streptophyta; class Pinopsida; order Cupressales; family Cupressaceae; genus Cupressus; species Cupressus sempervirens. The sequence goes on from CM053788.1 coordinate 475,994,517, forward strand.
TGTATTAATATCTTTAGGAGGCAATCTCTATATGAAGATAGTAGTGAGGTGATTCATAGCATTAAGATAGATTTGGATTGCAGCTTCAACTAGTATGTTATAGGGTGTTTCCAAGTTGATGTATTCCATGTCAAAGAATTGATTGAAACATGAAATGGTCTTTGTTGGATCCTTTTTTATTGATATAAATTGATGGTGTATCACAATTGGGTTGATGAATGTTTTGAATTAAACTAGGAACAATTTTTCAAAGGTGGCTCAATTTTGGATAAATCCTGATGGAAAATTCATGCAGCAATTAAAGGAAACCTCTCCAAATGTGTATGGGAATAAATAGAGGACCACATTCTCTTGTTGAATCTATTTTTGATTGCACATTTCTTTGAAAACCTTGATATGATCCTTAGTCATTCATGATTCTCCATAGATGAACCTTGGGAAAAAATTAGTGTTCTCAAGATTCTTGGGAAGGTCATTTAGTGTACCTTTCAAATTTATTGGTGAATCTACTACATTTTCAAAGAAGGCCATTGGTAGAGGTAGATTCAGAGGTGGAACTAAAGATGACAAAATTTGGAATGGAAGTGGAAGAATATTTGGCATTCCCTTATCACTGTGAGGCTTGGAAAAATGATTGAGTTCTAATAACTCGTGTCCACTAGGTGAAGATCTTAGAGCTTTCTAAAATGGAGATGGTGGATCAGGATCTTCTAGTTTGTGTTGATTGTGGAAAACTACACCTCTAAAAAGTGCACCTATGGAAAGAGCACCTCTTCAAAAAGCACACTTGTGCACCTTCTAACAATGGTAGACTTAGAAAAAATTCTAAAATTCCAAAATATCCACAATTTTAAAACAAAAAATTGGATTTTGTGTACAAAAGGTTTTGGGGCCCTCCTTCTAGCACCACTTTTGTTGACCTGTCATTTTGCACGATGTTGAACAATAGAGACCCTTCAGAAAATGTCTATTGAAAAAATAATAAATGACCAACTCCAAGGTTCCAGATGGTTGTTTTTCAAACTCTTGGGTAACTCAATTGAAGATAAATGTGTATGTTCATGAAGAGGCCTTTGTTGTTTCCAACCAATCTACACAATGTATTGCTAAAATGTAACCACAAAGAGACATATTTTTGTTATTTTTTGCTTTCTAATGAATGCAATTTATCAATGCAACTATATAAATTCCTATTTTAACCAAGTGTTTGAAAAGAAAAAAAAAAGATAAAGTGATGAGAGATTAAAAGAAAATAACTAAAAAGAAAATTCTTAATGGACATAAGACAAAGTAACAACATATTTTTCAATTAAATTATCAAAAGGATCTAGTAGAAAAAAATGAAATTAGGAGCAACTCTTCCTTGACTCCACTGATGCAATTGGCAATGAGAACTTTAATAATAATTGAAAGTTTATGTTTCATGTTTTGTCAAATTGTGAGGCCACAAAAAGTGTACTCCCATGAGACAAAATTCTATGCAAGAACAAAGATGATCCTTTCTCCAATTTTTCACCATTGTGACATTTGTTAACACAAGGTAAACACCAAAACTAAAAGATCACACAATCATAACCACACAATAAAACCATTAGCTCCATATTATTCATGAACATGCATTAACAAAAATAACACACTCTGGAAAGAATAACTAAACTCAGAATGAGAGCACCAATAGCATGTATTATTGCATCAAAATAACAACCTAGAGTACATATTACAGTCCTGTATTTATTAGAAATCCTCTCCTCCTTTTGTGTTAGGATTGAGACCTCTTTAATGTAAACTTATGCTAAAAAATAATAAAGAAATCTAATTATATACAAACTAACTCTATAAATAGTGCTAAGTAGGTCTCCATCCTTGTTTATATCCATTAATGGGCATATTAGCCTTTACATGACATAAAAGAATGAAAGAATTAATAGACAAGAAGAAGGAAGCTGTGAGATGATGTGATAGTCTCTCAAAGCACAAAAAATGGATGCCTGGCCTTCATTTGACATTTCTAAGAGTTAAACTATCATCAAAATGCATTTTTGAGTCATGGAATGCTCTAAAATGGCAACTGTCAGTTCACTACTTCTTCAAAAGTGTCCACTCACCTACACACCTTGGTGATAGGTTCCAGAAATCCAAAAAATCTTCTAAGTGTCAAAACTAAATTTCTAGCATCTAGGTTTTCTTTCCCTTTATACCAAAACAATATTTGGATGTTTATCCTTGAATTTCTCTATTATCTCCACAACTTTTCTAGCTTTTGATAAATCTAATGGATCATACTTATTCTTTACAACTTGCCAATAATTACTAACTTCTATCATTTTTTTAACAAAATCATCAAGCTTGGTGTCTAGTTCCAACAACACCTCTTCGGTTCAGAATGCTTGTCTTACATCATATTCTTATTAAGCATCTTTTAATGCATCTCTCAATTGTTGGATTATTGATTGCACTGAAAAAATATTGGTCTTTGACTCATCTTCAAAAATCTCAAGGCTAGCAGTGTTATAGTACATTTTCACTTCCAAAAATTGCTCTTGAGATTTATTATTTATTGGTTGGATTCCCTCATGTAATCCCTCCATTATTTTATTTCCCAAAGGTATCTTCTCTATCTAATCATCAAGCTTATCTAGCTCCTCTCTTGAGTATACTTCCATTAGCATCTAGTATCTTTTACCCTTTATTGATCTAAGTGCTTGTAGATCATTCACCCAGGTACATAATTCATCTATTAGCCCTAAATCTTGTTTTGCATTAGAAACCAACTTGTCAGCATATGAATGAATGTTGTGCAACATGTTCAAATTTCCCCGTATTATTCGCACTCCTCTTTCCTTAAAACTATCATGCCATTGTTGACATACTTTCAAAAATGAGTTCATTTGCAACCTTGCATGCTTCCTTCCTAGTGCATTGTTAATAGAGATCATCAGATTTTCTAGGTAAATTCTTCTTTTGTAGCATTACCACTTTTGATTCATCTTGATTCAAGTGCTTGAACACTTCCTTGAGGCCTATTGTGATCAATACTTTAGTTGTGTCCACCATGGGCTTTCCTAATATGATCTCCTTCACTTGGTAATTTTTAGGAGTTAGCTCTTTGGTGTTGGCATCAGGATCAGGAATGGTGATATGGGCTAGAAATTCTTGATCTTGATTCTTCATAATGAAGGAAAGTGTTATAGTATCACCCTTAGGTGGCTCATGCTTCTTTATCACTTTTATCAATTCCTTCATTCCTTCCACTTTGGTTAGCTCCATCTGCTTCTTTTGTCAGAACATAACCTCCTTCTTTAGCCAAGATGGTGTGGTCACCATTGATGACATGTATTTAGCTAAAGAAGTTAGTTCTAAAGAAAGCTCTTATCCCTTATTACTCTTCTCCAGAGTCTTCTCATGTCAAGGAAGATCTTCATAATGAGTTTATGTGCTTTGTTGGTCTAAGGATCTAGCCTTTGTATCTAGAGGAGTTTTTTGAGTTTCTTATGCTATTTGTCCATCTTTAGATACTAAATCATTATGAAGCTATTGATACTCTCCTTCCTCCATTTTTTGACTTTATAATTCATCTTTTATTGTTGGAGGAGGTGGAGCTACTGACCCTTTACCAAATATGGTGGCCATATTCTATGGTGGAATGCCAAGTGGTCCCTAAGGTAGGGGAGACAATTAATTCAAATCCTCTCTTAATGACTTGTTTGTCATGGTATCTCTTATGTTTTCATCCATCATCTTGGTTTCCACTAGCATGAAGTCAAAATCTGAGAGGTCAAACACATTAGCTCCTTCACTCTCCATCTTAGATATCTACCTCTATTGTTTATCCTCTAAATTTTATACCTAGATAGGTTCCCTTTGAGAAGATGGAGGTGTTTAAGTAGATCTTCTCCTTCTCTCCTCCTTTGTTTCCTTAGTTGATATAGTTCTCTAACTTAAAGGGAAAAAATCTATTTGTTCACCTTCTTCCTCATCCTATTCTTTAGGAATGGTCTCCTAAACCTATGAGGAGGGAGTACTTTTCTTCTTCAATATCCTCCTTTGGACACCTATCATAGTTTTTTATGTTCTGTCTCTCTTTGGCACTGAGGGGGAGGCTTCTTCCTCTAAAGTTCTTGGTGGTGGGAACCCTTGTTCCTATGAAGGTTCAACCACTTTCTACTCTAGTTATGGCTCTTATGGTTTCTCTTTCTCATCTTTCCCTTGCTCTTGTTCTAGCTTGACTTGTTGGGCTTATGTTGTTGGCTTCTTTTCCCAAGGGGATGCCCTTTTTCTCTTACCTTTACCCTTGTTAGCCTCAAAATACTCAACCTCTTTCTCATATTTATGCACTATTTTTGGCCTCACTAGTGATTTAGTGTGGTAGGTTGGTATGGTGACCTTAGCACCTTTTCCTTTCTAAGGTCTACTAATATTTTGTAAAGGTATGGCCTGGGGAACTAGATCCATCCAAAATGGCTTATAGATCCATTCCCTTGTCAACTCTACTACATGTTTGGCTTGATGATCTATGCAATCATTCTCCTTACATCCTATTTATGTATTCATAATTAGCCTATCATAGATTTTATCCCTATTATATAAAGGATCTATAACTTCTGGGATATCCTTTTCTATGGCCGTTAAGGGGATCTTCATTTTAAGAAAATTTTCTACTAGATGTAGACTCATCATACAATATTCCCTAATGTGGACATCATAGTCATCTAGCGCATTCATCCAATGATATTCAAGCACTTCATCATAGACAATATTATCAAAATATAGGCAAGGAGCCTAATATTCTTCTAAGGGATACTGATCCCATTCTAAATCAAAGGTAAAAGTATCATTTTTTGCTTGACCTCAAATGCCGTAATGATGATTTTCTAGACACAAGTTTTCTTGTGTTGTTTCCTCATTCTATCATATGTAGAAGTAAGTTGGTAGGGTATCTTTAAAAGTATCAATTGATTTGAAGGGTACCTTGGGAGCTTTTTGGGGCATAAAAGAGTACCATCTACCTAGAGATATGTGAATGTCTTAAACTAAATGTAGTAGGCTCCTACTTCAATTATTCTTTTTGCTGCCTCTACGGACATTCATTTAGCATAATCTCCTATAAAATTGAAGATGGAAAAAATGAATCCATCATTGAGTACCCTATATTCCACACTTTGTAGTAGGAGTTTCTTCTTTACTAGTTATGGGTATACCACATAGAGGTAAGTGTTTTCATCTTGCATGCTTCCCTTCCTGTATAGATTTGGGTAGCCTATGGTCCTAGCTACTAATAGGTACAACATGTATGATGTCATATAGAAGCATGGGTATGACTTAACGAAGACTAACTACTCATCCAAGTTGCCAATTAGGATGCTGGCCCAATTAATGGGAATATTTGTGGTTCTGATGGTCTTGATGAAGTTAACCATCTATGTTCATAAGTGACCCACTTTAGATAGGCATATTTCTCTACTAAGGAGAATAATTGAATATCCAATGTCATCCTTCATATATCCTTGAGTGATGTCCACTTTTCCTACTCTCTAGCTGAGATCTATCTTGTCAATCATGAATAAGGTTTGCACCAATTCCTTGGCCTCTTTCTCATTTTCTCTATACCATATGTCTAATCCATTATAAGATATTTTGAGGTATTGATCTTCCCTTAGTTGGTGGAATGCTTTCTCTATGTTGTGTGGTTAGAGGTCTGGGACTTTCTCTCTTGTAACACTCTTGACAATGTTCTCATTTGTCACATAGTGTTCTCCTAGTGCTATGATCAGTTTGGAGGATTGGATTGATGTAGGGTGTGATATAACATTCACCAACCCACTCTAGATCAAATTTGATATCATTCTAGACCTCTCCTTTGGTTTTTTGCATAATTTCAGAATGTGTTTTAGACAATGTGTCCAAGTTCAATATCTTGAATCTCTGCATGCCCATCTTGGAATCTAGATTTCTTGGGAGCTCCTTAGAAATTGAATGCTATGGGTTTGAGTGTCATTTTATCTGTAATGGAAGATGATGATGATGTAATTTTATACTCATGAAAGAAGAAAACATTAATCCACTTCTATCAGTTGTCAAAAATCAGACTCAACTAGAACTCAAAATGACAAAAAATGAGTGAAAATAGAGCCAAACTGGCAAAACTAGTTATTTCCTCCTTCAAATCCAATTGTGTACACTAGCACACCTAGTGCACCTACACATGTGCACTAATGTACATTATTTTTTATTTCTAATGGAAAAGTGCATAGATGCGCACATTGGGCACCTGCATAAGGTGCACAGGGCATGCATGTATGCACATGTGCAACTGTGCCCATATAGTTGAAGAGGGGAGACAATATAAGTTTTCTCCTTTTTTATGGTTTTTTTTGTGGAGGTGCACACCTCTAGAGGGTGTGCACATGCACATATATGCATGTGTGTACCTCCAATAGGTGTGTGGTTTATACCTTGGAGTCTGGTGGGGATGGTATGGGAGTTTTGTAGTCATGAAGCTCTTTGAGGTGTGAAGGTGTGGTGCAGAAGGTGAAGTTGATATCAAATGGTAAAGAGAGAAGGGGGAGAGGGGCCTTTATAGGCTCAATGCACACCTCTAAGGGTTCACACATGTACATGTGTGCATCCCCAAAGCGAGATGAAGTGCACTTGTGTGTGCTTAGCGCACATGCACACATGCACATTTCATCCAATGTGAAGTCCTATTTATTAACCTTTAGCCTCTCTTCAACTTCTTGAAACTTTCTAGTTAGAGAAAAAAGTTTGACCTAGACCTAGAGTAGGGTCCAAAGTGATCAAGGCTTTGGACTAGATGTCTCACAGAGAATTTTGAAACTAGGGTTCCCCATTTTGGGACTCAAAATGGGGTGTGCATTGTTGGACCACAACACAATACTATCCAACTTGGTTAATAATAAAATATTACTATCACTCGGTTAATAAGAAATCTTATGATTATTAATTTGTTATAACCTGTAATAACTTAGTTGTAGAAACATAAGGCATTAAAAAAATAACATAAACACAAATGACACCAAGATTTGATATGGAAACCCAATTTGGGAAAATCACCATGCAACTAGTTACAATATTTTTCACTATTCTAAAGTGAGCCCTATTAGGAGCCAACCCTGTTAAAGGTTACAATACATATTGTTAATTATGACCTTGTTAGAGGATTTAGATAATCTATTATGAGTGGCCTGGTTAGAGGTCTTCAAACACTTCAATCTTGAAATATCACCTCATTAGATGATTTACAATATGATTGTTAAGTCAAATATGTTAAGATATTTCTTTACTACTACAATAGTTGGAAGGTAATAGTAATTTGACCTTATTTATGAAGCAACTATATTTGCAGATTTAGACCTTTATTCTAGCTTGATCTCTAGCTCCTTACTGATTAGATGTTCTTTGCAGATTATCTTTCACACTTTCCTAATCTTCCTTTTCCTTCACTTGCATATCCATCTTATTTCATATTCTACTTGTATTTTTTATCCTCACAACTTAAAATTTCTTATATATCATAAGCTAACTTGAATACCCTCCAAATAATCAATAAAAATCTAAATAGTTAATCTCAATCAATTAAATATTAGATAATTGCATTCTACTGTCACTCATGCAATACTAGGATTCAAAGCTCGATTAATAATATAGGTCCTTTGATGCCTGACCACTCAAGTAATACTGCAAGAAAGATACTCTTCATTAACCAATTGTTCAGTTAATACTAAAATTTCTTCTTTACCTGACTGCTTGATCAATAATAAAATATGCAAGACTAATACAAAAAACTCTTCATTGCTTGGTCAATACTAAAATTTGTGTAACATCAATGACAACATACAATTGAATAATTTTTTCCAACAATTTTCTTCATCTTTGCTTGTCTAGTTTCTACTAGCACAATCTCCACTACTACTTGCACTCCTTGATAACATAGGATTAACACTTAATGTGCTAAAATTAGTTTCAACATTAGGTAGCTCTCCACTCTATCTCATCCACATTTCTATTGACTACAATCTCCCAAGAAGAGCCTCTCTTGTGAATTTTGGTGATAAGGGAATAACTTGTTCAAACATTTGTGCTATTTGTCATACATAGGTGTCAAAGTCTTCAATATCTTCCATATAACCTCATCTTCAAATTTAGATCCTCCATGGGTCTTAATTCCTACAATAATCTCTACTATTCTACCAAAATAACTTCTTATAGATTCATCTTCCATCATTTTATCATCTTGATATAGACATATCCAATTTTGTAATCTAACCTTCTGAGCATGGTAATCATCTTCAAATATAGTTTTCAAAGTAATCCAAATTTCATGAGCTAATATTAAAGTTTTTACCTATGTGAATTCAGTTTCTAGAAGATCTTATAACAATGCTTCTCTAGAAAGCATACTTAGCATGAATACATCTCTCTCATATTCATTACAAGTTTTAAGATCATTTTCTTCAATCAAATCCTTCTTACTCTTACCAATCAACCAATAACCTAGATCTATGTAAATAAAATGTTTCTTCATCTTTTTCTTCCAAATGTCATAGTTAACTCCATCAAACTTCAAACTTTCTTTCCTGAACTGTACCGAAGACCTCCTTAAGTGGTTAAGATTTTTCTTCAAGGACTTGCAGCTCTAAAATGACCAATTATTAGAATTTAAATTTTACCATGATAAGTAGGGGATGAATAAGTTATGCAATTAAAACAACTCACTTTATCCTTATTAATTGAAAAATGTGTAAATAGTAGATGCAAATACCATAGAAAGATCACCATGCACAATTAAACTATATATGTTAACTAGGGAAACCCCAATGGGGATGCTACCCACAAAATGATGTACTAGTATAAATGTTCCTTGTAAGAGGATATTCCCTATTAGGAGTCAATGAAATACATTTAGTACTTATTAGTCCCTATTAGGATACTTTGAATTATTGTTAGGAGATTCCAACCCTATTAGGATTTGTTAAGGAAGACATAAGGACCCACTATCTAAATAGCTTCAGGAAAGACCACTGAACTCATTGTCCAACTGGCCTTAGTACTATCCTTCTTAGAATAATACTAGTATACAATTGTCTAACAAAACAATTTTGTTGAATATAGTCACTTTTTTCACTCACCATTCCTCACTACACCAAACACTTCTCTGGTCAAAAGATATTTGCTATTAGGTTCACTAGATCTCACATACAAGTTTTTGTATTTACATTACACAAATATCCACATTAGATGATTACAACCAAGGAAATCATACTTACATTATACCAAGTTCTAAAAAAATTTATTGGGTCAGCCTTGAGGCTTTCCCAATTTATAATGATAATATAAGTCCAACTTAATATATTACATTTACACATTACATTACATCTTTACACTTTTCACAACTACAAATAATTATCATCTCACAGTCTTCATAACTCTTCACTCAAATCTCATCTAGATATGCATATTTTACCACAATATCTTCATAATGTCTTCTACCTTTTTCCAAGTCCATATGACAAGATTTTGTGTATGTTAGGAGATACAATCCAAACAATAGTATTATTACATAGGAACTTTGTCTAAATGTTGTCTTCACTAAATCTTTAATAACTCTGCATTGTCTTCATATTTTTGTATGTGATCTTAACTATAGCATCAAAACACTCTATATAAAATTATCCCAAGTGTCCATAAGCTCAACTTCATTTGTCAAACCTCATAAAACTAAACTTTGCATGTTGTACTGCCAGGCTTCATAGAATAACCAATATGTTGGCATCAATGAAAAACTATGTCCTAAATGTAACACAAGATCTTTGTATCATGTTTCCAATAATGCTAGGATAATACCCCATAATAATACCATTGTAATTAATGCTTAACACTCTACACACGATGAGGGTGGAGCCAAATAACTAAACTCACAATGAACAAACATAAAAAAACAAACAAAAAGACAATAAAAACAAACAAAAATATGCCCCAAAAAGAAGAGATAAAAAATGAAAGAGAACCACAAGGATGAAGAAAGGACATGCAAAGAAGAGCCAAAGAAAAATATGAGCAATGCAGTGAAAGAGGAACAAGAAAGGGTCAAACATAGACTTGAAACACCAATCTTGTAGAGACATCATGGCACTAGGACAAGTCCTTCTCTAGACATAAACTAGAACCAACATGACCCACCAAAGAACATGCAAACCTTCAAAATGAATGCATTTAGGTGAGGTGGAAGCTCTAGAAGAAAACTTCTTCTTATAGAACACAATTATGATTATTGAATAAAGTAACAATCAACCCCTTCAAATGTCTTAAATAACTTGTCTATCATGATAATTACAAGTACATTAATCTTACTCATTCTTCATTAGTAAACTTTTCCATGTGTCCAACTTGAGACCACATAAGTCATTTCCTATTATGAAGGAAATGAGAGAAATGGCTCATGGAAAGTTCAAAAATCATATCTTATTAGCCTTAAACCCCTAACATGGAGCTGAGGATCCTTACTTCATTCCTCCACATGAAAGAGATAGTACCCTAGATAGGGGCAAGGTAACCCAAAAATCAAAAACTGAAACAACCCAAAAACATCTTGTCTCAAAAGAGACATGACAGAAGGAAAAAAGAGGGGACCCAACTCTTTTCTCATAAAAAAAAGGAATGAGCATGTAGGGCATATAAGTTTCTTGGAAAAAAAGTCCTAAAGATCTATTATTTATTGTTTCGGTGAAAATGTTTGTTGGGGTTCAAGGTTTTTTGCATTTGAGGGTTTTTTTTGGGTTGTACAATGTTGGGGAAATGTTGTAGGCCCTACTGAGAAAGAAAATAAAACTTCATCTAATGTCTTCAAATAATGTGGAGAGTATTCAACATCAAAATGTTGTGTGAAAACCTAAAGCAATTTTTAATAGTCCTCATTTCTTCAACAACTTGTCATGCACAAAATACAAGGGCAAAACACACGTAATTTTTTTTTTTTTTTTAAAGGTAATAATAATTTAAATCTACTAAGCTAATAAGTAATTCAGTTAAGACTTAGGAACATTGCAAGAAGGATACAAAATCTCCTATGAAAACTTTAAGATTACAACTCGGTTAAAAAAACATCATGTAGGAGTAGGTCATTAAACTTATACATTCATTGTTAAATCAATTAATTAAATTAATCAAACTAAATTCAATTAATAAAGAGGCCTAACACTCTATTATTATTTTTTACCCTTAAAACATTGCATCATTAGAACAATAGTACTAACTTACTAGTACACATATTTACAATTAATTTAAATCATATTAACATTAATCAATTAAATACCTATTAAGTAAATTATCAATTAACAATATAACTAATTTAAAACCTATAACATTAAACATTAAAAAAAACTTCACTTAAGAAAAATATCAATTAACTTATGAAATTAATAGATTCGTATAACCATTTAAATATGTGAGGCCTTGCCCCGACCCTTCGTAGCCTTAGTTGTTACTTTATCATTTTGATACTCATGACTCAAGATGTTGAGACATTATCAGATACTTGAACATATTATATTATTTTATGTTTTGTGATGTTACTTTCAGATATTTGATGTTCATCATTTAAGGTTTTATGTATATGTATGTTGATGAAATAAGTAAATGCAGGATTAACATCTTGATTTTTGGAATTTTTACGATTAAGGATATAAGTAGGATGAAAGAAACCCTGATTGATGTATGTTTCAATTTATGTGAATTTTTGATACGTATATACATATGTACATGTGATTTTCGGGACTACTGATGTGTGCAATGAGTGTGCAGATATTTTAGATGAGAAAATCAATGGAGGAACATAACTAATCCCTATGTGCTCATTGTGGAAACCTTGTTGTTCATAATCAAATTTATTGTGAGATGTATGCATGTATCTTTCTATGATCAGTAAATGTTAATGTTCGTAACTATGTTCTTTTAGTGTCACTTGACACTTGTGAATTATTTGTGATCTTCAACGTGCTTATTAGGGTTAGCTGTGTAACCTTTGGACCTAAGTTGGTTTAAGTTAGTGTCAATTTGCTAATTTGGTTCTTAATCAAGTTTAGTCATCCCTAATCTGGATTAGTGCTTAATCTACATTTTAGAATTGTTAGTTGGTCCTAATTATTTCCTAGCTTTTTTTTGGCTCCAAACCTATTCCTTAGGCTTTAAAACATGAAATTATTATACCCAAGGGGTATGGGTATGAGTTGGGGGTCTTTTCCAACCCCTAAGCCCCTTTTATTGACTTTTGAGGTCACTCAAAAAGTCTCTTTTTTCCTTTGTGCGAAAATTGACTATGGCTACCATGAGTTGTGTCACCTCACCTCCACTTGGTGGTTAACCATAGTATGGGTTGAGTTAGGAACTTCTAGATTTTGTAGGTGGGTGGGAGAAGTTATTGCTTCTTTTGGTGGTTGAGTTTGAGGCTTATTTAGAGGCCCTTCTTGGAGTAGTTTAGGTTGTTACCCAATCTCTACATTTAGAGAGGAGTCTTGGAAGATTGAAGCAAGGAAGGGAAAAACTCTACTCAAACTTGTTCATTTGCCATTACCTCTTTGTGAAGGTAGGAATTCTCATCTCCCTTGTTCAGATTTTCATGTTTGTTTCATGCTTATGCTACCTTGTTGTTGTTTGAATGCTTGTATGTATGTGGGTATGTTGGGAAGGTTTGAAAACCATGCTTTTTGAATATTTTCCTTTCATGTTTATGTTTGAATTTTGAGATGCTCTTGCATGGGTGTTTTGGCATTACTCACCCTTGGAGAGGGCAAAAGTGGCCAATTTTGGGAAAGGTCATTTTAGTTGGACTCCAATAGTGTAGAGTCTCTTATCAGGATGAGAAGAGGAAGAGAGGGTAGGGTGTTATGGGCCCCTACCTATCAGCACAAACCACATATGAGTTTTGGCATGTAAGAATGGAAGAACGAAAGTCCTTGATTTATAGCCCTGATTGGGCACCTGGTTTGGTGTTGTGTCTGACATCTCCTGTTGGAAAAATCCACCTTTCCCCAGTTTTGATTCATTGTGAATCCTATTGTGAAAGCCTTATATGAATATGCATATTTGATTTGTTTCTTGGTCATGCTTGTTGTCACCTGATTAGATTCTTTTCCCTCCACGGTTCTTAGAAATGTGTTGCAGAAATGATATGGAACACTTTGATGAGGGTCATGAAGGAAATTCAATTAAATTGTTGTAATTTTAGGATTGGAATCCTATGTAATTTGCATTTCAAAACCTTGTTGTAATGGCAAAGACATCGAGTTTTCTTCATGGTTCTTTCCCAGCTGAGCCTTTGAATCAGGTTTGCCAATAAAATAAGTGATTGAGTAATTTTGCTTCTCTTGAGATTTTTGTAATTTTTTATTTTCCTGTTATATGAATGTAAATCAAAGATAAGATGAAACGATGATGTTCAATTATGCAAGATTCAAATTGTAAAGTGTGGTGTTGTCTCCATTCATATGGGCCATAGAGAGGGATGTTGCAAATCCATGTAAATGTATGGTATCTCCTTTGAGTTTGAAATGATTTAGTTCATGGTTGGTTGTGTTGAAAGTAAATTTACAAGAACATGTAGGAAAGAATTATGTCAAGATATCCAAACTTAAATTTGAAACATGATAGAGGAAAGAACTTTGTGTGTTTTGATACTCCCTTCAAAATGAATAAAACATTATCATTCAGACCTTCTCATTTTCTCAATTGCCCTAAGATTAGTTTAGTTACTATGTTATTCAATTATGTGCTCCATCAGTTAAAATAGATAGTTAAATGAATATGTAGATGATTATACTAGGTAAATTGAGTATCATTGAAATGCATAGCATTTGAAGACCATGGAAATTATTAACTAGGAATTCATAACAGAATGCATACACTTATTGTTGAAATATAGTTGCAAAGAATATACAATGAATTTCCAAAAAAAAAAAGAGAAGAGAGAAAACAAACTTTTCAAACATCCATCTACAGGATGCTGGAGTTTGTATGAAAGAATGTAATAATTCTTGATTTGAGATAGAGAATATTCCCCTATTTATACTCTTGTGTTTCAAAACAAAAAAAAGGATATTAATAAAAGAAAAGTAAGAAATATATATATAATTAAATTCTTATCCTAAGCACTAATACCCTCATTGGCTTATCCCATAGTCACCCACAAATCTTTTTGCAATAACTTTTTCACTTGTCACTCCACTCAATCTTCTCCTTTGGTGTCAGTTTTGACAGAGGGGCAAACCTATACTTGGGAGGTTAAGCCAATGAGTTTTTTTTGTTGGATGTGACTCTTGTACCCCCCCAAGATTTTCGCAAGTTCATTTTGACCATGCGTTGGCAAGGTAAGTGGATTGTTGGTGGAGAGGAGCGCGCTTAAACCAATTTTTTTTTCATGAGTGTTTAACACTCTTCCTTGCATCTCCCATAGCATTAGTTTAGCCTCTGTCCACGTGCACGAGGGGGGATAGGGCCTGCCAGGGCAAGGGTAGGGTGGCATGAGCCTTGGGGACCACCCAAGGGGTTTGGGTTTTCGTGAGGCCAAGTGGCCAAGTGGGAGTTGTAGGGATGGTAGGTAGTTAGGGTTAAGTTAGTAGGGTTTTTTTATTAGTTAAATTTATTAATTATAGATTAGGTTAGTAAGTATAGTTAGTAATTAGGATAGTTTGTTTTATAGTTTAATTAGTGTGTTAGTTATTTAAGTTAGTATGTAATTGTTGTTAGTTTGTATATTATGTGTAGTTAGAGTATGTTAGGGTGTATTGTTGGTTTTAGATTATAGATTAGTTAGAAAGTTAGTTTAAAGCTTTAGTTAAATAGCTAGATGGTATATGTTAAATTTAGTTAGTATATATTAAAGATTAGTCAGTTTAAAATTTTATGATTAATTTTTAGATTTAGGATAGGTGTTGGAATGTTAGTTTAGGTTTGAAATTTTGTAAGTATAAGTTTGGTTAGTAGGAACATTTTTATATTAGTGTCTTAGTATGTTCTAGTTTAAAATTCATTCATTCAATCTTAGTTTCTTGTGGTTAGGATTTTAACATGTATATTTTAATCATGAATTTTTATTATTAGCTAGTTTTGGTTATTAATTTAGTTGAAGTTTTAAATTTAATTAAGTGTTATTTTGATAGTAATTTTAGTGCTATTGTTTTTAAAATTGTATTCTAAATTTAAATGTTTTATAAACATTGATGGAATGTTTGTTGCAAATTATTTTTATAAGTCAGAAATGTAATAGTGAAATAAAGGTCTATATCAAACTTAAGAGTTTTTTTAATTAATAACTTTAAAAAAAAATTGGTGTGTGTTTATGCCCTCGAAATTTGGGCATGACAAAATACTATAGATCTAGTTACTCGAAAGCTTACTAACTAATATTTTAACATTATGTAATTTATACTAAATTCAATCTTAAATATTTAAATTGAAACTAATTAACATGCTAAAATTAATTAGTATCCTACACTAGCACTAACTTATGCTTTTAATATAATCTAATGAATCAATTTCATTAATCTTAACATTAAGTCTAAAACTTTAACTTTACTAATTTCAAATATTTAAAATATAACTAAGCTACAAGACATAATAATCACTTAAAATTAAAACTAACTATAACATAATTGAACTAAAACTAATTATACTACATAACTTATATTTTAAAAAAAACATATTACTTAACTTTCATAAACAATTAAACTAACTAAATAATTTAAGAACTTTATTTAAAACATAGAAACTTACTTTAACACTAACCTCAATCTTAAAACTTAAAATATTTTTTAAAAAAACCTAAACTAACATTTAAATTTAAAACTAACCTAACACTTCCCACCCACCCCCACGTACAACTATGTTGCCCAAGGCCAGCAACTTGCAGCCCAAGCAATGACTGGGCATACCATATGGTAGATATGCCCCCTCAACCTGCACATGATAGGCCGTCATAAGTGGGTGATCCAAAAAGGTATTATTGAGCTTCAGTTTTAAAAAATTAACATTGGTATTGGCTTTAATGCCACCCTTCAACTTGCCCCTATCTTGTCAGTCCATGTGGAAATGCTTGGCTGCGAAATTGATGGGAGAATATGGGGGTGTAATACCATTAAAACATTTTGACTTTGTTTTAAACTCAATCATGCCTTTTTTTAAAAGTTGGTGTCTAGGAAGATGGAGGGTAGAGTAAATACATAAAGTTAAATTGGTGGGAGGAGATCTACCATGCATATATTTTATTTATATATATAGTTATTTACTTATTTACTCTTTTTGGAATTAAGTAAATTTAGAAATTCAAGTTTTTCCAAAGGAATCCATTTGGAATATTGTCTATTTCCCCATACAAATTATAGAGAGTTTTCTTGCTCTCAAGGGGATTTTTTTTTTCAAGTGCATAATTTTTCTAAGTGTGACTCTTTTTATGCAAGTTATTTTTTTTACAAGGGGGGAGTTTATATTTTTTCTCACTAACTTAAATCACTGATTCCTTAGTTTAACCAAGGGGTTGCATAATCCATTTTCAACAACAATGTAAGGTTTATATGATCTCCTAATAAGCATGAAATTGACTAGAAATTCCAACCATAACCATTTTCTTTAACATGTTGAACTTAAGATTTGCATAATTGTATAACACTATTTTATCTATTTTCCAACATAACATGTATATAACTAAATTTCAATAAGAACTCAAATGCAATATTATTATTCAATCTCTTTTTTCATTAAACCACCTAATTCAAAGGCTCCACCAGGAAAGAACTAGTAAGAAAACCCGACATCGTTGCCACTTCCACAATAAGTTTAAATACATTTTACATAGGATTTTCAATTGTGAGGAGAAATTTTCTCAACATAATTGAATTTCAATAACAAGCTAAATTTCCTTCTTGGTCCTTAACAAGGGATCCATTTCAAATTCTATGAAACATCATGGTGATTGTGGAGAGAACAAAAATTGACTAGGAGACAACCAATCATAACATTAAGACAAAATTAGACATTCACTCCCATACTAGGTTTTCACAATAGGTTTGACATTGAACCAAAACTAGGGAGAAGGTGGATTTTTCTAATAGGAGATGTCAAACACAACACCAAAACAAGTTCCCTATCGGGGCTATAACTCAAAAACTTTCGTTCTTCCACTATTACATTCCAAAACTCATACGTGGTTTGTGCTAACAAGTAGGGGCCCATAACACTCTACCCTCTCTCCCTCTTCTCATCCTAAGAAGACACTCTACACTGTTGGAGTCCAACTAAAGACCTTTCCCCATATATGGCCACTTCTACCCTATCTGAGGGTGAGTAATGCCAATACACCCATACAATCCCTTTGAAAATTTAAAACAAAAACAAAGGAAAGACATTTAAGAAAACTAGTTTCCCATCCCTCCCAACACACTCAATACACACGCATACATACATATGCAATAAAATTGAAATATGAAACACAACATGAACAAAATGAGGTGAAGTATTCCTACCTTCAAAAATTAGGTTATGGCAAATGAACAAGTTTGAGATGAGTTGCTTCCCTCTCCTTCTCCTTCAATTTTAAAAATCCCTCTAAAACTAGAGGTTGGGTGAACACCCCAAACCTTCTCAAAATTGCCTCTAAATAAGATCCTAAATTTAACCACCTCTAAAAGCAATAACTCCCCCACTTGCCCAAAAGTTCTAGAGGCTTCTAACACAACTAGACCTAAAGCTAACCTCAAGGTGGAGTTAAAGTCATTCAACTCATGATGAAAACTATCAATTTTTGCAATAAAGCAAAAATTGGATTTTTGAGTGACCATAAAAGTTAACAAAAGCAGCTAGGGGGGTGGAAAATTCCCCCAACCCATACCCATACCCCTTGGGTACTTAGATTTTATGATTTTTAGGCCATAGGGATTAATTAGGGACCTAACAAATGCTAATAAATTTTAGGAAAATCTAACAACCTTCAAAAAGAAAATTAAACACTAATCTAGATTAGGGGTAATTAATCTCAATTATAAATTGATTAGCAAAAAGGTCACTAACTTAGTCTTACTTAGATCTTTAGGTTACTCAGTTAACCCTAACTATCATATTGGAATGCATATAAAATTCAAGAGTGTCAAGCGACACTATAAAAATATTGTTATGAAACGTTAACATTTACTGATTACAGAATGATACATTCATACATCTCATGATACAAATAAAATACAAACAACGAGGTTTCCACAAATGGCACACAGGGTTCAGTTTTGTTTCTCCGTTAGATTTCTTGGCTAAAATATCCTACACACTCATTGCACACATCAGTAGGTCAAGAAAACCACATGCATATATTTATATAATGTATCAGAGAAATCACATAATTTAAAACATTCATCTTTCAAATAATCAATTGTTTGTCTCATTCTACTCATATTTTCAATCATTAAAATTGTGTAATCAAAGTGTTAATTCTGCATTCATTTACTTCATCAATATACATGTTCATAAGGCTTTAAATGATGAAAACAAATATCTAGAAGTACAACATCACACAACATGAAATAACATAATATGTTCAGTGTGTCTGCTAGTGTCTCGACATACCGAGACATGAGTATAAAAATAATAATGTATCACTATGCTACTATGGGTCGGGGCGAGGCCTCACACAACTTCAATTCTAAGAAAATACTACTCCCTACTATAGGATTTTTTTTGTAGGCACTAAAATTTCTACATCTCTATTGACTTATAGTAATAATCACATTAAGCCAGTTTCAACTTGATTATTTGGAGAAAGAAGTATAGCTACATATCATTTGGCATATCAAGACTTCCACAAATTACAAAATTGAATATTTTTCAAGTATTGGGATAGCTAGAAAATTTTGCAAATAAGATTCCTATTGTGATATTTGGTACAATTATAGAACTTGAGCTTTTCTTGGGCTCGTTGTGGTCAATTAAACAAATAATTCTAGTTTCTATAATTTTTTCTTTTATTATAGATGGTCCATTGATATAGTTTTATTATCTATAAGTTTACCTCTTCCCATGGATAATGTGTTTATATATTTTCTTGTCTATGTGGATTTCCACTTTGTAATGGATGGTTTGGTCCATTTTTAAAGCTTTTAGTGGGTTGAAATTATAAGCAATATCATAAAGTTTAGGAATTTAGTCTTTAGAACACAATTATACCTATAAAATTTGGTAGTTTAATTTCTAATATTTATTTTTTTGTGGATGGGATGGCTATTAAACCAATGAATGATTTTTCTTCAAGAGTATCCACATGTGGTAATTTTAGTTTATTGTCTTTTTTTTTTTTTAAGGTCTTTCCATATAGATGTTGATGTTTTAGACTATTTTTTACTAAGGAGGTCAAAGATCAATGTAGAAATATTCATGTAATTGATTGGTGGAAAAAAATAAAAATAAAAATATGAGTTGATTATATCATGATTCAAGCTATTTGTAGTATTCCAATGGAGCTCTCAACATTCACTATGGAAATATGTCTTTGCAATGTAGATCTTTATCTGCAAAGTGAATGATGAAGTTGGTTAAATAGTTTACATATATGTGACATTTATTTCCAGAGTAAGAGTGTTGTCATTAAATTTTCTTCAAATGACTTCCCTTTCATAAATATATTTAAAGGAAACCTAAATAATACATTATTTGCATAAAGCACAATATAATTTATGTAGTCACGAGGATGGAAAATAATATAAAATGATGAAAAATCTTGACAAAAAAGATTTATTTAATGGTCATGTAGTACTACTCATCTCAAGAGAGTCGTCATAAATAGATGAATTAAAAAAACAATATATAAAATATGATGTGAAGATGTTGAATAGATATAAATAGGAAAAACTAAAGATTAACACATAAATAATGTGTAAAGACAATTATAAAAATAGATGACAATAATGTTTAAAAAATTAAGTTTTTATATATTTATATAATGTAAATTATTGCAAAAATAAAAGTAATATGCTATAGATTTCAAAAAAAGGGAATGTATTTATTATTATTATTATATACAACTATTTTGATTTATGAATACAATATAGTTAATGTATATATTATAGTGAATATATTTTTTTTATATAAATAATATATTTAGACGTATTAAATGTTATTATTTTAATGTTGAGTTATAAATTTCTTTCACGTTAAATTTTCTTGCCTATATTTATTTTTATATGGAACCATGATTCCCATGCACTTCAAATTATTATGCATTTAAATGAAATATATATATATATATATATATATATATATATATATATATATATTTACATTTAGAAAAAAATGATGAATTAAAGTTAAAATGGAGATGACAATAGAGAGATAAAGAGAGGTAGAGGGGTGGATAAAGATAGAGATATATAGAGATAAAAAAGGAGAGATGGAGAGGAAGAAATGATATTTAAGAGGGATATATAAATATATGGAGAGATAAGAGGGTAGGGGATAGGGGATGGGGGAGAGTGAGTAAGACGAATAATAGAAAGAGAGAAGAGATATAAAAAGGTGAAAATATTGATAGAGATAAAACTAGGGGGAAAGAGAGAGAGTGGGTGTATGAGTGAGAGAGATATGAAGGGAGATTCAAAGAGGAAGGGAATGTGAGGGAGAGGAAAAATAATAAAGAGGAGGGGGGAGATGAAGAGATAGCATGATAGAGATATATGAGTTGATAGATAGATAGACTAGATAAAAGAGAATTGGAGGAAATTGGATAAAGATCGGGAGGGAAAAAGGAGTACTTATGTCTATAAGAAAGAAATATATAAAGGTAGGGATAGGGAGGTAGATAGAGAGAGTATGACTTAGAGAGAGACATATTTGAATATAAAAATAGAGAAAGATAGAAATGCATAAATATACCATAATATCACCATTTGATATATATTTTACTATCAGTGTAACCATTGAACCCTTCAAAGATACAAGTGCTAGTTAACTTTAAAAGCATCACTATTGACTTTGAGACTACTCTATTTTAAGATTGTTTAAATTTCTTTATATTAATATTTTTATATTTTTCTATATACCCATTCCAATCCTTATATTTTACTTCATGTAATGAAATTTGTAAAGAACTAACATATTGTTTGTTTATTTCTAGGCTCTACAACACTTTTTATCATTGTAGAAGAGAAAAAATCATGCCCTTATACTTTTCTTCTCTTGTTTTATGGTAATGATTATTGATAACTTTTTTCCTAATTTGGTACATTCTCTAAATCCAAGACTCATTCCATCACATTATCATGCATCTTAACTAGTTTCAAACACCCTTGATCCACTTTTCAAAATATTATTCACAATAGCTCAAATATCAATTATGATTTTCTAAAGTATTATTCATAATAGTCCAAATAACTATTCACAATAACTCAAATAGAAATTGTGATTTTGTCCCTAGCTAGTCACAAACCCCATTTCAAAAAAACTTAAGTCTATATCTATTAAAGTATGCATTGAAATGCTTGAATTATGTCTAGACATGAGTACTTATAGACACCACTCTAGATTATTTCAACCACTAAATATTGAAATCAAATATCATAGAGAGCATTGTCAAGATCAATGCATTTACATTTTTATTACTAACACTATGTAGATCTAACACATTAGTATGTTTATTTAAAATAATATTCAATTCTATTGTCATTCATTATTTATTGCTATTAACTTAGTCTTAGTATTTAATTGAAACTATCAATGTAAGTTATATTATACATGTAAAGTTATGCATTTCACAATATTTAGACTATTGGTATATAGTTTGACCACTTTCTACTACCTTTCTAATTGCATTCTTTTATTTCAATATCCACAAAAATCATAAACCTTATGCATTATATAAAAAGAGATGCAATGTGTCAGAGTTCATGGCTAAAGAGGACATATTTTAAAGTAGGTTGAAGTAGAGATGAAGATTTAGAAGGGAGGAGGACATGAGAAAAATAAATAGTGGTTGAGAGAGAGGATGAAAAATGTTAAGGTACAAGATAAATAGTAAAATTGTAGATAGAGAATGAATGGAATACTAATTTTTCTTATTTTCAAATATTAATAAAACTTAAAAAGGCAAGCCTGGAGAAGAGGGCGAGTAGCTTTGAAGAAATATTTGTCTTGATGTGTCTATAGATAAAGTTAATTATTAAAAGATTAAACTCGTAATTTAAAAAAAGAAGTCGTGTGTGTCTATATATATATATATATATATATATATATATATATATATATATATAGTACTTCATATGTGGAAAAATTTCAGCGTAGATTGTAAAAATGCATGAGAATATTCATTTTAGTTCAATTTAGTGTTTGAAAATAATTTAGACTATCCATATGATTTGAATATAGAATGGGTAGTAAATGGAAAATTAATTAAGTTATTATAAATACAAAATAATTATACTATATTACATAATAGTTAAGAAAACAAAATTTTAAATAGTACAAAATAGAATAAAAAATACTAGTAAACATTAGATTTTTGTTGTATTTTTTTTTTTTTATTGGGTGATCATTTTAGTTTTCTAATAATGGTAATCTTGGGACTTTAGTTGTAGGTAATAGTAATTTTAGAATTTAAATATATTGATAAAATTTGACAAGTTTCTAGTACTTTCTTTTAATAGTAGTTTTAATCGATAATTTCACTTATATTAAATATTTTTAATGAGTAGTATGTATAATAACTTTAGAATGTAAAGCAATACAGTCCAACAATCTACAATTGATTTTTAACACTTTTTACTATAAAAAAAAAAAATTTAAAAAAAAAAAAAAAAAAAAAAAAAAAAAAACCTTTCCTTCTTAGAATAATTTTTCTTATTTTTTAAGATGGATTTGTATTTAAATTAAAATACTATTTTATATATATATATATAATAATAATAATAATAATAATAATAATAATAATAAAAAAGAATGTACAATAATTAAATGTTTTAAGACACATTTTAGAAGATGTAATTTAAGGTTAACTATATTTGTAACAAAGTTTTCATGGAAGAGCATTTTAGAACATTTAGGGGAAAAGATTCAATTCCAGACAAAAATTCCTTATGATTTTGTCATAGATATTTTCTAATTACTACTACTAAAAGAGCTGAAAAAATGAATACACATGTACTAATAGCTGATCAAAATGTACTAGCAGTATAAATGACTCTTTTAGAGCACTTTTCTCTCCATGATCCCTACAAATAGATCCATGAATATGGAAAAGCTGAAACCTTAGCTTTAATCACTTCATTCACCTACATAGATACACTAAAACCCTAACAAAATTAGACTTATAGTTTAAGAATTCTAAAATAATAAATTAACTTGCAATGTACAATAGGGAAAGTATCATCTTTTTCTCAAATTATATTCATAGTTGTGAATAGAGATCTAGAGTAAACTTTAGCAACAGCTACCAACAACCCTAAATTTTATAAATTTGTGTCCTAAATTCTACATTAAAGATTATTTTCTATATCAAAAATTTAATAAGAGAAAGCTATGCTAAATAGTGTTTGATAATAAAACGTGCATACTACAAAAGACTACATTGGAAAGAAATTTTACACATTAACAATCAAATATAACAAAATACACTAATTACTAATAACATACTCTATTAACAACATATTTCAAAAAATAATTAATAATTTGATTATTTATTTAAAGTAAAAAATTAATATTTATATCAATCCACCTCTTTATATTTATTGTTATAGTACAAATCTTCATAAGTCTAATTAAAGATTTTAAAGTACATTTCAATTTATAAATATTTAAATTTAAATTTAATGCATATTATCTCATATACACACACACACACACACACAAACACACACACACACACACACACACACACACACACACACACACACACACACACACACACACACACACACACACACACACATTCCAAATGTATTTACAACTATTTAATTCTAAGATTGACTTGCATGCCTTATTCATTCTTAAAGTACAATATCTAATTTCTAGTTAATAATTCCCCTCCAATTTTCCATGGGTACTGAATTTATGGGAGTTAAAATTGATAGATTTTTAATTTTGAATTATTTTAATAGAGTTTTTTTTTAAATACATTTATCTTTTTAGCATGTGGTGGAAAGAGAATAGAAAATAAAATAGACTCTTGTCAATTGCAAGGACAAAAGATGGGAGCAATATTCGTGAAACACCTAAGTATGAGGGTAGAAGTTGCAACACCTTTGCAATATTAAACATCGACATATGCATATTATCATGGTCTACACCTATGTGCCACACTTGCAATTGGAGAGATCCACAGTATACATTATTAAACAATGTAGGATCTTTTGTATGGTACACATTTGGCATGATTATCGATAAGACAATCATCACAACATACCAATGCACTTTGTGTCCCATGTGCCTACTTCCAAATATTTTAACCCTTGAACTTGCCAAATATCAAAATGGATTTTGAGCATGAAAATTTGATACCTATTATTTATTTTAGGAAATTTTGTACCTATCTAGATGTTGTTGTAAATGTGAAATGTGAGTAGAAAAAAATTATGTTCTCAAGTATGATTTCTAGTGGAGAAGACCCAATACTTGAACACCGTAACTTCGTGCTTATCAAAATCCTACATGAAAATTTCAAATCACTCCCATTTTTTGATAGCAAATTACTTGGTGAGTCACTTACTTATAACTAAGGTTTTAAGTCCACATTACCCATTATGATGCCACATCAGCATCCTTTTTGCCAAGTTGTCCAAAACAACCCAAATAAAAGTGAGACCAATGGTCATGCATAAAAGGTACTCATACTTGAATAACTAATGTGGCATCACATCATTGGTTAATTTTTATAACTAAGGGTACATTTTATTCAATCTTGGGTAGTCAACATTGTACTAATAACTTTAAAGTCACAAGTATCAGTACAATGTTGTCAAAAAATGTGGACATTAAGTCAATAAATGTAGGTATCAATTCAACAACTCTTATCATAACTATTGGAACGTATTCAAGTACTAGGTCCTCTCCCCTAACACTCTTTCTCTTTTAACTCCTAAGGTAGCACAAAAAAGAAGGTAAATTGAAAACACGTAGTAGTAGTAAGGAAATTGATTGGTAGTAGGACTAAATCCTTCACAAAAGATAATGAGATGTGCTTTTGAGTATGAAAATTTTGTACCCATCTAGTTTCAATAGCCACCCTTTCCATATTTTCTTGTAGCATGGCTACAAAAATGGGGAAACACTCTAATCCTAATTAATATTTGACCCAAAGTTGGTAGAAATTTACTTTTTATGTAGTAACTTTACTTTTAATTTGTTATATTTTTTAACCTTTTTCCATGGGAAATTTATTTCTTTTGATTCCTTTGTTGGTCTTAGCTTTGTTCCCTGGGAATTATTTAACTTAAGTGTGTCTCCTACAAAGATTGAAGTAGAAACCAAAAAAAGTCTAGATCACAAATAATTAAAACCTGCAATTTGTAATCATAGGTTAATTATGCATTCAAGTCCAATATATGGCATCATTCAGTTAGAATTCTTTAGAATAAATGTGGTGGGGTGGGGGGGCGGGGGGGTGGGGTGGCTAATTAGTTATCCAAGGTCCAGATGCACAAATAAAACTTTTCATAGCTTAATGAACCCATATCCTTGAAACCTTATTATGCATCTATCCATTAGATCATACAACACTTAAACTTTATAGGGTACTATCCTAGGTCAAAACAACTTTACAGAAATGTAAACATTAAACATAATAGATTCAAAATTACATTTGTCACAAGGATTTTCCCTAGAAACCCAATTTTGGAAAAACCACTAGTAACATGCTACTCATTCTCACTCTTCTGAAGTGATTCCTTATGAAAGGCCAACCCTGATAAATGTTACAACACGCACTATTAAAAGTGACCTAGTTAGAGGAATTCAATCACCTTGTTAGGAGTGAGCCTTTTTAGAGGACTTTAGATCATTCACTTAGAATGTCACCTAGTTAAAGGATTTACAAATGATTGTTAGGTTAAGCTTAATCCAACGGATTTACCCTCGATTGATACTATTATTAGAAAGTAACACTAAGGCTTGATCTGATAACAAATTACAACTTACTTACAAATTATAGATCTGTATTTCAATCCTCCATTCTACTTGGCTTTCACATGCTTCAGCTCTAATAACTTATTCACCCTTCAAGCATTCATACTCTTAAGCCTTTTTTTTTTCTTGTCAATAGTAGTCTCTTCTATTTGACCATTAAATTAAGAAATGCCCTAGACTCCTTGGCTTCCTTAGGTTCTCACACATGACCAACCTTTCTTTTGACCACATATCTCTACATGTAGATAATTAAGATCATTTTCCGTTCAACCTCAATCATCTATTTTAGGGTTAGGTAGGATTCAATGAATCTACCCATCTTTTCATTTGAGTCCCTTCTAGAAACTTCTTCTTCAATCCTCTTTGAATTCACCTCAAAATGGTTTACCATGAATTTTGTGCCACTAGCTCATCATAATTATAGTCCACATGCTTTACATAATTCAAGAAAAAAAAATAGTCAGCTCAGATTTATCAAATCTTTGATTTAATATGAATACTAGCACTCGACATCAATATGTTATCACTTGGCTTCCATAATATTCTTCCAGTTGGCATATACTAAAGTTTACTGATGCTTATCACCAACTAAACTTTACTTAGCTTACACTATTTCACTTGACATACACTAAATCTTCACTTTACTTGGCTCCAACTCATTTTCTACTTGGCTTACACTAACTTTTCTCAGCTCCAACTAATTGTCTACTTAGCTTGCACTAACTTTTCTTGGCACCCACTATACACTTAGTCAAGCTTGGTAGACACAATTCTTCTTACTTGTTCTTCTATACTTAGTCAATTTATCCAACCTTTGCAATTAAGTAGATAATCAATGCACTATAACATCACTATCTTGAGTGATCTTTGTACTCTTTTTTCTTACCATAACTCAACCTTTTCTCTAGGTGATCTTGTTATCTCATTTGATCAAATCCTCTTTATCAATCAAACAAATGATAGAACTCAAATTAGTTAAGCATACAACAAGTAGCAAGTTTGACATTAGTAAAAAAATTAATATTGTTCCATTATAGATTCTTAACTTCAAAACAATCTCATATCAACAATCTCCCTCTTTGGCATTAATGGAAAACTAGTACCAACAATAATACCAAAAAGAAAATAATTCCTTGTATTGAAATCTCTCCCTCTATCAGCAGCTTTAATCTTTTGTATAAGCTACAAAATTTTGTTTGAATAATAGAAAATAAACTCTTCCTTATGACTCCCTTCATCTATCATCTTGCAAGGATTCTCATTTTGACTATCTCTGATTACTCCCTCTTTCTAATATTTAGGTATTTATTTCTCTATCTACTCTATTCTTATATATCCCTCAGTATGTTCTCCCTCTTACTAGGTAGATGTATTTCTTGTAGTCATTTCTCCCTCTTTCTCACTTTGTTTGGTATTCATCACTTATCCTTCTACTATTTCTCCTTCTTTGACAAAAAAACTAAAGACTTGTCATCTCAACATGCAGATGTTAACAATTTCAATTTCTCCCTCTGTCACCTTTCATTGTGACTATAAATCTTCTAATTTATCTCTTTGATTACTTTAGGTAGCTCCTAAAGTAAGATCCATTACATCAATGTGTAACATATGTCATTCATCTCAGTTGATGCAAGGCATTTCTCATGCTTCTCAAGTAGCTTTGGATAGGGGTATCATCCCTAGTTTACCTCTTAGATATTCATGAGCATCCTTAGGTCATGTTTTTGTGAAGACATCAACTATCTACTCTTTTGTGTTTACATATTCCATCTTCACCTCTTTATCTTGAACTAACTTTCTCAAGTAATGGTACTTGATTTCAATGTGCTTAGTCTTTGTGTGCATCACCGGGTTCTTTTATATATTGATAGCACTTGTATTATCATAATAAAGTATCATGGGTTCAGTGATTTCCTCTTTCATTCCTTTGAGTAGTTGTTTGATCCATAAAATGTTTGTACAATTTACTACAACAACAATATATTCAAATTTAGCACTACATTAAGATATGCAATTTTCTTTCTTGATGGTCCAAGTGACCAACCTCTTTCTTAAGAAAATTTTTCCTCCACTAGTGCTCTTTCTGTCATTAATGTTTTCATCCCAATCAACATCTGTGTACACTCTCAACTAAAATTTCTCATTTTTCTTGTAGTATAGACCATAGTCTTCTATTCCTTTTAGATATCTCATAATTCTCTTAACAACCATCAAATGATTCTCCTTAGGATTAGTAGAGAATCTTTCAACTATCCCAATAGATAATATAATGTTAGGTCTAATATGCACTACATATTGTAATTTACTAATCATAGACCTGTACAATGTTTGATTCTCCTTAGTTGAATCATCATTTGATTCTCCTTAGTTGAATCATCATTCTTTGACAACTTGTGTCCTATCACAATAGGTGTGCTTATTGGCTTGGAATCTTCTAATCCAAAAGTTTTCAATATTTTCTTCACATATTTAGACTGAGTGATGTATATACCATATTGCATCTGATATACTTGCAAGCCAACAAAGAACTTGATCTCTCCAAACATAGACATCTCAAATTCTTTCTTCATTTCATTTGGAAATGCTTTACACAAAGTATCTTGACCTACAAATATGATATCAACAAAAGTTTTAGATAGTAAAATAGCTTTACCTTTTTCTCTCTTTAAGTATAGATTGTTGTTATCATCAGTCCTTTGAAATCCAATCTTCACAAGATAATTGTGAAGCCTTCATACCATGCTCTTGGGGCTTACTTTAAACCATATAAACCCTTGTTTAGTCTACATACCATGTTCTTGTTGTTAGCATCAACAAATCATTCTGGTTATTCTATATAAACCTTTTCTTCTAATATATTATTCAGAAATGCTGACTTAACATCCATTTGATAAAATTTGAAACCTTTGTATGCAAATTAAGCAAGAAAATTTCTTACTCCTTCCAATCTTACAATAGGGGCAAATTTTTCTCCATAATCTATCCCTTCTTCTTGTGCATACCTCTTGCAAACTAATCTTTCCTTATTCCTTATAACTTCACTATTTTCATCTAGTTTGTTTCTATACACCCACTTTGTTCTAATCACATTTTTGTCTTTTTATCTAGAAACTAGAGTCCATGTCTTGTTCTTCTCAATCTACTCAATCTCTTCTTTCATGGCTTTACTCCAGTCCTCATTTTCTAATGCATCTTTAACTGTCTTAGGTTCATGCATTTTTAGTAAAAATGTATCACTTCTTGGCTTGTTTATTGGCATAGGTCTAGCATCTTTATCTCCAATAATTTTTTTAATAGGGTGATGTCTTTTGACATACTTTAAAAATCTTGATTTTTCTCTACTTTCCTCAATTGATCTATCAACTTTTGAATCATTATGTACTTCTCTATCAGGTAATTCAACATCTCTTTCAAGTATACTAATCTCAGAATCAGAATGTGCCTCAACTTTAGTCTGCAACTACATTCCTGATTGTATGTAGTAGATTGAAGTTGAGGCACATTCATGATTACTAAGTCACATACAATGTGTAGAATGAAGTTTCTGGCAAGTTCAATCTACAATTCATAGTATGTGACTTGGCAATCATTGAAACTTGTTGTTGATTTGCAACTTGATTTACAAAATCTTTAGCAGAAGGCATACCTTCATAAAAGTATAAAAAAGTTTTATATTCCTCTAGTTCCTTCATAGGTTCAACCTCATGTATCTTTGTATATTCGTCAAATTCTACATTTGCACCTTTCACAACTTTGTTAGTGTTAGTATTTAAACACATAAGCTTTACTTCTTGTGGAATAAACAAGGAATATACCTTCTTCACTCTTAGCATCTAATTTACCATTCTTGAAATCTTTAAGAATGTAGAATTTTCTTCCAAATACCTTAACATATTTTACATTGGGTGCATATCCATACCATAATTCAAAAGGTGTTGAATGAGTATCTTTCTTGACTTGCACATGGTTCAAGGTATACACAACTATTCTTACAACCTCTCTCTAGTATTTTAAAGCAACATTCCTCTCCATCACAGAGTGTCCTAACATAGTCCATTATAGATCTGTTCCTCCTTTCCACAAATCCATTTTTTGGAAGGGTTCTAGATGCACATGTTTGTATTTTGATTCCTCTATCATTACAAAACATCTCAAACTCATTTGATGTAAATTCTCCTCCTTTGTTAGATCTTATACATTTTAGGCCTTTGCCTATCTCCTTCTCAACTCTTGCTAAGTACCACTTAAACATTTGAAAAGCATCATATTTTTGTTTTAGATACATAACTCTCATCATCCTAGAATGATCATAAACAAATAGGATAATGTTCTTGTCACTTGTATAGCTTTGCACATTAATTGGTCCACATAAGCCAGTATGAACAATCTCCAAAATTTCTTTAGAGGTGTAAGTCTTTCTGTTAAAAATAGACTTTTTCATTCTGCCTAACTAAATTATTTGCAAATTATATTGTCGGGTTTCTTTAATTTAGGAAAACCACTTACTCTTTTCATGTCACTAATACTAACCAAGTTATCAAACTTAACATGACATAACCTCTTGTGCCATAACCTAGAAATTTAGATGGAGTAATTTAGGGGGGGGGGGGGGGGGGGGGGGGGGTGGATCAGTTACCACAAAAACAAATCCATAGATCCTTTAGATGTCTTAAGAACTAGTTATTACTATCACTTGGTAGCCACACAGAAAAATGTTGTAACTCGGTAGATGAATTAATTACTAATCTTTAAGCATTCATAGAGATTTAACATGTATGCATAAAAGAAATAACATGAACACAAAAGACACCATATTTAACATGGAAACCCAATATGGGAAAAACTACCAAGTAACTAGCTACCAATTTTCACTCTTCTAAAGTGAGCCCTATTAGGAGCCAATGCTATTAAAGGTTACAAAAATACACTATGAGGTGTGACCTTGTTAAAGGATTTAATCACCCTACTAGGAGTGGCCTTGCTAGTGGACTTTAGAACAATTCAATAGAACTATCCACCTTGTTAGAGGATTTACAAAATGGTTGTAAAACCAACTCTATTAAGAGATTTAGAAATCACTGCTACAATTGTGAGAAAGTAACAATGAGTTGAGCTAAATGAGATGCAACTGAATTTTCTAATACAGATCTTTGTTCTACTTCACTAGATCCTCTCTGATCGAATACAACTTTACTGCTCCTCAAGGATATCTAATCCTTCTTCAAAATTTTCTCACACGTTCCTCTTCACACTTGCATGATCACTCATTACACTCATCCATCCTATTGAATTCACAACTTGACCTTTTATTTATACCTTACAAATTATCCAGTTAGCTCATTTACAAGTTACAATTACCAATAATCATTACATTAGTCAGCTACATACAATACATGAAATAATTAAACTTATTTCCTAAAATAATGAAATCCTTCATTGGCCAACCTTGCTTAGTCAACATTGCTCTAGAAATGATTTCTAGTGTTAACCAACTAAAGCTTAGTAAACATTGTAAACTCTGTAAAATCTTTTGGAGACTGAGTGAACTCGAAAAAAACTAACTTTCCTTCGTTGACCTTGTGAGATCAGTAGAAACTAACTTCTATCACAGAAACCTTTGATGCCTAAGTAAGCTTAGTAGAAATTGTTTCCACAAAGTACTTTTCAAGAACACTTGGTAGACTTTGTAATTTTCTTTGCTTACCAACTGAGCTTGGTAGACTTTGTTTGATAACTAATATGACATTTGTATAACATCAAAGACAACACACAATTGAACAATTGTATCCAACAATCTCCCCCTTTCGCATTGATGGCAATACAACATGTCATAGTAGATGAAATTTGAGAAAAAGTCTTTTTCTGATAGAACATTTCCCCCTCGTAGATTATATGTCACAAAATTCTCAAATATAATAATCTCACTCTATGAAGGAATTACACAACTTCTTTTCAAACAACAAAATTTCCACACACAAATTCAAATTTCAGGAAGATATGAGAGTATACTCTCCCTCTTTGACAACACATGCCAAAGACAACACAAACAAAATGAGTAGCAATGTATACTGATTCATATGCAATGTTCCCATGACTATGTTGTATCAAATGATAGATCTTCAATTTGGTTCATGTTGATGCATCACTAAAAACTTCATTTTAGTGAGCCTCAGATAGGGGAATGACCCCTAGCTTACCTCTTAGATATAAGAATGCATCCTTAAGTAATGGCTTGGTGAATATGTCAACAATTTTTACTTTTGTATGGACATATTCCAATCTAATATCCTTATCCTGCACCAATTCGATGACAAAGTGATACTTTAGTGCAATATGCTTGGTTTTTGAATGGATCGCTGGATTTTTAGATATGTTGATAGCACTTGTATTGTCACAAAACATAACAACTGGTTCCTTGATTTTCACCTTCATACCTTCTAACAACTATTTAAACTAGGGTATGTGCAAGATCATGGTGTGCCAAAAAGTGGCAACCTAAAAAATTTGTAGTACTAAAATATCTCAAATCATTTCAAAATCTATTCTAACTTTTTTCCCACCCACCCTAATACTAAATGAAAACAATTAATATCTTTATAAGGTCTACTATATTTTTTGATACTATATTTTTTGATACCAAACCTATACGGTCAACTTTAAAAACATCCTAAAAGTGTGCTTTTGACCTATTTTTATGTGATTTTTACTTTAAACATGTAGCTGACAAATTTTATTTCACCAAAATTTGATGAAATGAAAAGAGTTTCTTAATAATGTTCTCATCTTTCCATTTATGTAAGGTTTGTAAAATTATGAGTTTAGTAAGTAATTATTACTTATTTTCTAATGGAGTTACATATAAAGTGCTAACTAACACACTACTTGAAAAACAACTATAACTTTCAAATGGTACAACAATTTTTTAAATCCAAAAGATGCATCACACTCTATGTTTCTTCTACTATAAGGAAAAAAATGAAAAATTAAATTTTGCAGAGTTTTGAATTAGTTAAGATGGCCAGACACGAGAGATTTTTATTCCAAAAATACTAAAGTCAAAAATTAATTAACTATTATTTATTTAGAATAAAAATACCCAAAAAAAAGTGTCAAATCCAATCATGAGTCTACTACTTATATCTAAAATATTATTAAAAAATATTATCATTTTATTTTGATTAAGGTGGTCAGACATATGTCTACTTATTTTTGTTCTAAATTTTTTGTCATATTGCATTAAAATTCAAAATTTTGACCAATCAATTTTTATTTTTTTTGAGATAAGTCCTAGTAGTTTAGAAACTAGATTCAATTTGCTAGAGATTCTTTTCTCTCAAATTTTTGACATAAAGTTAATAACATGTATAAAATTTCGTGTCAAGATGACATAACCCTGATTTTCTAATTTTTTATTGCCATTGAAGAGCATAGTTTGATTGACCATGATCCTGCACATACCCACCAAACAATACTAGAATAGTTTACTACTAATGCAACATACTCTACTTCTATTGTAGATTGGGATGTACAATTTTTCTTTTTACTTGTCCAAGAAACCAACCTCTTTCCAAGAAAGAATGCTCCTCCACTTGTACGTTTTCTCTCATCAATGTTTCTTACCCAATCAGCATCCACCTTGATGTTGGCTCTTCGCCACCTGAGTCGGTCCATATTACCTCCAAATTTGTACCATAATCTATAATCTTCAATGCCTTTTGAGTATCTCATGATCCTTTTGATTTCCATCATTTGATTTTCTCTTAGTTTTTCTGAAAATCTTGCTACAATACCAATTGCAAGAGCAATATCAGGCCTTGTGTGAACTACATATTGCAATTTTCCAATCATTGATCTATATAAGGTCTGATCTACCTCTTTTGATTCATCATCCTTGGTAAGCTTTTAGTCCAATACACATGGGAGTCCCAACTATTTTAAAATCTTCCATACCAAACTTTTTGAGTATCTCCTTGATGTATTTAGACTGAGTGATGTAGATACTATTCTTACTCTGCTGAATTTGAAGAACAACAAAGAATTTAATCTCACCAAAAATAGACACTTCAAATTCCTTGTTCATTTGCTCTAAAAAAAAATTTCATAGATCATCATTTCTTATAAACAAAGTATCATCCACAAATATTTCTACCAAAACAATCTTGTTATATGGTCCTTCCTTGATATACAAGTAGTTATCATTAGTTCTCTGAAAACTAATCTGAATAAGATAGTTATGCTGTCTTTCATGCCATGCTCTAGGGGCTTGTTTTAGACCATACAATGCTTTGTGTAATTTTTAGATCATGTCCTTCTTGTCTGGATCAATAGAACCTTTAGGTTGTTCAATGTAGACTTTTTCATCCAAAATACCATTGAGAAATGTAGATTTGGCATCCATTTGATATACTTTAAATCCTTTGTGTGCAACATATGTAAGTAAGGTCTTGACACCTTCTAGTCTTGCAACAAGAGAAAAAGTCTCTCCATAGTCTATTCCTTCTTCTTGAGAGTAGCATTTACATACTAGTCTAGCTTTCTTTCTTGATACCTTACCATCTTCATTCAACTTATTTCTGAATACCCACTTAGTTCCAATCACATTTTTGTCTTTAGGCCTAGGTACAAAGGTCCAAGTTTTGTTCTTCTCTATTTTCTCTATCTCTTTATTCATAGACTCAATCCAACTTTCATTTTGTAAAGCATCTTTGACATTTCTAGGTTCAAAATTAGCAAGAAAAAAAGTACCTTTTAACTTACTTCTTGTCATAGTACCTTCAAATTTGTCTCCAATAATCTAATTTAGTGCATGATGTCTCCTGACATACTTGGCCAGTACAATTTCTTTCCTTTTGACTGAGTTCCACTATCTTCATTTTGAATTTCAATTGTAGGTTTTGGCTATTCTAACTATTGCTTGAGTCCTTCAGACTCGATAGGCATTGGCTTGGTAGCATCTGAATGTGACTCAGGTTCCTTCAACTTGGTTTGAACTTCTTGCAACTCGGTGACTGAAGACTCGAGAGTAGAAATTTTTTGATTGACAGATGTGTCTGGCACTGTATCAAGTTCAATGAAAACAAATCTCTTGTAATCTTCTAGTTCTTTTTTTCTTTCTTCTTCAGTCCTTTCTATAAACTCATCAACTTTCACATCTACACTTTCTATGACTTTGTGAGTAGACAAATTCAAACATCTATATGCCTTACTCTTGCAAGAATATCCCAGAAATATGCCTTCATCACCCTTCACATCAAATTTTCCTTTTCTAGATTCTTTCAAAATGTAACATTTACTTCCAAATACTTTTAGGTAACTTACATTGGGTTTCTAGCCATACCATAACTCATAGGGGGTTTTGAATGAGTCCTTCAACTATACTTGATTCAAGGTATGAACTACATTGCTAATAGCTTCCTTCCAGTATTTGAAAACAATGTTCTTTTCAATCATTAAATTTTTTGCACAATCCATAATAGATCTATTCCTCCTTTTAGCTATTCCATTTTTCTCAGGAGTTCCAGGAGCTGATACCTGTCTTTTGATTCCTCTTTCAACACAAAAGTTATTGAACTCATGGGAGATGAATTCACCACCTCTATTTGACCTCAAGCATTTCAATCTTTTTCCTATTTCCTTTTCTACTCTGGCCAAATGCCATTTGAACTTCTCAAATGTTTCTGATTTCTCTCTGAAATACATGATAGTCATCATTCTAGAGTAATCATCAACAAAAAGAATGAAGAAATTTTTTTCAATATAGCTCTCAATTCCAATAGTTCCACACAAATCAGTATGCACAATTTTCAAAAAAAAATTAGACTGATAATTTTTACTTTTGAAGCTAGTCTTTCCCATCTTACCAATTTGACAATTCTTGCATAGACCAACATCAGGTTTTTTATACTAGGAATGCCTCTTACTTTCTTGAAATTTATTATTTTCATTAGGCTATCAAAATTCACATGACATAACCTTCTATGCCATAACCAACTTTCTTCAACTTGAGCAATAAAACATGAACATTCACCAAGTTCAAGATAGAACAAATTAACTTTTATCTATATGCATGATGCAATCAACTTTCTTTTGTCATCCAATAGTCTTGCTTTTCCATGCATGAATTCTACTTTGAATCCAATATTGATTAGTTGTGCCACACTCAACAGATTGTGTTTTAGACCTTCAACCCAATAGGCATTAACACATACAAAATCTTTGGTTAGTGAAATTCTTCCTCTTCCTTTTATGCAATAAGGTTCATTATTACAAAATCTCACACTACCACCATCATAGTCTTAAAATTGTTCAAACTTAGTTTTGTCACAAGTCATATGATAAGAGCAACCACTATCTATGATCCATGTATCATTTTTGCTTACATGAGAGATAAGTTCCATCTTATCTTCCTCATAATTATCAGATTCATCTTTCACAACAATGTAAACAATCTCATCTTCACTATTTTTAGAATCCTTAGCCATGAAACATGTTTTCTTACCTTTGTCCTTGAATGATTTGATGTCTTTCTTGCCATTGCACTTGTGACCTTTCTTCTCATCCTTGTTTTTCTTGTTTGGGCACCTAGCAGCAATATGAACAATTTCCTCACATGAAAAATAGATCAAAGGAAACTTACCTTTGTATTTTTCTTTGCCTCTAGAATATTTCCTTGTTAGTAGACCTTCAAACACCTCAAGATCACTATCAAAACTCTATTATGATTCTTCTTCACTTTTTGATTGAGAATCCTTTATCTTCTTGCCCTTTTCTTCGAGTGAAAGCTTGGCTTCAAATGCTAATTCAATGTTCTTGGAAGCTAGAATATAGTTGTCATAGTTACCTAGCTCAAATGTAGTCAATCTTCCTACTATGGCCTCTAAATTTATCTTATGATTTGCTTCACATCTTCTTTATTGAATTTTAGAAACTCTAATTGCATAAATGGGAAGTAATGTTCTAGGAACTTTACTTACAACTATTTCTTCTTTGATATCTCCTCTAGAAGCTTTGATTGAACTTATGCTTGTTTTGACTTTTTCAACATATTTAGCAATGTTCTCATCCTCTCTCATTCTCATCTGATCAAATTATCCTCTTAGACTTTTTGCATTGGATCTTCTCACATTATCATCACCTCCATAGATTTCTTTTATCCAGAAGGAGTCACATATTCTTCATCAAGATATTTCAATCTTGTATCTCCAATGGAAGCTAGATAGAGTCTCATGAGACCTTTCCATGCTTAAAAGTTGTCCCTGTTAAGCCTTGGAATTTCCCTTTTGTAAGACATCCTAATCTTTAGCTTAGATTCTTGAAATCATTTCTACAAGCACCAAATGCTTTGGTACTAATTTTTAGAAATATAGATGGATTAACTAAGAGGGAGGGGGGTTTGACTCAGTTACCATAAAAACAAATCCACAAATCCCTTATATATCTTAAGAACTAGTTATTGTTGTCACTCAGTAGCCACACAAAAAAATGTTGTAACTCAGTAAATGAATTAATTATTGATCTTTAAGCATTCATAGATATTTAACACATATGCTTAAAAGAAATAACATGAACAGAAGAGACACTAGATTTAATATGGAAATCCAATATGGGAAAACCACCAAGTAACTAGCTACCAATTTTTACTCTTCTAAAGTGAGCCCTATTAGGAGCCAACCCTACTAAAGGTTATAAAAATACACTATGAGGTGTGACCTTGTTAAAGGATTTAATCACCCTATTAGGTGTGGCCTTGCTAGAGGATTTTAGAATAATTCAATAGAACTATCCACCTTGTTAGAGGATTTACAAAATGGTTGTAAAACCAACTCTATTAAGAGATTTGGAAATCACTGCTACAAATGTGAGAAAGTAATAATGAGTTGACCTAAATGAGATGCAACTACATTTGCTAATATAGATCTTTGTTCTACTTCACTAGATCCTCTTTGATCGAATACAAATTTTCTACTCCTCAAGGATATCTGATCCTTCTTCAAAATTTTCTCACACTTTTCTCTTCACACTTGCATGCTCGCTCATTACACTTATCCATCCTATTGAATTCACAACTTGACCTTTTATTTATACCTTACAAATTATCTAGTCATCTCATTTACAAGTTATAATTACTAATAATCATTACATCAGTTGGCTACATACAATACATGAAACAATTAAACGTAATTCCCCAAAACAATGAAATCCTTCATTGGTTGACCCAACTTGGTAGACACTACTCTAGAAATGATTTCTAATGTTAACCAACTAAAGCTTGTTAAACACTATGAACTTTGCAAAATCTTTGGAGACTAAGTGAACTCAAAAAACACTGACTTTCCTTCATTGACCTTGTGAGTTCAGTAGAAACTGAGTTCTGTCAGAGAAACCTTTGATGCCCGAGTGAGCTCAGTAGAAACTATTTTCACATAGTATTTTTCAAGAATGCTCGGTAGACTTTGTAATTCACTTTGCTGACCAACTGAACTTGGTAGACTCTGTCTGATAACTTATATGACATTTTTGTAACATCAAATTAAACACACAATTGAATAATTGTATCCAACACACACATCATCAAATTCTACAACAAGACAAGTAGCATCATTCATATCAAGATAAAATAGACTACCTCTAGTTTGATCACCTTTCCCAATTTGATGTAGGAGCATCTTGGGGTAGTTGGCTATCCTACATGATTAAAGAATTTTGGCGGGGTTGAGTGGACCTATTTGGGTCTTGGGTAGTTAATTTTTATGTATTTAATAATTATTGTAAGCCTTTAAAGGCATTTGGTATTTAATTCATGTTGGGGGTCAACTTGTGGCTCTTCAAGTAGTTAATATAAGGGATATTTAATTTGTAGCATATTGGGCTTACTTTTGGCTTAGATTGGTATAAGTAGGGGTTGTGGTGAAGTCTTTAGTTATTATTCATCCATATTGGAGAAGAGGAGGTGGTAGAGGAGCAAAATTTTGAGAAAGGCTAGTAGCTAAGGCTTGGAAAACAACGAGATTGCTTGGTGGGCTTGCGAGTACCAGTTGAATCTTTCTTTGAGGTTTATACTAGAGTATGGATTTGGACTAGCTAGGGTTTGGATTAGATCTTGAGGAATCTTGCAGAACTATTACTTGCTTTGTATTTGGCCATAACAGCAAGGCCTTACAACTCGACACATTGCATGTAATCAGTTATATCTATGAATAAATTATTGTGACTTGGCTTCAAATCTTGCATTGTTGTTTATCTTTCATTGTGTGGTTATTTTCTAGGGGCTAGGACATCTCCTTTGAGGATTCTCCTACCTTGTGCTAGATCAAGTGTTATCAAAGTGAAGGTTGTTCCAAAGTGTGTAGATGAAGCATCGAAGTTGAGGCAGTTTGCACTTGGGTTCTATGAAATGGATTTACTAGGGTTTTTGAAAAGCTTGGAAGATGTCTCCAAGAAGATTGGACCCTAGGGAAATCAATGATCTTAGTGATACTATGGAAGAAAGGATCTTAGAGAGGGTTAAAGTAGATTTTAGATCTTAAATAGAGGAGTTTAAAGCCACTTTCAGAGCTGAGATGGTGTTGATAAAGAGTGATATGATCGCTAAGATCATAAGTGCTATAGGTGGTATACCTTGGTATATGGGTACTAAAGATGGCTATTAGGAAGCTGCTAAAGACTTTGAATTTTTTGGATCGAGTGGTAAGGCTAGAACTAATCATGTGGAGAGACCTATGGGAAATAGAGTTGGTCAATTTGCTAGACCTGGATCTCAGTTGAAGTTGAAGAATAAGATAGAGGTTTCTAATTTCTTAGGTACTTTGGATATTGAAGACCTAATTGATTGGATTGGTGAATTGGAAGACTACTTTGAGCTTGAGGATATTAAGGATCCACTCAGAGTAAGCTTGGCACAAACTAAGCTAAAGGAATAGGTTGCTCTTTGGTGGAAAGAACTATAAAGAGACAGAGAAGAAGAAGGTGAAATGAAGATCACTAGATGGAGATTAAAGGTGAGTAAGTTGAAGGTTAAGTTCATTCTCACTAATTATGAACTTGAGTTATTTAAGAGGTTGCAACATTTGAAGCAGAAGGATATGACTATGAAATATTATACTAAGGAGTTCTATAAGTTGACTATTCAGTCTAGGCATAGAGATTTGTCAAAGCAAAAGGTAGTGTAGTACATTAATGGTTTGAGATTCAATATTCAGGATGAGGTTGGTATGATGAATATTTTATCGGTTGAGGATGCTTATTAGTATGCTTTGAGAGTAGAAGAAAAGATGAAGAGGAAGAATCAAAGTAGTTCTCAAGGGAAGGAGAAGTGGGACTACTCAGAAAAGGCTAAATTAAATGCAAAAGATGAACCAAAACCTATTATCAAAAGAGAAGGACAAGTAAAGGTGAGTATAAGGGTACTTGTTTTAGATGTCATGAAGAAGGACATAGATCTCATGAATGTCCACAGAAGGTTGGTGAAAAAAGAGCTACTGCTATGAATGAGGTTGAAGACCATGAACTTGAGCAAGGGGAGATTTTATTGGCTCGATGAGTACTAGTTGGTTAGAGGACTAGTTTGTTTAGGACTCATTGTAAGTTTGGTGGTAAAGTATGCAATTTGATTGTAGATGGTGATAGTATTGATAATCTTGTTATGGAAGAGATGGTTCAGAAACTTGGTTTGAAGAGAGTGAGACATCCTTATTCTTATAAGATTGGCTGGTTGCGAGGTGAGCATGCTTTAGAAGTGAAGGAGCAGTGCCTTGTTGATTTATAGATTGGGTAGCATAAGGATCAAGTGTTGTGTGATATTGTGGACATGAAAAGTTGTCATGTGTTGCTTGGTAGACCTTGGTAGTATAATTGTAAGGTTGTGCATTATTGTGTCAAGAATATGTTTACTATTGAGAAAGGTGGCAAGAAGCATTCCCCAATTCCTTTGTAGAATGAAGAGGTTAGTAGAAGGAACCTAAGTATTGGTAGCCAAGTTGAGTTGGTAGATTTTGAAAGAGTTA
This sequence comes from Cupressus sempervirens, assembly GCA_028749045.1. Taxonomy (NCBI): domain Eukaryota; kingdom Viridiplantae; phylum Streptophyta; class Pinopsida; order Cupressales; family Cupressaceae; genus Cupressus; species Cupressus sempervirens. The sequence continues at coordinate 476,035,673 of CM053788.1, forward strand.
GTGATTAGTGTGGACAAAAAACCTATGGAACACGTGGTAGCCAAGTTGAGTTGGTAGATTCTAAAAGAGTTAGCGATTAGTGTGGACAAAAAACCTATGGAACACTAAGGATGGAGGTGACTAAACAGAAGAAGAGAAAGGGAAAGAGTGTCCAAGTTGAAAACTTTGACGACATGTATGTGAAAAACTAGTTTAGGATTTGTGTGTTGAATCTTAGAAGATGTTCTTCTAGCTACTGAGAACATCTTTTCAGACCTAGGGAGTTTGATGCAGGAAGATCCTAGGGTAGTTGGCTATCCTACATGATTAAGGGATTTTTGTGGTGTTGAGTGGACCTATTTGAATCTTGGGTAGTTAATTTTGATGTATTTAATAATAAGCCTTTAAAAGCATTTTGTATGTAATTCTTGTTGGGGGCTAACTTGTGGCTCTTCAAGTAGTTAATATAAGGGATATTTAATTTGTAGCATACTGGGCTGACTTGTGGTTTATATTGGTAAAAGTAGGGGTTGTCATGAAGTCTTTAGTCATTATTCATCTGTCATGGAGAAAAGGAGGTGGTAGAGGAGATAAATTTTGAGAAAGGATAGTAGTTGAGGCTTCAAAAACAAGGAGATTGCCTGGTGGGCTTGCAACTACTAGTTGGATCTTCCTTGGAGGTTTCTACTAGAGTGTGGATCTAGACTAGCTAGGGTTTGGATCGAATCATGAGGCATCTTACAGAACTATTACTTGCCTTGTATTTGGCTGTAACTAGGAAGGCCTTACAACCTGACACATTGCATGTAATCAATTATATCTATGAATAAATTATTGTGACTTGGCTTCAAATCTTGCATTGTTGTTTATCTTTCATTGTGTGGTTATTTGCCGGGGTCTAGGACATCTCCTTTGGGGATTCTCCTACCTTGCAATGCATCACAATTAGTGTCTTGTCAATATCATAGATCTTATCTATCTTGTTCTCAAACTCAACCTTGCAACCTGAACTATTCAGTTGTGACACACTCAACAAATTATAGTTAATTCCTTCAACATAATAAGCATTGTTACACAAATCTTTTCTATGAGTTTGATAGATCCTTTTCCTTTTATCAGATAGGGTGCATCATTACCAAACCTTACACTATTTCCATCATAATAATTTAGGGTAATGAACTTACCTTTATCTCTAGTCATGTGATGTGTGTACCTACTATCAATGATCCATCTTCCATTCTTGTTCACACAAGACACTAGTGCAGTTGCCTCATCCTCATTAGAATCATCCTTCACTGTAACATACACCATTTCATCATCATGCTCATCAGATCCATCTTTGGTTTCCTCTTTTGTAATGTAGCAAGACTACTTGCCTTTGTCTTTGTAATCTTTTTTGTCCTTTTTTCTTTTACTTTTATATTTGTCTCCACTTCTATTGTTCTTCTTCTCTAGACATCTAGCAGCAATATGACCAACCTCATTGCAATTAAAACACATGAAAGGTAACTTACCTTTGAATTTTCCTTTTCCTCTATGAAATCTCCTTGCAATAAGTGCTTCAAGTTGTTCTACATCTATATCATTGTCACTAGAAACATACTTGATCTTTTTCTTCTTCTCTTTAGGTTCCTTTAATGATAGTTTACCTTCGAAAGTAGATTCAACATTGTTAGATTTGAAGTTATCAAAATTAAATAGCTCAAAAGTAGTGATCCTACCTACCAGACCTTCAAGAGTTAGATTAGAATCTAGTATACATCTCAGTTCTTGTGTAGAAAAAAATCTAATAGCATAGATAGGGAGTAGTGTTCTCAGTACTTTGCTAAATGCAATAACATCATCTATCTTACCAGTAGTTCATCTTTTATCATTAATAACATCTTTTAGTTTAGAGCAATATTGAGCAGCATTCTCACCTTCTTGCATTCTCATATCATTGAACTTACCTCTAGGACTTCTGTAATGCCCCACCATGCGACCCAAAATAAATTAACCTAAAGTTTAACTAAGTTTGACAAACATTTTTTTTTCTAAGATAAAGATACACCAACAGTTATAAAATAGTAGAAGCAATTAACATACACTCATACATCAACAACACATAAAAAGTTACAACTCTTAAGGGTCTCATGATGTAGAATCACATTTAAATATAATTAATATTAAATCCAATATATAACACATCCACATTATAGATTAACTACAAGTTCAAATCTATTTAAATAATATACAATTATAGGATGCCACTTGGCAATAAACAAAATGCACAATCATCCATTGTACAAGTCACAGGGTATGAGAGTTTAAAATAATATACATCATGAAATAGATTACATCTTCTTGTAAGATCCATGAAATCAAATACAATACACTTAGAGTAAAACCATCCATCATAGAAATACAAGATTAGATAAAAAAGAACATTTACACAAACACATCCAGCAATGACATCCAATGGTTGGATCTCAATGGTATAAGAAAAAACACTACCCTCAACCTTGTGGAACCCAAAAGGCCCACTCCCATCACACTGAGGAGATAAACTCAAGTCCCAAACAAGATAACAAACTCAAAAGTCAAAACCAATAGCTAGGTTCAAGGAATCACCTAAAAGAAAACTATCTCAAAGGATGCCAAGACACAAGTGTCAACTAATCCTAGTGGCAACACATACATGTAGGAAATCTATTATGCATGTGGGCAAGTGCCATCACATGAACCAACTCTAGGCTTACCCAACTAGTCTTTTAATCCTCTGGCCCCCTAATGACTCTATGTGGCACTAGTATCTTTTTGTATTGACAAGACATACTAATGAAGCATGGTCACAACCAAGCGTCCTCTATACTCCCATCCTAACCTATACTAGCACTCAAGGCATAGGCAAGGAAAACAATGACTCTTATTAATTCATTTTAAACCCATTTAATGAAATATTATCACTTATTAAATAACCTACAATGGGTTACCTGTCAGCCTCTTTAGGGCCTCAACCTCCATTGCAAGCCACTTCCCATCATGACATATAGAAAACCTACCCTAAACTCAGTAAAGAAAAAAGAATCACACAAGACCACATACCATACATCACTTCTTAAACAAGCAACTGACAAATACCAAAAATCATTGATCATACTCACAGATTCTACCAATACAATCATCCAACAAGGTTAATCCCAAAATCAAGTATACATAAACCAATTCCATGTCACAACGTGACATCACTAAAAACAAATCATACAAACACCTCAGTCCTATACAAGCGACTAGAAAGCAATCTAAATACAATTGATTGAAGACTTAAAGGTTATATCAGATACGTCACACCATTCGCCTTCATTTTACACAAGAACACTAGAAAGCAATAATGATCAATAGATCAAAACACCTCATTGAGCATAGAAGACACATTACCATGGTTGAGTATAAAAAATCATAATCAAAACATCATTATGACATCACAAAATGGAACTCCCAAGCCTTTGGTAAACCTCTTGATTTGATCAAAGTATTAAGTCAACCCGACACCTAGTAGTAAAATCACACGTCATAAAAAGAGTACACACAAAAGTAACTTTCACAAAATATTAGGTTTAGAAGACACACCAGTTCCATTTTCACTTATAGGTTTTCAAGTTTTTAGTTTTGATATCAAGTATATCAATTCATAATGTTTTTCGATCTCAATCTGGGTTTTAGCTTCATTTCTCTAATTGTTTGATTCACTAAGGTTTCCTGAGTTTACTAGAATCCTAGATGATTCAACAAATCATATAAAGTTACTTAAACATAGTTTCATAGTTTATTTCATTACCAAAACAAACATAAGATTCAATGTTTAAAACTAGGGTTTCAGTTTTCATTTTCTCAAAGTATTATAATTATTAAAGTTTTTGAATAATAAAATTTTCCTAGTATTACAAATCATTTTCATATATCTGAATCATATAAACACATCCAAGTAAAAATGGAAACCTACTAAAAACAAAAACTTTCCAAAAATAGAAATCTGCTAAAAATATAAACTTTCTAAAAATAGAAACCTGCTAAAAATAGAAACTTTCCAAAAAATGGAAACCTACTAAAAATTAAAAATTTCCAAAAATAGAAACCTGCTAAAAACAAAAACTTTCCAAAAATAGAAATCTACTAAAAATATAAACTTTCCTGAAATAGAAACTTGCTAAAAATAGAAAATTTTCCAAAATAAAAACTTACCAAAAATAGAAACTTTCTCGAAATAGAAACTTGCTAGAAATAGAAACTCTCCGAAAATGGAAACCTACTATAAATAAAAACTTTCCAAAAATAGAAACCTACTAAAAATAGAAACTCTCCCAAAATAGAAAATTTTCAAAACTAAAAACATGCTAAAAATAGAACTTTCAAAAAATAGAAACCTGCTAAAAATATAAACTTTCCAAAAATGAAAACCCGCTAAAAACATAAACTTTCCAAAAATGGAAACCCACTAAAAATATAAACTTTCGAGAAAAGGAAACTTATTAAAACATAAACATTCCAAAAATGAAAACTTTTCAAAAATGGAAACTTTCCAAAATTAGAAACTTGCTAAAAATAAAAATTTGAACCAACCACTCAAATTTTATAAAACTAAATTTCTTTTCTTTTTAGAATCCAAAACCTAATTTAACAAATCCATATACGAAACCTCAATTTAACAATAAGGGTTTCAATTTAACTCTTTCACAGATGTATTCAAGAATAGATAATAGTAAATCTTAACACGAGGGTTTTCTAATTTTCAATTTGTATACAGGTGTTTCCTAAGAACGATGAACAACCAAATCCACACATAAGATTTTATATCATTAAATTGCTTACAAAAGTTCCTGAAAACAAAGAACAATAAATATGCAAATAATGTTTTCAACACAAAAGAATTATGAAAACACAAAACAATCCTCTTTCTTTGAAAACTTCCTTCTTCAAGATTGCTCCTCCAAAACTTATGTAGTTGCAAAATGAGCTCTAGATGTCTGATCAAGAGTTATCCCATAATTTGGAGCTTTGATTGTGCAATCATGCAATCTCTGATAAAGAGTTCTCCCTTAATTTGGGGCTCTAATTGTGCAATCACAAGAGGGAACTCGTTGATCAATTATTGTTTATTACTTTATTACTTTTTTACCTTTTCATGCACAACTCTTTTAGATATTTAATTACAGAATATCTTAATTTAAATAATTAGCTTTCTCTCTTTATTTAATTTATTATATTTTAATTTCATGCATACGCTTTGTACAATTTAATTAAAATAAACTTTATTAAATAATTGCTTACTCTCTCTTATTAAATCACAAGATGCTTTTAATATAACATTTATTAATTTAACTAATAATATTATTTAGAGTTTATTATTAAAATAAAACTCCTAAATAATTATCATTTAATTAAATAAATATAATTACGTCAAAAATAGAACTTTAATATAATCTTTTAAATTTAATTATTTAATTTAATTAATTTCTCAATTAATTAAATATAATTAAATATTGAATTTTCTTATAAAATTTCTATTAAATTAAATAATTAAATTATCTTTTAATTTGATTTAACTATAACAAAAAATCACAACAGGCCCACAAAACCAAATAATGACAACTCAACTGAAGATAATTGTTATGATTTGGCTTAGGTTAGGATTTGGACTCAAGAGTTATCTCACCACTTATACCATTGGAATATTACGATAGGGTATGCTCATCCTGGCAATTTAGGGAAGTCAATACACAGTACCTTCAATCTGCATAAAATTCATGCATGTACAAACACATATATTCTAAACTAAATAGGCAATGGTAGAAAGTGGTGCATTATGTAGATCCTAACTAGCAAGTGACTACGAATCCCTTCCTCAACCACATCAAAAATGTCAAGCATAAAGAAAACATAGATGCACACTATACACATGCAAGTATGGGGTAAGTATCCATAGAGACTGCATAAAAATCATTCATCTAAGTAACATCATTAAATAACTAAAAATCACTAAGTGAATCATGTCTATCATCATCGAAGTATAATCATGCATACATGAAATAACTAGTACTAAACTAACTCAACACATATATTAAGTGAATATGAAATACAATTAATCAATTTTGGTAATCCAACACCACTAATCATAAAACATAATAATAGAATAGGCCTAAAAGAATCTGGTCAAAATAAATTTAAAAAGTCAATGAAAGTTTAGCTTTGAAAGTATATTCAACACTGTTAGATTTGAAGTTATCAAAATTAGATAGCTCAAAAGTAGTGAGCCTACCTACCAAACCTTCAAGAGTCAGATTAGAACCTGGTATACATCTCAGTTCTTATGTGGTGGAACTCTAATAGCATAGATAGGCAGAAGTGTTCTTAGTGCTTTTCTTAATACAACATAGCTCCTCTTATAGCATTAACAACATCTTTTATTCTAAATAAACATTGAGCAACACTCTCACCTTCTCGTATTCTCATATCATCAAACTTACGTCTAAGACTTTTAGGTTTGGCTCTTAAAATATTTACATATCCTCCATAAATGGTGTGAAGAGCATCTTGTATCCTCTTTGCACTATTACAACCCTTGATGTCATCGAACTCAACATAACTTAGGGTAGAGGCAATCTCCAACATTGCCTGGTTATGTTCTTTCTTCTTTTCCAAATTATTAGTAGTTAGAGCTCTAACAAGGTCAACATTCTCAGTGGTGATGCTAGATTGTGCATGGTCTAAAAGATCTCTTAGGTGTAGCGTCATCAAACTTTTTCATGCAGGGAAGTTCTCCTTGTTAAGCTTGGGTACCTCTCTTTTTCAGATCTTGATCTTTTGCTTCTAGTACCTTCAAACTAATCTTTTTAAGCACTATGGCTCTGATACCAATTGTTGGAATTCTTTAGAATAACTTAGAGGGGGTGTGAATCAGTTATCCAAGGTTCAAATGTACAAATAAAATTTTTCACAGCTCAATGAACCCATATCCTTAAAAACTTATCATGTATGCATCCATCAGATCATAAAACACTTAAACTTTGTAGGTTACAATCCTAGGTCAAAACTACTTTGCAAAAATGTAAACATGAAACATTATATATTTAATAACACATTTGACACAAGCATTTTACATTGAAACCCTATTTGGAAAAAACCACCAATAACATGCTACTCATTCTCACTCTTCTAAAGTGATGCCCTGTGAAAGGCCAACCTTCTTAAAGGTTACAATACGCACTGTTAAATGTGACCTGGTTAGAGGATTTCAATCACCCTATTAGGAGTGAGCCTTGTTAGAGGATTTTAGATCATTCACTTATAATGTCACCTGGTTAAAGGAATTACAGATGATGATAAGGTCAACCTTAATCCAAAGGATTTACCCTGGACTGATACAATGATTAGAAATTAACATTGAGGCTTGATCTTATAACAAATCACAACTCACTTGCAGATTACAAATCTTTTTTATAGTCCTCCATTCTTCTTAGCTTTCATACACTTCAGATTTGATATCATTCAAGCATTCATACTCTTAATCCTTCTTGCTTTGCTTTCCAATAGCAATCTCTTCTGGTCAGCCACTGAATGAAGCAATACCCTAGAATCCTTGTCTTCCTTAGGTTCTCAACATGACTAACCTTGCTTTTGACCACCTATCTCTATATGTAGAGAACTAAGATCACTTGTCATTTAACCTTGATCATCAATTTCAGGGTTAGGTAGGATTAGGTAGGATTCAATGAATCTACCCATCTTTTTATTAGTCCCTTCTAGAAACTTCTTCTTTAATCCTCTTTGAATTCACCTCAAAATGGTTTACCATGAATTTTGTGCCACCATCTCATCATAGTTATCTTCCACATGCTTCACAAAATTCAAAAAAATAAAATAGTCAGCTCAAATTTGTCAAATCTTCGATTTAACATGAATACTGGCACTTAACAGCAATATGTTGTCACTCAACTTCCATATTATTCTTTCAATCAGCCAATACTAGATCACTCAGCATTTACTAAAGTTTATTGATGCTCAACATCAACTAAACTTTACAAAGCATACATTGAATCTTCACTTTGCTTAGCTGCAACAAATTTTCTACTTGGCTTACACTAACTTTGCTTGGTACCTTTTGTACACTTGGTCATACTTGTGAGACACAATTCTTCCTATTGGTTCTTCTAGACTTAGTCAATGTATCTAACCTTTGCAGCCTTAAGTAGATAATCAATGCACTATAACATCGCTCTTAAGTGATCTTTGTACTCCTTTTTCTTACCATAACTCAACCTTTCCTCTAGGTGCTCTTGTTATCTCATTTGATCAAATTCTCTTCATCAATCAAACAAATGATAATACTCAAATCAACTAAATAGTTGTCTTACCAACAAGTAGTATGTTTGACATCAGTGACAAAATAATGATTGTTCCATTATAGATTCTTCACTTCAAAACAATCTCATATCAACATATTCTAACATTAATTCATGGTACTAGGGCTTCTGAACCCAAAAGAAGAAACAAAATTGCTCCAAGTTTCAATTCAAAAGTTGTAGTTGGTCTTTACTATGTATTGAATTAACATATACCAAAATATATAATCAATGATAAAACCACAATAAACTAGATTGTGTAGTTTAAAGCAAAAAGAAAAGTCCTACTCTTGGATGAACAATGAAACCTCTAAAATTACAATTTGAAAATCAAAAGTATGAATTTTAAGAAAACAATTTATGGTGAGTTGTCTACATAATACCAACAAATAGCTTTAGGATTTGTGGCAAGTCATGGAAATCATGGTGTTGAGAAATAAATTTAGAAACAAATTAAAACAAGTGCCACATAATAGTGTGTACTTGTCATGATAGTTGAGAATTAATCATAATATAATTTTAGGTATAAAATTAATTGTAAATTAAATTTTAATAATTTATTTAATTACCAAATTTAATATAAAAGAAAAGTTAAATAGATTTGCTGAAAAATCTTGGATCCGTACAAAAGAATTAATTAATTATACTACAATTATAACATTCATCATTATAAAATTTAGTTTTAAATATTTATATGAAAAATTATAAATAAATGTATATCAAACATAACATCATATATGTTTTTTAAGTTAGATTTTCTAAGATGTGTTTTTATATATTATTTAAAAAATTATATTAATAATAATATAGTGCATACACATAAATTGTATATTAAAAATTCAACTTAAAGAAATGTGGAATAAAATATTTATAAGTTATTATTTTTAAATCTTTAAATTCAAAATGCACTTTAATAAATTGAATACCTAATCTTTTTCCCCAAAAAAGTAATATGAGAAGTTTTCTAAAAAAGGGCTCCTATAACACTTTAAGAAGTTACCCTATTATAATTGAGATAAAAAATTATATTATATATTTAATTATAAATAAATAGATAAACTTTAGAAATATTTGTTGAATGGACAAGTTATTACTTATCATTGTAGATTGATCGAGAACTAATTTATAATTGTGAGAAGTGAATACAATAGTATTTTCCTATGAAATAATATCAAAAGCTTCTCATTGAAAATGATGATATTGAGAAATAAATTTGGAAATAAATAAAAAAGAATATCAGAAGCTTCTTGATTGAAGAGATGAAGCTTCTGCATTGATTGAAAGCAATATAAATTAAGGACTTTTGCATATAAGTATTTCCTCAAAGGTTTAATTGTTAATGTATTTATTTGTAATGAAAATTATTTTAGTTGTGACACACTCAACAAATCATAGCTAATTCCTTCAATATAATAAGCATTGTCACACAAAATCTTATATGTGAGTTTAATAGATGCTTTTCCTTTTATCAAACAAGGTGTGTCATTACCAAACCTTACACTATTTCCATCATAATAATTTAGGGTAATGAACTTACTTTTATCTCCAATCATGTGATGTGAACACCCATTATCAATGATCCATCTGTCATTTTTGTTCTCACAAGACACTAGTGTAGTTGCCTCATCCTCATCAGAATCATCCTTCATTGTAATAAACACCACTTCATCATCATGGTCATCAAATCCATCCTTAGTTTCTTCTTCTATAATGTAGCAAGACTTCTTTCCTTTGTCTTTGTAATCTTTGTTGTCCTCATCTCTTTTACTTTTGTTTTTGTCTCCACTTCTATTATTCTTCTTCTCTAGATATCTAGCAACAATATGACCAACCTCATTGCAATTAAAACACATGATAGGTAATTTAGCTTTGAATTTGCCTTTTCCTCTATGAAATCTCCTACAAGAAGTGCTTCAAGCTATTCTACATCTATATCATTTTCACTGGAAACATATTTAATCTTTTTCTTCTTCTCTTTAGGTTCCTTTAATGACATTTTAACTTTGAAAGTAAATTCAACAATGTTAGATTTGATGTTATTAAAATTATATAGCTTAGAAATAGTGAGCCTACCTACCAAACCTTCAAGAGTTAGATTAGAATCTAGTATACATCTTAATTCTTGTGTGGCAAAAACTTTAATAACATAGATAGGCAACAGTGTTCTCAATACTTTTCTTAATACAATATTATCATCTATCTTACCAGTAGCTCCTCTTATAGCATTAACAACATCTTTTATTCTAGAGTAATATTGAGCAACATTTTCACCTTCTTTCTTTCTCATATCATCGAACTTACCTCTAAGACTTTCAGATTTGGCTCTTAAAACATTTGCATATCCTCCATAAATGGTGTGAAGAGCATCCCTCATCCTCTTTTCACTATAACAACCTTTGATGCCTTCAAACTCAACATAACTTAGGGTAGAGGCAATCTCTAACATTGCCTAGTTATGTTATTTCTTCTTTTTCAAATTATTAGTAGTTATGGCTTTAGTAGGGTCAACATGCTCAGTGGTGATGGCAGATTGTGCATGGTCTCCAAGATCTCCTAGGTGTAGCTTCACAAGACTTTTCCATGTAGGGAAGTTCTCCTTGTTAAGCTTGGGCACCTCTCTTTTTGACATCCTGATCTTTTGCTTCTAGTACCTTCAAACAAGTCCTCTTAAGCACTATGGCTCTGATACCAATTGTTGGAATCCTTTAGAATAACTAAGAGGGAGGGTGAATCAATTATCTAAGGTCCAAATGTAGAAATAAAACTTTTCATAGCTTTATGAACCCAAATCCTTAAAACCTTATTATGCATGCATCCATTAGATCATACAACACTTAAACTTTTTAGGTTACTGTCCTAGGTCAAAACAACTTTGTAGAAATGTAAACATGAAACACAATAAATTCAATGACACATTTGATACAAGGATTTTACGTGGAAACCCTATTTGGGAAAAAACCACATGTAATATGCTACTTATTCTCACTCTTCTGAGGTGATGCCCTATGAAAGGCCAAGCCTATTAAAGGTTACAATAAACACTGTTAAATGTGACTGAGTTAGAGGATTTCAATCATCCTATTAGGAGTGAGCCTTGTTAGAGGACCTTAGATCATTCACTTGAAATGTCACCTGGTTAAAGGATTTACAAATGACTATTAAGTCAACCTTAATCCAAAGGATTTACCCTAGACATATATAATGATTAGAAAGTAATAGTAAGGCCTGATCTGATAACAAATTACAACCCACTTGTAGATTACAAATCTTTGTTTCAGTCCTCCATTCTTTGTGGCTTTTACACGCTTCAGCTTTGATACCCTTCAAGCATTAATACTCTTAATCCTTCTTGCTTTTCTTTCCAATAACAACCTCTTTTGTTCAGCCACTAAATGAAGTAATACCCTAGACTCCTTGTCTTCCTTAGGTTCTTGCACATTACCAACCTTGCTAATGACCACCTATCTCTAGATGTAGATAATTAAGATCTTTTTTTGTTCAACCTCAATCTTCTATTTTAGTGTTAGGTAGGATTAGGTAGGATTCAATGAATCTACCCATCTTTCCATATGAGTCCCTTCTAGAACTTCTTGTTCAATCCTCTTTGAATTTGCCTTAAAATGGTCTACCATGAATTTTGTGCCACCAACTCATCATAGTTATCTTCCACATGCTTCACGTAATTCAAGAAAACAAAATAATTAGCTCATATTCGTCAAATCTTTGATTTAACATGAATACTAGCACTCAAGAACAATATGTTGTCACTCGGCTTCCATATTGTTCTTCCACTCAACCAATACTAGATCACTTGACATTTACTAAAGTTTACTAATACTAAACTTTATCTTGCTTACACTATTTCACTCAGCATACACTGAATCTTCACTTTGCTAGGCTCTAACTGATTTTCCACTTGGCTTGCACCAAATTTTCTCGGCACCTATTTTACACTCGGTCAAGTTTGGTAGACACAATTCTTCTTACTTGTTCTTCTAGACTTAGTCAATGTATCCAATCTTTGTAGTCTTAAGTAGATAATCAATGCACTATAACATCACTATCTTAAGTGATCTATGTACTCCTTTTTCTTTCCATAACTCAACCTTTCCACTAGGTGCTCTTGTAATCTCATTTGATCAAATTGTCTTCATCAATCAAACAAATGATAGTAGTCAAATCAACTAAGTAGTTGTCTTACCAACAAGTAGCAGGTTTGACATCAATGACAAAATAATGATTGTTCCATTACAAATTCTTCACTTCAAAACATTCTCATATCAACACATTCTAATATTAATTCATGGAGCTAGGGCTTCTAAACCCAAAAGAAGAAATGCCATTGCTCCAAGTTTCAATTCACAAGTTGCAGTTGGTCGTTACTATGTATTGAATTAACATTTACCAAAATATATAATCAATGATAAAACCACAATAAACTAGATTGTGTAGTTTAAAGAAAAAAGAAAACTCCTACTCTTGGATGAACAATGAAACCTCTAAAATTACAAACTAAAATCAAAGGTATGAATTTAAGAAAAAAATTTATGGTGAGCCATCTACAAAATACCAACAAATAACTTTAGGCTTTGTGGCAAGTCATGGAAATCATGGTGCCGAGAAATTAATTTAGAAACAAATTAAAACAAGTGCCATGTAATGGCATGTACTTGTCGTAATAGTTTAGAATGAATCATAATATAGTTTTAGGTCTAAAATTAGTTGTAAATTAAATTTTAATAATTTATTTAATTACCAAATTTAATAGAAAAGAAAAGTTAAATAGATTTGTTGAAAAATCTTGGATCCATACAAAAGAGTTAATTAATTGTACTAAAATTATAACATTCATCATTATAGAATTTATTTTTAAATATTTATATGAAAAATTATAAATAAACACATATCAAACATTAACATCAAATATGTTTTTTAAGTTAGATTTTCTAACATGTGTTTTTCTATATCATTAAAAAAATTCTATTAATAAGAATATAATGCATGCACATAAATTGTATATTAAAAATTCAACTTAAAGAATGTGGAACAAAAAATTTATATAGGTTATTATTTTAAAATCTTTAAATTCAAAATGCACTTTAATAAATTAGATACCTAATATTTTCCCCCAAAAAAGTAATATGAGAAGTTTTTGAAAAAGAGCTCCTATAACACATTTTCAAGTTAGCCTATCATAATTGAGATAAAAAAATTCTATTATATATTTAACTATAAATAAATAGATAAACTTTACAAATATTTGTTGAATGGACAAATTATTACTTATCATTGTAAATTGATTGAGAACTAATTCATAATTGTGAGGAGTGAATGCAATAGTATTTGCCTACAAGAAATAAATTTGGAAATAAATAAAAAAGAATATAGAGGCTTCTTGATAGAAGAAACGAAGCTTCCGCATTGATTGAAAGCAAATATAAATTAAGAACTTTTACATTTAAGTATTTCCTAAAAGATTTAATTTTTTATGTATTTATTTGTGATGAAAATTATTTTTTTTCTTTGCTATTTTCCCTTTCAAACAATAAGCATAAAGATAATTAACATTTTTTATATTTAAAAATGTATAAATGTATATACTTAGGAAATCTCCATATGCTCAAAAAAATTCATAAACATGATTGACTAATGTATTTGTTCTATTGCATAGAATAGATGCATTAGTATCTACACCAAGAACTAATAAACCAATCACACTTCCTAATAACACTAATTTTATCTTTTCCCAAAAATCATAAACAAATCATCTACATAAGATAAGAGCGTGACATCTCATTGCCATATTATTGGATTATAAAGTTGTGATTAAATATTATATTGGCGTGCAAAACTATTTTTTAAAATACTCAATTTACTATGTAACCATAGTTGAATGGTGAGCCAATATGGAAACTTTAAAATATTAATATTAATAATCCACACTTTTCTAGGCAACGAAGCATTATTTCCCCACTAAACATAATATAATAAGGTATTCACTTACATCATTAATTTATGCCTTGTCTATGATATTAGGTCCCTATCATCCAAGGAAATTCTCTTTACCAAGAAACCTTTAGCTCTTGGTTATATGACAGCCTATACGGGAGAAAAAAGCAGAGGCTACCATGTGACCAAGAGCTCTAATGAGATAGCGTTGAGAGAAAGCATGCCATTCACATTTTGTTTTCTCACGGCAGCCTAAAACATCAATAAATATCTTTGCTTTTCATCGAAAAAGTGGGTTCCTAAAGTTTTTATAAATTGAAGTTCTAAGGGCATCCAAAGACTACTCGAAAGAGATGGATAGAAAAAACAAAATTGAATAAAAGAAATGTATGAATCACATGGTCTTTATGCATATAGCTAGTCATGTACACCATGAATCACATATATATAACACTTTGAGTTAATTTTATATAGAATGTCATTTAACTTTTAATTACGAATACAAATCAAACTTTAAATATGTAAAGATTATTTAGATATTTTATTTGTATGAAATCTTTTATCTAATTTAATTTAACTTGTGGGTGTATTGTGTTAGTTTATTAAGTTCACTCTTTTGACTAAAGAAGAATATCTTCAAATGTATTTTATATTAAAATGTTTATATTTTTATCATTTTGAAAGGAAAGTAAATGTCATTGATTTGTCGGAAGGTCAAGAATAACTTTTTAATTGAAAGTTCATTTATGACTATTCAATAATATTTTACTATATTTTAGTGAGACAATTTCAAGAATGACTTTCATAATATACACTACAATTCATAATACATTATTATAATAGAATTTAGAAGAAAAAAAATATATTGTGATAACTGAAGAGGTGGCCACTATTTATTTGAAAACTAAAATGAGATAAACTTTATTTAAAAGAAAAAATTAATGAATTATCATTAACATCAAATATTTTGTGAAAAAAAATCTCTCTACACTTTCGATGCCTCCTTGGTTTTCTCGCCCTGCAACTTTTTCAAATTTCCATGCTTGGTACTAGGGAGCCCTCATCCTCCTCCTTTGCCTACACGAGTTCTAAACCCTCTAGCCATACTACTAACCCTCATGTCATCAAGCCTCCTCTGATTACATCGACTATGATGTCTATCGATGTTGTTCGTTCTCCAAAAATGAGTGCACCGATTGTGGTGTTTTCGGTGTGCCTAAGAAAACCCCCATCAATGATGGTTAAAAATCAACACCTATTGGGGGCCCTAAGAATATTCTTGAATTTGTTTTAGTCAATATTACCACAATGGAAGAAGGAATAGAGATTGGCCTCTCAAATTTCCTATTTTTGACAAGTTCATGGCAGACCATAACTTAGCTCTGGTTGGGAGGTTTGTGAACTTTAAACCCTCAATCAATATGGTACGAATGGACCTATGGACAATGGAAGATCAAGGGAAGCATGTCTACTTCGATAATGTTAGGAGGTCTCTCCCTATTTGGCTTCATGATTTTTTGAAGACCTATCTCATGTCCTATAAGGATCGTGGTTATATGGAAAATACTTTCTCACGTTATGCCAAATAGAAGCTTGGGTTTGACCCTCCAAATGATCTAACTAGCATGGCTCCTATGTGGACCAAGTTTTCGAGGCTCCCCTTAAAATTCTGGGGTGAGCATATCTACTGATGGATAGGGGACTGGTTTGGGAACTATTTTTTTGTGGACCTGGCTACCCTTTCCAAGTCACAAATGGTTTTTGCGAGATTTTGTGTAAATGTGGTTGTTAACAAAACTCTACCCAACATAGTGATTCTCAAGTCAAGATTTGGCAAATACACACACACAATAGCCTATGAGAATGCTACCATGTATGCCAACAGTGCAAGACTAGGGTACATACTAAAGCTACATGAGAGAAAAGCCTGGGTCAAGAGCCAAAAGACAGAGAAAATAACCTCCCCAGGTGTATCCATCATCACCATTGGGGAGCTCTCCAATAACACCTCACTCCCTGGAGGGGACACCATTTCAACCATAATAGTGGGAGGCACCTCCCCTAAAGTGTCAAGAGATGTCTGGTTGGAGGATGAAGAAACCCCACAACCTCCTAAGGTAACTGCTACAAAAGGGTTGGTGGATATCCATGAAACTATCAACATGAATGGTGAAATACAACTTCTTGATGCTACAAAAGGCTTGCTAGGAAGCCCTAAAACTAAGGTACTACAATAGTGGACCAGGTTTACATTGATGATAGTATGGGAGCAATAAAACTCAACCCTCAAGGAGATGATTTACCTAAGGATGTAGTCATCATGCAATAAATCAAAATTTTAAGCATTGGTGAGGAACTTGAGAATGAGAGCAGGGGGATGGAAAACTTAGAAGAAAAAGAACAATACAAGGAAACTAGAAAAACTAGATGTAGGATTGGAAATAATAAAAGGTAGACCATTAGAGAGAGTTAGAAGATAGTGTTGTTTAATAGTTCATTCTTCTTCTTTAACTGAAACCTTCCACTCTCTTACCAAATAGGTGAAGAACAAACAAATACCAAAAAATGGGAAGTTTCTTCTACTTTCTTTACTTCCCTTTGAATTCAAAGATACAACTCCCTTTAAGATATATTTGTAATGTATTTTTTCGAGTATCCTACTTGAATTGGGTATGCACTTAACCAAAGAGCAAAAGAGACTTTTTCCAAGTGCTCCATAACCATGAAAAATCCAAGTGAGATTTGAATTTTCTCAGTTTAACTACTTCCACAACCGTGAGAGAAATAAACCTTTCTCTAACACTGCATCTTCTAATCCTGCATGCATCTACCCAATTGAAAGATTGTTTATGCAGTCCTATTTCCTACATGCAATTACAGAACAAGGGAAACATTAATATGCCCAAAACTACACTAACTTTTAGATTACCAAAACCATTAAACCTCAACATCCAATTAAAACTTAATGATTCATAATTTTGCTACAATTTAGTTCACCAAACATGGAAAGAAACATGCAATGAGATGAACAACAAAATTTGATGATAATTTTTTAGACTCACTCATTTGTCTCTAAAATAGGGGGAAAATTCACACAAAATTTTGACAATCCTTTCATTAATTTTCAAAGTATTACATTTAGGCCCTTTTACTTCTAGTCATTACAAAGATTACAACTTCAAGAAGTTAGAAGAGAAACCCAAAATAGGGAAATTGACACTTACCATTTCATAACAAAACAATGATTAATCTTGGGAGGCTGAAGCACTTTGGTTTCCAACTTCTCAATTAAGGGTAAACCCCTAATATTCATATCTTCAAGCCACCCACACTCGATTTTACTAAAATCCCTTTCCTCCTGAAGCTTGGTGAGTAGAGCTTTATTCTCTTGTGTAGATGGATCAAAAAAATTGCACCAGAGGACTCTCTTACATGGTGAGTGAGTGGATTGAACAATTGTTTGACGCACTTAGAAAATTCCTTATTTAAGGATTTTAGCTGAGCTTTAGATATCTTAATCTTCTCTAG
Source organism: Cupressus sempervirens (assembly GCA_028749045.1). Taxonomy (NCBI): domain Eukaryota; kingdom Viridiplantae; phylum Streptophyta; class Pinopsida; order Cupressales; family Cupressaceae; genus Cupressus; species Cupressus sempervirens. The sequence goes on from CM053788.1 coordinate 476,053,507, forward strand.
CTCCTCATCCACTTGCTAGTTGTGGAATCTTTGAACCCCAATCTTAGTGTCATGTCTTGGAGGCCCCATATCATACTACCAAATGTTGAAGTATTTTGTGGAAATATGAACCAAGTTCCCCTTGGTTTGAGCCTGAGAAATTTCCATAATGAAGTTTCCTATGTTCTTGTCTTTGTGTAAAGCCACCAATGTGGGATCTTTCTTAGTATTCTTGGTAGAAAATGACTGCTTCACATCTTCGGTAATCAGGTCCTTTAGAGCTGCCCCTTCCTCTATCCTTTTTCTCTTCCTCTCAAGTGTATTTTTGAGCCATGATTCTTAACTAAGCACATTGAGGGAGGACTGAAGAGCTATTGTATCAAAGAGTTTCCTCACCATAGGAGGAGTTCTTGTCTTTCAAGTAGAGAAAGGAAAAATGATTTTCCAAGAAGAAGCAATAGCGAGAACATTACCTTGGCTTCTTGGTGCTTGAGGTGTCTCTTGTGGTGTCGGTCCTCCATCAAGTCCATCACCTAGGTGAGCCACTTCCAAACTATCTGGGTTGATCATCATGACTAAGGTATCTTTATCGTTTGCACCCTCTGACTCTGCTTCCTTTTCTATATTATCTTTATCCCGCTTGGGCTACTTTGTTTCCCCTATGACTAAAACTAACCCTCCTCTATAGGTAGGTGAAATAGGAATGCATTTTTTTTGGAGGTTGGTCTTCTCTACCTCCTCCCCCTATAATCTACGAGGGTCCCAAAGATGTGGATATAGTAGCTGCCAATGTGTTGGTAGAAGTTGTGATAGATGACTGAGTTGGGTGAGATCCTACAAGTGAACTCTTGGTTCTCTTTCTTCCACCTTTGGTCCATTCCACCTATTTATCATCTCTTTTGATTTATCTATCTATCAACTCCTCCAGACTATAAATGGTAGGGCTTGACAGAGGGGCCAAATCAATGGGAGTGCCTTTAATTTTCTTTAGGTATGTGGAGGAATGCATGTATAGGCCATCATCATCAATTCTTTCCACATCAAGACCAACATTATACAACTTCACTTGGTGCATTGTCATCCTAAAGAAGAACCTTTCCCTACTTTCAGGCTCATTTTCACAATTCGCTCAATAATCCTCTAGTACAGAGATGTGCCTGAAAGCCAAGCCACATTACAAATTATTCTTGATGTATTCCACTAGATCAAATTTCAACTAGATTACCTCATACAAATATGGATTCTACTTTTCTTTGAAGGCCTTGAGCATTTTCTTTGCATTTGAATAGGAGCACATGAATACACTCCCATGGTGATTGAATAAGGGATTCCCTCCTTTTGAGCATCTACACACAATTTGTCTACTTTAATGATTTGGTGGCATAGCTCAACCAAAATGATTTGGTCTTTAGGGTACTTGGGGAGCTTCTAGGGGAAACCATTAAAATCCATGATTGTGATGTAGAAGAATGTTGGGAACTGGAAGAAATAGTTGCTAAACTGAATAATGGAAAACATGACTTTAGAGGAGAGCTACCTTTTTGGGCATCCCTGCAATATTGCACATAGCATCATTGTGAAGGCATCATTTACCTTCATGAATTCAGCATAACTATAGTACAACTACAAACATTGGTAAAAATCATACACCTGAATGTCTCCTTCAAATTATTCAATATATGGTAGCCCAAGCCGTAGGTAGATAGTAGCAAGAGCATATATCAAGTATGAAGACATGAAACAATACTTCTAAACTTATATGGTATTAAGCTAGTCGGCTAGGTTATCACTTATTATCTGAGCCTAGTAAACATACTCACCTTCAGTTCACACCACTTAAACTAGATTGAAACAATCTTCTACAAAGTTGACTTAATCCTCATTTCCTTTTAGCACATGTAGGAGCACAAGGATGTCAACATTCTCCTTCTTTAGATTAGTATCAAAAAGAGCCTTGGGCGCTGTCCCTTTGCTACTCCAAGGAGTTTGGAACCAAGTAGTCATCAGGTCACTTTTCCTAGCCAACTTCTTCTCATTATGAATGGTATTTGTTTTTGAAAAATTCATGTCATTATAGACCTCCCTCATTGGAAAATGAAAATAGTTCTCCAAAACATCCTAGAGAAGGGTGAGAAACACTTTATTTTCTAGAGTTTTAATTAGGTGGGTGTCTAAGTCATAATGGGTAATGCATTCAAATATCAATTCTGGTACCTGCACTGCCACTAGAAAACTTGTCACCTCCACTAGGCCACTCTTATTCAATCTCTTGTTGATGGGAGTGATTGGGTCTTTTTGCAATATCCTATGTAAATCACCTAGATCATAAAAATGTAGTTGGTTATCACTTAAACTCTTTAGTGTGCAATCATTTCATTCAAGTTATCATACCTAATAAACTTGGAAGCTATGGCAGAGAACTTATAACCACCATAGCAATTAATTTGACTATATAAATTGAAAATGCTCATTAAAGGTGAGATGATGAGGGAAAGAAAATAAATCTTACTTTATAGATCTCAACTTTATGATCATTAGCTAGAGTTCCCACACCACACAAGTGAGCAAATTAGCATTAGATTCAAAGAGACATTTTGACAATTAATGATCAAATTGAAATAAATGTGTAGGTTAATAGACAAAAGTGATATCAACCATGTCTTATCAATACAACTTTACCCTTATCAAGAAGATCTTTTCTCAAATCTTGTCATTTTAAGTGAAAGAAGTAGGACCTTTAACTTTTTTACTCTAGTTTAATGCTAAGGTAAGCAACACCCACTACTAGACTCAAAATCTAATATCATGTGTAGTCATTCTACTCAGTGTACTGAAGAAGAAACTTTGCTACTTTTAAGAAGAGCTATGACTTTTATGTTTTCCTTTATTGTGGGGATCATTAAAAAGTGGTTATATATGAAGATGCACTATTGTGTAAAGATCATAATTTGAACAATAGTTTACTGTGCACACCTAATTCAAGCATATTATGCAAAAAGAATGTGGGGGAGAAGTTGAAGCACTTAAATCTGATAAACCTACATAAAGGAGTAAAGAAAATATGATGAGAAGTGATGAGAAGTGACTTGAACCAAAACCTGACATTAGACTTAGACTTTAATTTGACTCTCAAACTTGATAAATCTAGCATGCTTAAGATAAGTGGGGAAAAAGCTCAAAAGAAGGGGGGGCTAAAAAATAGGGAAGATTTTTTCTCTAATTGAGGGCTTAGGCACTTAGGTTCCTACGAAAGGGACATAGACATCTCTAGTTTCATTAAGGAGGATGAATAGACATGAAAAAATAGGACAAGAAAGTAGACACAAAAAAACAAAGCAAAGCAAAGAGGGAAAGAAAACAACTAACTAACCTACTATAGTGTTGTAGGGGTTTCCTTCTTCATTATGATCTAGTAAAGCTTCAAGCTTTGACCATTGTATGACAATGGTAAGACTTCTCTAGTTGGATATGCTAGCATGAAGGAATCACATTCATTTCTTGGTGTATCTTGAATGGACCCTTTCACAGGTTATCAAAATTAGTATGCATCCCCTTTGTCTCCCTTCTCTTATCCCACTACAAAACCAAGTTCCCTTCCATGAATCTCTTAGGCCTTTCCCTCTTATTAAAAAATTTCTTCATTTGTGCCCAGTCTTGTATAATATGATCCACAATTTACTCCCTTTCTTCTTCTAGCTAGGTCAGGTACATGATCCTCTTTTCAAGCCCATGTTGGAATGTGATATCCTCCACCATAGCCTACAACTTACAAATGGCCATTTCAAGAGGAGAGGGAGGTTGGTTTCTATCCTTTACACCACATTAAAAGGGAAGATTTTGATAACTCTCTCAAGAGTGACCATGTTTTCCCACAAATCTTCATTTATCTTTTTGTACCAACTCCTTTGATTATTGGTGATGACATTTTTCATGATATTCACCAGGCTCTTTTTGCTCAACTCAGCTTCCCTATTTCCTTATGGGAAGTAATTTGATGAATGACTCAAATGAATTTCATGATCATAGAAGAATTCAATGATCTCTATCGAGGAGAAATATGAAGCATTATCCATAACCAGTTTTAATAGGACATTGAATCTCACCACTATGCTTTCTCTTAAGATTTCACATACTACCTCTAAGGTGGTTTTCATGGTGGGCCTTGCTTCAAAACATTTGGTGAAGTAGCAAGTTGTAGTAATGATATGAGTGTGACTTGAGCTAGAAGATGCGTTGATTGATCCTATGAAATCTATTCCCTATTGTTGGAAAGGACCTTTGATCACTATAGGCTTTTGTTGTTCATGTTTTCACTTTTTGCCTTTTGGAATATATATTCAAGTGAATATTCTAGTTTCTCTTTGAAAAATTAGGGTTTGACGTTCTTAATTTCCTTAAACCTAGAAAAATCCTATTTCCTTTTTAAATTTGAAATGTGCTGCCCTAGAAAAAATTTTGAATTAAATGCCTCTTCATATTATTTTTTAGCAGGAGAAATCATTTTAAATTCCCCTTTATATTCCTGGGAACCTTTTTAAGGTGGGCCACATTAATTCCTAAAGTTCCCAAAAACATCTATGTCATCAGATCTTTCCAAGATTGATGATGGTTGCCTTTTCACTATGAGAAATAGCATGCCTTTTACCACTAGTGACATGGTGACCAAAAGATAGTAACAAGTGATTCCCAGTTGATGAGTAAACAATGATTTCAAGGTGAGTTGTCTGTATCATCAAATCTCCTTGAGATCACTGGTGGTCATGTTGTCGCTATCAAAAGTTGTAGGAACTTCACTGATCGTGACATAGTGACCACTCATGAAAAGAGAATACAATGGGTCCAAGTTTAAAAGCAGCCCCATAGAGATTATATGTCATTAATGGCCATATCAGAATGTTTGAATGAAATGATGTATTGTGACACTGAGGATCTACACTTAAGGAAATGTACTTGCTAATTTGTGCCATTAGATCTTTCCAAGATTGATGGTGGTCGCCTTGTTGCTATGAAAAATTGCTCAAATAGTGACATGGTGACCAAAGGGAACTTATGCAGGCCCACCACATTTAAAACAAAATAATCATAGAATGTTCATTATCTGGTCAAGGCATCATCAATAATGGTCACTATGTTGCCATGAGATATTGCTTGATGTTTATGGTTAATGACATAGCGAGAGTGTGACACGTGTCCAAAAGCACAACTAGGTCCAATGTAATGCACCAATAGTGAAAAGAAAACCTTATGTGGATGGATCCAATTGGTTTGACCATCAACTTGTAAGAAAGAAGCTAAGTCATCAAATTTTAATCTCTCAATCATCAGATTTTTTGCAAATTGATGGCTTATTTTTAAAATTGGACGGTGATGCCACCCTATTTTTTCCTTATGATCCATTTATTAGAATTAGGGCTCCACATGCAACTAAAACTAGAGATATATTGTAGGATTTCACAAATTCTTCTCCATGCAAACAAATTTCTAATTTTTGAAGAGCTAAGAACCTGTTGAAGAATTGTTCCCACCTGGTTGGATTGTAAAAGAGCTTTCTATATCTACTATCTATTGTAGATCTTCGAAAACCAATAGCAGAAATCCAAGTAAGTATTTCAGCTCACATATTATTCAGAGAATTTTGGTTTTTTGCATTATTATCATCAAATATGCCTCTAAAGAAGGGTTTCTTCAAAAAAGTAGAATATGCGAGTAGGAATATACATGATGGTTTTCTGAAATAGTTAACTAAATCCACAAATGAGTCAACTCAAATTAAAAAGATAATCCCTATGAACCCTAGGATTAAGATTGGAGATGCTTTATATGATAAAGGGAATTGGGTTAGGGATGCTGTTACCTCAAAAACCAGACTCCAACTTTTCACGAAATGGTTCTCAAAGAGGAAGTTGTTTGCCCCCCATGGAAATGTTTGGAATTTTGATTTGAGTAAACTAGTAGTCCCTAGGTTTTCATGGATTCAGACAGTCTTACATGCATAGTCCAAAATTATGACCCAATAGCTAGGGTAGTAAAGAGAGTAAACAGGGAACCTCTAATAAGGATTAATGCTAAAGAAATCTGAGAGGTTTTTGGTTTGGAGCTAGTCACAAATTACCATGAACCCATTGATTTTTAGGGTTTGGAGAAGGAATATTTGTCCAAAAAGGATAAGGTTAGGCAAGGTGCACTGAGAGAACACCTGGCCATGATTAGAAATTTGACTTTTGTTACAACATCGATTAAAGAGCCCTTTAAGAAGGAATTTTTCACTAGCAAGGCCATAGATATTTACATGACTTTGTGTAGAGTTTTTGGTGAGGATGAACAAAATTTTATGCCAATAAAGTTCATGTATATGATGACATAGATCTCATCTTTTGGTGTGGATATCACCTTTGATTTTACATCTTATATAGTAGAGGATATTCATATAGGACTAAATGGGATTGCAAAGAACAAGGTGAAGAAAACATTTGGCCATTATTCATTGTTGATGCACATGTTCTTATTTAAGGGGTTACCTACTTTGAAAAAGAGACGTTTCTAAACAAATAATATGAGGAAGAAGCTCTACCAGTGCAATTTTGGAGTGAAGATATGACCTAGGATGCAAAGGAGGCTAGCTTTATTAGATTTGATAGATACTTTGCATCCAAGTTGAGAAACCTCATATTAAGGAACAATCCTAGAATTTGTAAGGCACTACTAGATTTTATCAGACCTATGGACAACCCATCTGGTTTGGAGGTATCCCATAATTAGGTAGAAATTATACTTTAACCTATTTCTATAGTTTTTAGAGTATATGGTTTCTAAGGGACTCCCCATGTACTCCCCTACCAAGTGCCTCTGAATGTAGGGATAGTTGAATTGCTATGGAAAATAGGTGGATTGGAGGAAGCACAATTGACTCAGGAGCTCAATTTTCCCCTCTTGTACTATTGCTCATTAGTTTATAATCACTAAGGATGGTTGGGTGTTCCTATATAAATTTTTGGACCAATATAAAATGGCTATCTCCCATGCCTATTTTTGTGATAGTGAGGGATTTTTTGATGTATTTAGAAAAAAGGGCTAAGACTAGTGCAAAGGATCATCAACCTTACTTCCCTAAAGACATAATAAGGAATGAGTTCTCTCTACAAGAGAAAGAGATCAAAAAGGAGAAGTGGAGATTTTACTCTATGGTTTTTAGAATTCATTAATTGTTTTTATAAGAATTATAAGCCTCTAGATGATGCAAAAATAGAGGCAGATAAATTGAATAAATTGATAGTTACTTTTCCTAAGAATATGGAAGTTATGAATGAGAAGAAATTATTCTTTATTAATTCTTATCCTGATAAGGCTTGAGAGGTCATGAGAAGGTTGTCTTTCACCCCTATAGTAGGATCATGGCAATTATTTGTTCAAAGAAGACCTAGCTACAATATAATTCCGAATAAAAGGCCCATAGTGGATAAAGGAAAAACAAATAATAGGTTCAACTAGTGCTATTCTAGAAGAGAGGCCTGATGAGTTAATGTCAAAGAGGAAGAAGATAGAAAAGGAACAAGTTCCTCAAATAGAGGAATATTCCCCCACTCAATCCCCGTTACACATAGGAGATGAACAACTCACTAAGGAGCAGGTGGAACAATTGGAATCTCAAGGAGGAATTTTCATTACTACATTAGAATTGGAAGAGGGAAATCCTTAGGAACCTCCTATGCCAAGCCTTGATTTGACTATTGCTAATTATAGAGGAAGGGATTTGGACCTTGTTGTGGAATAGGCCAGCCAAGAATTCATTTTTTATGACAATTTTGTTAAGTCTAGAGCCTTCCATCAGTTATGTTTGAGGACAAACATTGGACTTTTTGAAGAGAGATGTAATAAAATGAAGACAGAGCATCCTAAAATGGAGGAGGCAGATCTACAAAACAAAATAAAGGAGGAAATGATGCAAGAATTCAAGAGCTTGACCCAAGAAGAAGGAAGGAGAATGATAAAATCATCCAAGGTTCTATTGCTGCCAAATTGGGATATTGCAGATGTAATCATTTTTAATTCTATCACCACAAAATTAAATGCATATGAGAAGGAAAAGAAAGAGATGAAAGGTGCCAAATTCAGTGAGATTCATGCTACATTCATAATCTAGTCAATGAGAAAAGGATCCAAAACTAGTTCTTCCCAGCTTGATGACACTGGCCTAATAGGAAATTTAGTTGTGAAGAGAGTTGAAGAAACTACAAGTGAAGAGGCTAAAACTAGGTGTTGGATTAGCCAACTTCACCTTAGCCACAACTCTGAGGGATAAAAGAGAAAGGTTAGAGTGATAGGATAAATATGAGAAAATTTTAGCTACCTATAATAAAGATGTTCAAAGGAGAATTGAACTGGAAAGTAAATTGATGGGACACCAAGGGAAATCTAGGAGGCCTAGGATCACTTACCCTTAACCACTAGTGGAGCCTTTTAAATCCACTCCTCCTGTTGAAATTCCAGACACACCATAGAGATATCAATATTACACTATAGAGGATTTTGAAGAAGAAAAGAGTAAATTGTGTGTGTTACATGTAGAGCTAGATATTTAGTATGAGGATAGGTTAAGGAAAGCTATCATGTATTTAGTTAATAAATTGATTGGCCAACTTTCTATGAGCAATTAAAAAAGGTAATGAATATATGGGATGAGTTGGAAGAAAATGATGATTCCCTAAAGCCACTTGTCAACAAATGGAGTAGAAGAAATAAAAGTGTTACTTTTCTATGTTTTTCTATTATTAGTTTATCCTGTGAGTATATAGAAAAGACTTATGATTTGACTAGTGATCTATTAGAGTTTGATGATAAAAGAATTGTGTTGCAAAAGAGGATCATAAATTATCTTGATAAATATAAGAGTATTAATTTTAAACTCTTCCCACATGCAATAGATAAAAATAATAAGTTGAAGAATAAGGAGGAATGGACCCAAGAATTGAATGACCTATAATGCCTTCAAATGAATAAAGTTATAAATTAAAAAGGAAATGCATGATGGAAAACTACAACTAAGGAAGTTGTAAAAGTACAATTATTTTATGATTCTTTGAGAACAAATTTTGTTGAGATTGACAAAATTGGAGAATATGTGATCAAAAAATAACACAATATTCTAAAATTTAATTGGCTAGATGACACTTTTTGACAAGTGGATGGTAGATTTTGCTCATGCAAAGCAATTAGAATGTGGTGAAACTGATGATGATGAAATGGAACAGGATGAAGTACAAATAATTGACACATTAGTAAAAGTAGAAGAGGACAAGGGTAAGCAACCAATTGCAGTTACTGGAATAGGGGCCCAAAATGATGACTTGGCAATAGGACAACCGATGGTGACTATTAATCTGTTAGTGCAAGATGACATGGATGTGATACCTCAGGTTTAGCTCAACCTGCAAGAACCAGAATAAGGCCTATCACATGCAGAACCAATAATCACACACTTCGAGGAAGAACAACAATAGAAAAGCCAATCATGAAATCCTTAGCAATGAAAAGTGTAGTAGAAAGTGGTCCCCACAAAAGAATATTTATGGTATAAAGTTTTTCTATTGCATAGATTTTTGTCTTTTATGATAGTAACAATGTAAATGTCTTTCTGTCTTAATGATAGCTATTAGTATCCTCTATGCCTAAAGCTTGTTGCATGTTACACTATATAAGCAAGATCCCAAGGCTAGAGGAGGGGTCTGAGTCATTATAAAACTTTAGTTTTCACTAAGTTTTGTTCGGTCCAGTCCTTGATAGAAGTTTTATGATGTATTTTCTGTATAAAAATCTGAGATTTTATTAATGTTGTCGGATCATAGTTTCTTATCTTGAGTTGTTTTGAGTGCTATTTCAATGTTACATTATTGTGAAAGAGAATTAATAGAAAGATGAACTATCCCTACATCTTTTCTCTCTTAATCTTGTCTCCATTTTTATTATCTGGTTATTTTGAGATTGTATGAGCAAAGCTTGTTCAATTGAATATAGCTAGGATAAGTTATATATTAGTTCATTATTGCTTTTAATTCAATGAATTAAGTAAATGCTTAAGTGAATATGATAGGATCTCTAGGAAGTAAGAAGGATATGTGTAAGAACGAGATTTAGTAAGAATTGTTAATAATATTGATTGTAATGAAATCAATTAGGTCAAGAAATTAGATAGACTCTGAATCCCAATGGATGAGGCACTAATCAATTAGTTTAGTTTTCATATATGAAGAAATCATGGATAAGCATCAAGCAAAATTTTGAAAATCAAAAATCAATTTTACTTTAAATGTATGAAGAATGTCAAAGATAGTCAATACTTATTTACATTTGATAACTGAGTCTTAGTTAGCTGCTTTTTCCCAAAATTATTTGTAGATCTAAGAAGAATTGTATCCAATCTACTATAAGGAGTGAATACTGATGTAAAATATCATGGAATGAATGAAATGAGAATGTAATATCAAGTTGTGAATCTTTTTATCCCTTAAGTGCACCCGTCTTGGTCTTGCAGAGCCAAAAGAGTAGAAAATCTTTCATGATTTTGTTTAAGTTGGGTCTAGATCTAAAGAACATATGACTGTTTAGAGGAAAGTAGCTAATTCTTAGGTTACTATGATCTTCAGCATCTTGGTATTAAGTATTTTGTTTCTTAGTAGTGTAAACACTCCAACTACTTCAACATAAAGGTGGCTAGCTAAGGCTTTCCAACATTTCTCACATTGTGACACCCACTTGTAAGCATCTTTGAACATTCTCAGCTAGTTGCCTCAATATTTTGAAGTCCGTAATAGAAGAAGAGAAATGTCTGCCACACGCTTCATAATGGAAAGTTTAGATTATCTTCTCCTATTGTTATTTTTCTATGCATCTAAGAAATGTATCATCAATCACTTTCTTGTAGATCCATTCTTCCCAAGTCACATATCTTGTTGGATTCATTTTGAGGTCTCTTTTCTACTTGGGAGTAAGACCATTTGGGGATTCTCCACATGTAAGAAAGTATGCTATGTTTGAGAACCATGGATCCTAAAGACTTACCATTAGGACTATAGGCTTTCTTTCCTCCTCTTCTTCGTCATAATTTTCTATGGTTGCTTGGCACAAACCATTTCCAAAAACTAGCTTAGTTGTCTTATTTTCAATTTTGTACTCCTATACTTTTTCCTCCCATGCACCCCAGGTATTGCATCCAAAATCTTATTGTGTGAGGATAATTTTGACTACTTACTCAAGTACATATATAATAGTGTGAGAGTGAAGGACATAGAACCTAAAATTATTCAAGGCTCATACTACGATGTATGTATGCTTTTTCCACCCATGAGAACTTGAGTTTATGATCTTTGAGAGGAATTCTCATAAAAGTGATAGGTTCTTGTACTCCTCCTCTATTCTCTTGCATGATTATAGTTGAATGAGAGTATTCTGAGACATAACAATAAATAATAAAATCCTTTGCGTAATTAGGATGGACTAGGATAGGGGCCTTTGCAATGTTGCTTTTGATGATTTTTAATGTTTGTTTTCCAGAATTGTTCCACCTAAAGTTTTGACTCCCTTTCATCATATCCACTATGTACTTGGTTATTTCGAAGAAAATTGGAATGAATCTTTTCAAGAAATTAACTTCTGTTAATAAGGATTTAACTACTATTTTGTTAAATGGAAGAATCAGTTGTTGGATAGATCAAACTCTCTTTAAATCTAATTTGAATTCAATCATGTGATAGAATATACCCAACTTTCCTCTTGTGAAATAGAAGATGATTTTTTTCGAGCTCAACAAAATCTCATTCTCCCAACATCTCTACAATACCTTACCTAGATCTTTTAGGTGATCTTTTCTTTTCTTAGAGAATATAGTTTACCCATCCAAATATATGATGATAATCCAATCTTTTAAGTCACAAAATGTTTGGTTTATAGCTCTCTAGAAGGTGAGACTTGCATTGATCAAACCAAACAACATCTAGCTATATGCAAACATTTCCTGTGGGGTGGTAAAAGTGGTTTTATGTCAGTCACTTTCTTCCATTTCACTTTTATTATAATCATAGAAAATGTCTAGTATGGACATCATCTCAGAACTAGCAACTATTTTGTAATAGGTTATCCATGTTATGCAGAACATTGTTATTTATGAGAGATGCTAGATTGGGATGTCTAAAATCAATACAAATCCTTATTTCTCCATTTGTCTTCCTTAAAAGAATGATATTCATAACCCACATGGAATGGTAGATTGGGTATATGATTTAGACATTGGGAATTTTATCCACCTCTCTAAAAATGGCATAAGCTACCATGGGGTTATAGTTTCTCTATTTTGGCAAAAAGGTGTCACCCTTAGTTTAAGAGGAATCTTGTGCTTGAATTCTCCATCCATAAAGTTCTTCAAGTATTCATATCCCTAGGAAAACACATCTTGGTACAATAGGATAAGGTCCTTCACTTCTTCTCTTTCCTCCTTAGCATAATACTTCTCAATATTGATGATCTACAGATTGAGCTCATCTATAATGCTTTAGCCATTATATTGGTCAGTGGTTCAATCTTTCTCATTTCTCCTCTTTTGAATATAAGCACTATGTCTATTAAAAATATTTTCAAGATAAATTAGTCAAGGAGGAATTATTTTTACATTTAAACTAAATTATGCCCTATTCTAGGTTCTTCTAACTATTTGGGGATAAATCATAGTTTGTACTTTTTCTTCCTTCAAAATATTTCCAAGAAAATACCTCAACATTTTCCAAAAATAGTTGGATCTTTTAGTCGTCTTTGAACACCTTCCATGACTCCACATTTTCAAGATAATTAAGATGAAAGAATACCTCTAATTTTTACTTTTTATCATTGCAATTAGGGTGTCGAGGAAGCAATGAGACTTACTGATGCAGGAGCATATTGGGTTTTCTTGCTGACTACTTTGGATTTTATGGTAGGAGGCACAATAGTCTCTTTGGAGGGTGATTGGCCAAGGTGCTTGGTCCTTGAAGGGAGATTGGAATGTATTAGTTTCTTGACATGTGTTGGTTTTTTGACATGTGTTGGTTTCTCGACATGTGTTGGTTAATCAGCAGTGTGTTGGTGTTGGCTAGAGTTCTCGTGGATTTCCTTGGCCAATTTGGTGTATGTAGCATGTGATCATGACATAGATTGATATGAGATTTTTTGTGGACCTATGTGTGGTCTTGGTTATATCTTCTATGTGCATTTAATCTTGGTTGTAAACTTGGGGCTTGTTCTATATATTTTTTGTAGTTATTTGTTGGGGGCTAGGACATCTCCTTTGGGGATTCTCCTATCTTGTATTTTGTTAGGTGGTATCAAAGTGAAGGTGTTCCTAAGCATGTAGATAGATTATCCAAGTTAAGGTAGTTTGTACCAGAACTTGGATTGAGAGAAGTTGATCTAAGACGATCTTGATCAAGAGGTGGATTATTCTTTTCAAAGGTCTAGATCTCTTGGTTGTGAGGTGGTAGATCACTATTCTGACTAGAAATTGTAGAGGGCTTCTAGATGGATCAATGGATGCGGAGATGGAAGATTGATCTTGTTGAGGCATGATTGCAAAGAGTTTGTGTATTGTAGATCTATGTTCTTGGACTTGTGATTCAGTTCCTGATTGTTTATGCAAGGTGGTAGGTTATGTTCTGAGTTACAAATAATTCAAGGTTGTCACAAGGAGCATGGGAAGGATTTTTTGTAGAGAGTTTATGAAAATATTGGGAGATGGTTCCAAGAGTATTGGAATCTGGGATGATTGTGAATCTCTGTGATGTGGTGGAGAGGAGGTTTTTAGAGATGTCTACTCAGTTTGAAGCTAGTTTAGTTGATCAAGAAAATGAGGTGTCTACTCATTTTGAAGCTAGCTTAGGTGATATAGTTAAGGATGGGATGAGGAAGGAATTTTTAAGATGTTTGTGGAGTTAGAGTCTACCGACTGAGAATAGAGTTTTCTAGTTGGTTAGAAGACTTGTTTGAGAGAGAAGATGACATGACAAAGTAGAGGTGGAAGAGGTTGGTTTTTTTGATTAGTTTGTGGAGCTTGATGAAAAAACTATAAATAAACTAGAGGTTTTTTTTTTGAGGATATTCCTAATCTTGTTGATGGTGGGATGGATATTGGTTTTCATGACTAGTCGATTGGGTTTGACATGGAAATTGTAGAGAATTTTATTGTGAGCAATGAGATTGCTAGTGTTGGGAGTTTGAAAAATGTTGATGAGGGGTTACATATTTCTATTGATATGGAGTTTTTTTTTGTTGGTGTGGATTCACTAATTTTTGATGTGAATGAGGTTTAGCTGATGAAGCATTATGTTCAGTTTGTTCCTAGGATTGAGCATGCTGATTGGATGGTTGAGATTTTGGTGTTTGACATAATGATGTAGAAGTGGATGATGTGTAGATTGTTGGAGTTGAATCCTTTGGTGAAGATGAAGATGTTTTTTTATCTTTCTCTAGGCATCAAAGTGTGGGACACACTTTTCTTTTAACCTAGGGAGTCTAATGCAGGAACATCTTGGGTTTTCTTGGTGACTACTTTGGAGTTCATGGTAGGAGGCTTAGTAGTCTCTTTGGAGGGTGATTGGTTGAGGTTATTGGTCATTGAAGGGAGCTTGGCATGTATTGGTTTCTTGCCATGTGTTTTTTGCTCAGCATGTGTTGGCTACTCAACATGTGTTGGTTACTCAGCATTGTGTTGGTGCAGACTGGAGTTCTTGCAGATTTCCTTGGCTGATTTGGTGTATGTAGCATGTGATCATGACATAGATTTATTTGAGAGTTTGTGTGGACCTATGTGTGGTCTTTATTATCTCTTCTATGTGTATTTAATCTTGGTTGTAAACTTGGGGCTTGTTCTAAGTATTTTGTGTGGTTATTGCATGTTAACTACGATTAATGCAAAGGTTAACATTTTGTATTTAATGTTTGTTGTGAGCTGACTTGTGGCTTAAATATGCATTTAATGTAAGGGGTTTATTTAATTTATAATTTCTAGGCTGACTTGTGGCTTAGTTGGGTATAAGTAGGGGGTCTTGTGGAGTCTTTAGGCATTCATTCATTTAGAGGAAGTGGATCCTAAGTTTAGTGTGGAATAGCTGAAGGGCAAGTTTTCCCAAGTCTATGGATAGAGTGTTGAATGTGAGGTAGTTTATAATAGAATTATGGTGGAGTTGTGAGTTTGTGAGAAGGGCTAGCAGATGCAATTTGGAAACAAGGAGGTTTCTTGGTATCTTGTGAGCATAAGTTGAGATCTTAGAGGTTTCTACCATATTTCTATTATGTTATAGATCTAGGCTAGCTAGGATTGAATTGGATCTTGCGAGATCTTGAAGAATTGCTATTGTATTGGTCATAAACTAGAAGGCCTTATGACTAGGCATATTCCATGTAATTAGTTATTTTATGAATAAAGAGTTGTGATTAGGTATCAAATCTTGCATTTGGGTTGCACTAGTATTGTGTTTTAGATGTGTAGTTATTTACTAGGGGCTAGGACATCTCCTTTGGGGATTCTCCTACCTTGAACTTTGTTAGTTACATGACTAAAGAGTTTTCCTTTAAATTATGATCTTAGAGAATGGATTCAATGGAAAAAGCCTTGAATGCTTTGATCTTGTCCCACATACAATTTTTTTAGTATCTTATCCTATGGTTCTTGACTATGTATAGGTGTTAGGTCTCCTTAACTATGAGTTTTATGTCCCCAATAGCTCTAAGAACATTTACTCTTTTGTCCTCGAAAATTTCTATGCCAACAATAATGCATCATATTCTATAGCCATTTTTGTGTTTTTTAACTCCAACTTATAGGCAAGATGACTCATTTCTCCTTTAGGGGAAATTAGTACAATGACACCTTAAGAACTAGCTAATGCACAACTTCCATCAAATTCAAGTGTCTATTTGTATGGATCATTGAGTGGTTCCACTTCTTCTTCAACCACTGGTGAGTCATTGAAAAGTGTGTAGCTCCCAAATTCAAGATCTTGATATAAGATTTGATCTTTGGAGTCATTCGACTTCATCATAGCACACTTCACCTTATTTTTTGGCTCAAATTTGATATTCTTGTTCCTAATTAGAATCATCACATGTGACCAATCAAATTTGATTTTGGAACAAAGGTTTATGCAAAAACTTATGCTTAGTAACATGTCATAGCTAGGAAAAATATCTTTCATTAAGATGGAAAATTTTCATATTTTGGTTGGATGAGATACTAGAGCCATAAATCCATCCCTGATTTGGCCAACAAGTGGGACTTGTTTAGCATCCATTGTATAACAACAACCAAAATTCATTGTTAAAGGAATACTAAGAGAATTATCTATAGTTGTTGGAATTGCATTATCCAAAGCCCCTAAGCTAATTTAAATTACTCAACTTATGTCCTTTGATAAACAATGACACATAGAATGGGTTGGATTTTCACCCTAGAGAGGTGGCCAAAACACAAGAATTATTTTCTTGAAAGATTCTTCTAGAGAGGGCACTTCTTAAGATGGAGAAATTAAACTACCATTAACATCATTATTAATTCCTTTGTAGTACTTGACCAAATTTTAGAGTTCTTTTGGGCTTGATCTCAAATAGTCTAGTGTGGATAATTTTATGTGGGCATCTTTAAAAAATTGAACAATATCAAATGAGCTTAAACTCTTACTTGTTTATGTAGTGTAGGATGATGATTTTATTGGGCTAGCTACCTAAGTAGGATTTCTCATGGATGGATTATTCTAAGGTTGCATTGAGGTAGTCAAAATACTGTTCTTCTAGATTCTAGTAAACACAGTTAATGATGTCCCATCTAGAGTGGCAAAGAAATATCACCCTCTTTTCAAATCTCATTCATACTCCAAGTAAAAAATTCTAGAGTCACCATTAGGAGGTGAACTATCTGTGAATCCAAGAGTATCCCTGACTAGACCATTTGAAGTTCTCATTTGCATATACAATGTAATCTTGTGACAAGTCTCTTCATCATGGTCATTAGTAACATGGAATACACACATGCTCCCTTTTCTAGGTGGTGCTTTAATGATCAACCTCTATTGAATTGAAGGTAGCTACAATACATTTCCCTTGTGGTTCTTTCTTGGTATATCATGATAAGGTTTATGTAAAGAAGGATGAAGCTTAAAGGTTTTCCTCTTTAATTTGATCATCTCATTAGAGAGTTTTTGCAACATAGACTCTGAGTTTCGTGCATTGTTTCTAATTACTCCCTTTTTTTTTTTTCCTTCTTCTATTTTCTAGAAGAGATTAGACCATCCTTGAGCTCAATCATAATTCTTTGAGATGGTCTACCATGTGAGATATTATTAGATCAAAACTTATATATAGAGGTATAGCTCCTAAGAAGAAGGTTTTCTAGTTATCCAAGATTGACCTACTAGTTGTCAAGATTTGATTGATGATCTTGTTGAATTTTGTTACAAATTATTGCATGCTAATGGTTGACTCCTTCTTCATATGCATTAGCTGGGCCAACAATATATTCTTTTCTTCTATACTCTTGAATATTTCTTTGGAGTGTTGTCTCATGTCATCCCAATTATTGATATCTCCCACTATCAAGTGTTGAAACTAGTATGTGGTATTGTTCACCAATATTTCTATAAACATTCTTACAATCACATAATCATGCTAGGGATTCATGACATTGTGTCCTACAAATAATGAGGTGATGTGTTCTTCAACTGATACCTTGCCAAATCCACTAAACTTGGGAAATTTTTTTTTGGATGCTCATGTCAAATCATTTTTTTCATCCAAGTGTAGAAGGCCTATAGATTTTTCCCATGGTACTTCCATATCTCTTGGTAGAAAAAATGGACTAGTCAAAATTTGACCCTCTAGAGTACAGAGGTGTCGTGTGTAAGGTTAGAGCTTGACAAGTTGAATTTATAATATTCTGGGCTTTTAGAGGTGAATCAATTTTATTTGCATTCTGATAGGTGGGGTTCTTTACTAAGGAGTTCAATTTCTAAATATCTTCAAGAATGAAATCTACCCCCTTGTTTCCCTTTGTGCTTCATCGAACAAGTTTCAAAAGTGGGAAATTAGCCCTTTTGAGTTCTTCAAATATCAAATCTATCTCCCCACATCCCTTAGCATTATTGTCACTTAGACTACACCCTTATGCTAAGAAGAAACTTTCAACAATCTAATATAACATGGGATGATCCTTGGACTTTGGGTATTCCATGTTAAGGATCAACCTCTGGTATAAAGGATCAGCTTCCCTTGAATTACCTATTAAAACTAGACTTGAACTTGGTAGGAAATGGGGAGAGAGAGAAAGACAATTAACATAAACTTGACTTGGAATGAAGGCGATTCACCAAAACTATGAGGGTGATGCAACTTTGAATAAACAATCCACAACTTGAAATAATTATAATAGTTTGAGCACATGAAGAACCTATTGACCTTAATTGCATGAAATATAAAAGGGTGTGGAGTTCAAAAGAAGGAAACTTGTTCACAACTTTCAAACTTGCTCTTCTCATAAAACTATCTCTCAAATGTCTCTCAAACACTTAACTTAAGCTAAGTATTAATTAAACCACACTAACTTGAAGTTGAAAATACTCAAAAGACAATGAAAAACCTCACAATAGGGTCAAAGAGGATCACTATCATATTACTTTTAGAAGGAGAAAAGGCTTAAATACTGCATCACAATATAGGATATGAGCTACAAACAAGACTATCTTTGCAAGGAGGAAGAACAAAGCCTCTTGCATTGAGATAGTATGCAAGAACTAACTTGAATAATATCAAAAAAAGGTGTCTAAATAGGTCAAAAACCCATAGCCTACATTATCCCCTAAATTGGAAACCAAATTAGTATTTCCATCAAATCAGTTGAAAACTGAAATTTTTTACCCTCACAATTCATGTTTAATCTGAACACTAATAACTTCCAAAAAAATATGTTGGTAGGTGTATGTAACTTTCCTTTTTTTTGAAAATCCCCCTATCCATGAATTTGGCATAATTAAATTAAATCACTCCCACCATCTTTTCATTTTAAAATCATATTTAAATGGAATGATTTATAATGACATCATCTATTTAAATATTTACAACTAGAATCAAAATGCGAAAAATTAAAAACCCACTCATAATTACATTTTATATTTTCCCATATATATAATAATAATAATTTATTATAATTAATTATTATTTTATGTTAAGCGAGGGTAGATTCAAACCCAAGACCTCCCACATTAGAGGCCACAAGTTACTATTGCATTGTAGAATTTTGCCTATATTTTCCCAAATATAATGCCCATATGACTAGAGAAATAAATTCTCACCCTCTATTCATTTTGGAAATAAAAACATTTCTCCTCTTTTAATAATATTCAAAATACCTTCCCTTTAATACTTTCAAATATTTTACTCAAATATAATATGAAATTCCTAAAGTCACATGAAAAACCCAATCCAAAGGAAAAAAAATATAGTGAAAACAAAATAATTCAGTGTGCACTTGCACATGAACTGGGAGAAACAGGGAAAGTTTCCTAAAGCAATGAGTTTTGATCAAGTTCTTATAACACTCATTTGGGAAACAATAGATTGATACATAAAGTAAGCTTTCTATAATTCCACTTCTTCATTTGAGAATTTTTCATATTTTTTCACTATGGCTCAACCTGCATCTTGCTTCTTCATGCTTTCATTTTCATACACATTCTTTATGTTCTTGTAGCATTTCTATGGAGGTTGCAACTTCATGTAGATTTCTTCTTTTTTCATGCTATAGGAAGGTTGTATTCAATTATTTTTTTCTCTTACCCATTTGTGTATATTGAATGATGGTTTGAAAATTATGACCCATGGCTTTATTGCATGAGCTAGGGCATCATTTTCAATATGATGTTGATATCTTCATTTTGAATACATTTCATGGTTGCATCTTGATTTATGTACTTACATTTTTGTGTCTCCCTTCAATATATATATATATATATATATATATATATATGAAGACACTTTTTTTAATAGGGGTTATTGCCACGAATCTAGATTTCTATGAATTTGTGTATGAGGGTTTCTCTCCTTTTCACACTTTCCATGATTTTCCTACAACATATATTGGGGATTCATGGCATTGATGTATTTTTCTATATGCTCTTGATTCATATTTATAGGTTTTAGATAAATAAATGCATACATATCTAGATTGATGAATGTCATATTGATATGGTTTTCTTCCATGCCCATGTTGAATGGTCTAAGGTTTGTATGGTGTTGAAATGTGAACCATATTTTAAAGATTCTACAAAGGAGCTACAACCCGCTTCTTATGATGCATTTTTATTTATGTGCACATGGCTTGCTTGTTGATAGTATTGTTAGCATGAATGTTGATGATACTACATTTGGGGAGTATCCTAAGCATTGGAGAGTATTGACACGTTGCATTCATGACTATGTTTGTCATTGATGTAAACAAAGCATGGTTTCTGTAAAGACTATCTGAGTAGAAAAAAAAGATCTTGATGGTACAAATAATGGTTTGATTGGATGTTGATGTATAATTATGGACATGTTCAATATAGTGTCTTGATGATGTAATCAAGTGCATAGTCTTAGTCGAACATGTACAAAAATTGTACCTGATTTATAGAGAGTAGTTTAGAGATAGAGCATTAGGAAAGAAAGAAATTCCTAATGTTTGTTGGTTATCTTACATTTGAGATGTAATGAAGGGATGCATAGTTAGGCAGTGATAGAGGATAGTTAGTTGATGATCTAGGTGTGTGCACAAGCCCTAGTATTGCATGTGTGATTTTTTGTATAGATTGTGAGATGATAATAATATTTTAATTGTAATTAATTAATTATCTTATTATAATTATTTGGGAAAGCCTCAAGGCCAACTCAAGGAATTATTATGACAATAAAATATAAAGGAAATATGTTTTCCTTGATTTTAATATGTATTCAAGTATTGGGATCATTGTAAGAAGTTTGAAGTGCAAAAAGGAGTAGAGAGCTTTCTAAATACGTGTAAGCAATCCAAGGGATTCTTGGATGCAATATTTGTGATCTTGTTACAAGATTAGAAAGAGAAGAGGTATAGTTGATAGAACAGAGAAAGATGAAGGAATAGTATAGCATAGTCCTATTATTCTACAAGGAATAATATAAAGATCATTTGGATAGTGGGTTCATTAGGCTTATCCTCAAAGCTATTTAGGTAGTGGCTTGAGCTGCCTTCCACAACTCCTCACAAGGTTAGCACAACTCTTGATAGGGTCAAAATCTACTAAAATGGATTCAAAGTCTCTTAATAGGAATACATATGCACTAAATGTATTCATAGACTCTTAACATGGTCCATCCTCTAACAAGGAATATTTATATTAGTACATCATCTTGTGGGTACCATCCCCATTGGGGTTTTCCCTCTGATCAATGGTTTCCCTAGTTAACATTTATGGTGTTATTATGTATGAGTATCTTGTTGTGGTTTAAGTTTATATTTCTCATATGGTTAAGTTTTTTTAAGGTTGATAATTATGATAATAGTTGGATAATTTATTCATCCCCCCTCTCAATTATATCGGTGGACTATATATTTGAACAATTGGTATCAAGCATCAGGTCCTTAAAGGATAAGGTTAACATTTTTGGGAGATCAATGGAAAATCTTTTCAGAAATGATAGCCCTAGATCTGATGGGGGCAACTATGATAGTTGGAAGGAGAAGATGAAGACTCATCTATAATGCATGGGTCTAGGATATTGGATCTTGACAAGAGTAAGAAGACAATTGTTGAAGAAGAAAAGCTTGAAGGATGCAGTGAAGAAGAGAGAGATATACTCATGTGTAACATGAGAGAAAGATAAGCTCTACTAATAAATCTTCTAAAGAATGAATACAGTTAGGTAAAGTCACTTGTAACATCTTATTAAATTTGGAAAGCATTAGAATCTACTTTTGAAGGTGATGATCATGCAAAGAGAATGAAATTACAAAAGTAGATATGCGCATTTAAAGATGCTAAAATGAAGGAAGATGAATATATAAGAAGTTATGTTGGTAGAATATTAAAAATTGTTGTAGGAATTTAGTCTCATGGTGGAACCAAAAAGGATGATGAAGTCATATGGAAGATCTTCAAAATTTTGACACCACCATTCAAGCTAGTAGCTCAAATGATTCAACTAGTAATGCCTTGCAATAAGGATTTCACAAAGGAAATGTTACTTGGAATATTAGAATAAGCATAAGCATATCTAAGAAAGTCTGGAGAACTAGCAAGAGTCAAAATAACTTTTAGTGCCTTGAACATTCAACCTAATTTGACAAGGAGTACAATAACTCATATAGATTTTGCTAGTACTAGTAGATCTAATGAAGATAGGGAGATTGAGGAAGGAATAGACCTTTTGGTGAGAAGAGAAAAAAATGGTAAGAAAATATTTAAATGTTGGACTTGTAATGAATTTTTTCACTATGCATCTAAATATCCTAAAGGAGAGAATAAGTATAAGGGAAATTTCAAGCCTAGAAGTGATAGAGATAAAAACTATTTGTATGAAAATGAAGGTGAAGAATCTAATGAAAAAGCTAAAAGTGAAAGTGATGCTGAATTAGGATATGTGGCTATCAAGGAATCTTTATAGAGAAATTAGAGAAGAAAGAGCTCTGGTTTCTCAAGTGGAAAAGAAATATGATTGAATAATTGATAGTGGTTGTTCACATCACATGACTAGTGATATGAATAATTTTTTTGAGTTCAAGAATCCTGATGGAGGTATTGTTAGAGTTGGTAATAATGTAGCCTATCATATAACAGGAATTGGATCCATTACTCTTGATGGTAAAACTAACACTAATTATTTTTATTTTGTTGATGGATTGACGCATAACTTGTTGAGTGTTGGATAGTTGGTGGAAAAGAGTTATCAAATGTAGTTCATTGGCAAGATGCACATTATCAAAGACAGGGATGGTAAGCTGATTGGAACTGGCACTAGGTCCAGAGGTAATGTGTTTTAGTTGAATCCTATTGAAATGACATATTTGGTAGCTAAAGTGGATAAAAATTGGTTGTGGCATAGAAGATTGTGTTAGATAAACTTTGATAATATTGTGAAGGTTAGTAGCTCTTTTATAGATAGAGACTTGCCTAAGATTACAAAGCCTACTAATATTGTGTGTACGAAATGTATTTTGGCTAAGTAGAAGAAAGTATAATTCCCTAGCAAGAAGTTTACTACCATAGAGAAGCTGGAGATCATTCACACAGATATGAGTGGTCCCTCTAGAACAAAAGGATTCTATGGTGAAAGGTATTTTATGATTTTTGTTAATGATTTTAGTAGAATGATGTGGGTAGAATTTTTTAAAGAGAAATATGAAGCTTTTGAGAAGTTTAAGATATTTGAGAATAGAGTTGAGAATGAATCCAATGTTAAGATAAAGTGATTAAGATCTAATATAGGAGGAGAATTCACCTCTAGAGAGTTTAATATATTTTGTGAAGAGAATGGAATCAAAAGACAACTATTTGCATCTAGAACACCTGAGAAAAATGAGATTGGTGAAAGCATGAATAAATTAGTAGCAGAAGAAACAAGAGTGATGTTATTTGAGAATAAGGTTTCTAAAACATTTTGGAGAGAAGTAGTCAATACAATAGTATATACTCTAAATAGAGTAGAGTTTAGAAAAGGTATAGACAAGACACCTTATGAACTAAGTTTGGTCATTCACCATCAGTTAAGTATTATAGAATACTTGGGAGAAAATGTTACATTAAGAGAGATGATGATATCGATAAGTTTGATCCAAGAAGTGATGAAGGTATGTTTCTTGTATATTTATTGAAAAGCAAGGCTTGCAAATGCTTTAAATATAGAACTAAGATAATAGTTGAATGAGAAAATGTAAGGATTGATGAAAAATTAGGAACTAAGGAAAAGATGGTGGATTCTAATTTTGGTGAAGAAGAAGATAATTCTAGAATTGTTAGATAGAATGCTGAAGTTTTATTTAAGACTAACAATGATTTGTAGAATTATGTGAAAACTATTGAGTAAAGAAGATAATAGAGTTCTAAACCTAGAAATGAGATAAGAATTGAGATTTCAACTCCTACCCCTAACAAGAATCTAACAAGGAATCACCCTCCTGAGAAGATAATTGGAAGAAAAGACAAAGGTGTGATGACAAGGAACAAAGTAAATGATGAGATATGTCTAATATCTCAAGTTGAACCTAAGAGCATAGATGTAGTAGTTAAAGATGATCATTGGATTCAAGAAATGAAGGAATAATTGGATCAGATAGTGAAGAATGATACATGGGAGTTAGTTCCTAGACCTAAAGACAACAATGTGATAGGAACCAAATAGGTATTTAGAAATAAGATGAATGAGCAAGGCAAAGTTGTGAGGAACAAGGCTAGACTTCTATGCAACATATATTCATAGCAAGAAGGTATATAATACAAAGAGATGTATGCACCTATAAATAGAATGGAAGTAGTAAAGATGTTCTTGGCTTATGCAGCAAATAAGAAGTTCAAGGTTTATTAGATGGATGTTAAATCAACCTTTCTGAATGGAGAAATTGAAGAAGAGGTATTTATTGAGAAGGTTGAAGGTTTTCCTTTATTAGAAGATAAAGACATGGTAGGTAGATTAAAGAAACCTTTATATGGTCTGAAGCAAGTACCAAAAAACTTGTATGTGAGGTTGGATAGTTATTTGGCAAAGCTTGGATTTGCTAAAGGAATGATAGACAATAACTTCTATTTAAAAGAACTTGAAAATATTTTGCTGATTATTGTAATATTTGTTGATGACATCATTTTTAGAGGTAATGATGAAACAAGTGATAAGTTTCTAAAGAGATGAAGAATGAATTTGAAATGAGCATGATAGGAGAAATGGAGTTTTTCCTAGGATTGTAGATTATACACAATACTAATGATATTTTCATTTCTCAAGCTAAGTACTTGTAAGATTTGTTGAAAATATTTGGTTTAGAACATTGTAAACTAGTTGGTAAACCTATGATAACTGGTCATAAGTTATTTGGCAAAGATGAGACACCTTTAGTAAAGAAGAATAAGTATAGATCAATGATTGGAGGTTTGTAGTATTTGACTCACACCGAACCAGATATAGAAAATGTAGTTGGGATTGTAGCTAGATTTCAAACTGATCCTTAGGAATATCATTTTACAATAGTGAAGAGAACATTGAGATATTTGAGAAGGACATCTAATTATGGAATTTGGTATGATAGATCAAGTGATTTCACTCTATGTGAATATACTAATATGGATTGGGCAAGGAGTATGGATGATAGAAAGAGGACCAGTGGTGGACCATTTTTTCTTGGAGGAATATTGATTTGTTGGTTAAAAAAGAAGCAAGATTGTATCTCATATAATACTACTGAGGTAGAATATGTTCTAATAGAAAATAATTGTAATCAAGGTATGTGGATGAAGTAGATGCTAAAGGATATCAGAATTAAGTTTGAAGAACTTGTTATCATTTACTATGATAACACAAGTATAATGAGTATGTCTAAGAATCCTGTACTGCAATCTAAGACTAAGCATATATCTATTAAGTATAATGTGCTAAGAGAGAAAGCATCAGAAAAGGAGATTATATTAGAGTATGTGAGTACTAAATATAAAATTATAGATATCTTTATGAATCCTTTGCCTAAAGATACTTTTGAGTTCTTGAGAGGTATGCTTGGGGTTATGCCCCTGCCTACTTCTAAGTAGATGATGTAGAGAGTTCATCAATCAAATGATACAAAGCACTACTATTAGCTTAGACTAAATGCTAATGCTTCCTATATGGGGGAATATCTATGATAATTTGAGTCATTGAGGACTCTTGGTATTTGGTATTGAATAGTGTCTTTTGACAATTGAGCTGATTAAAGACTTGGTGCAACATATTAGCAATTGGTATTTAACAATTGGTATGTTGTAATATTGATATTGAGGCCTTTGACATTGATGTCAATGGGGGAGAATATGAATGAAAAAAATCTCCTAAGGCATGGGGAAGAGTATACATGAGAAGAACTGCTAAGCAATGGGGGAGAGATATCTCTTTAAAGAGATTTAGAAAGATTCATGAAAGGAAGCAGGAATATGCATTTGATGTATTGTGAGTTTTTTAGTGTGAAGTAAAAAATTGATGTCTAAGAAGGATTATGCACCTGTTATGTTGAGGTTCTTTTTAGTGTGTGAACATTTGATGCTAGTCCTAAAATCTCAATGATTTTTAGACTTGCTTGATGAAGAGGAATTGAGAAGATGAGAGAAGTAATAAAAACAGAGTATTACTTGGTATTCTTGGAACTTAGATTATTTTTCATCTATGTTTCCATTAATTCCAAGGGGGGATATTGTTAGCATGAATGCTAATGATACTACATTTGAGGAGTATCTTGAGCATTGGAGAGTATTGATATGTTGCATTCATGACTGTGTTTTTCATAGATGTCAAAATAGCATAGTTTCTATAAAGACTAGTTGAGTAGTAGATAAAGATCTTGATGGTACAAATAATGGTTTGATTTTTTGGTGATGCATAGTTATGGACATGTTCTACACAATGTCCTAATGACATTGTAATGCCCTGCTCAAAGATCCTTGGAACAAGGATAAATATAAGTTAAGATAATTTATTTTTAAAAAATAAGTATTGATGCACATGACATATGACATATGAGGATCAAAAAAATTGCAATAGAAGACTAAACAAATATCCAAATACCAATGGATCTCCAAATGCCACTACTAACCAAAAAGATGAACCACAAAAGTATGCAATTGAATTCGAATCTAAAACATTATGAATTCACAATCTAATCCAAAGGGATCCAATAACACTATAGAGGGTGCTTAAATCACCTCCCAAAAATTTTTAGTCAATTCAAAAAGTGCCCACTATCTGCCCAGACAGGTTTTCCTAAGATCCAAGTGATAGTTTAATTCAGCACTATGCAATACTTTCTAGTATTGTATGACCTTTCTAAAGGAGTGTGATACTTCATAAATATTGTATGATCTTTCTCCAATGGGAATAGGATAATCTAAAGTGTCACACAATAGTTTTCCTATGGGCATGTGATACTTTCCAGTATCACACAATTCTTCTTTTTTGGGCATGCAATACTTTTAAATATCACCCAATGCTGACACATGGTTACCTAGGAAAAGCAAGAAATGCACCAAGGACAAACAAGGGGATAAAATGAGAAGTCAGAACCTCCACATTAGAGAGTACCAAATCCACAATTGAGGCATAGACACTTGAAAAATAACTATAAGGAAATTGCATCTAACCATCTTACATAGTAGTGAAGGAAAAGAACTGAAAGTAACATCATAGTGTATAGAAGCAACATCGTAATGAACTGAAATAAAAAACTAAGTGCATGAATCTTGCCAACTATAATAGCATCATGAAACCTCAAAGGTCCTAGCCATCCCCTATGCATAACATCCCAAACTACCAACTAGATAGTTGGACTTGTCCTATGAGGACGTCACTACTAAAGCATAATAACATCATAAGAACAATAAAACTAACATGCTAAGCCAATAGGCAATGGATACTCCAACTAAGAAAATCATATCATCTAGTCATATGCTAACATCATACACACATGAAATCTAACATGCTAAGATGTAAAGCAATAGATATTCCAACTAATCAAATCACATCATCTAACTGTATGCTAAACGTCATAATTTAGGAATGCATAAAAAAAACTAACATCATCTGAACATGATACCCAAGAATTCAAATGGAAGCATAAATCACAAGAAAGAATACTCTAGAACCCAAAGTATCAAGTAAAAACATCCAACAGTAGTCACACTAGGGTAATAGACCATCTTTGTATGTTAGTCCCGAGCTGTGGTATAGGTAGCTACACCTCCCAACTATGTGAAACCCATAGGTCCACTCTCACCATGCTAATGGAGATAATGATCCAACCACAAACACACTCAAAGAAAATGTCCATGGCTAACACTCATGCCAAACAGTAATGATGACTGAAACCAAGATCATGAGATAATGCAAGTACAATAGGGCCTAGTTAGAAACTCAATGGGCTATGATGTAGGGTCTAACATCATGGAGAGTCACTTGGCATTAGAAAACCCAAGCTAGTATTCATAGCTGCTCTCCCTAATGGAAGGTACACAATCCAAAAAATAACTCTTCCCAATAGAAGGCACACAATCCACTTTATTTATCTTAAATTTAATTACCACCCACTATTTTATTTAGTTATCACTTATTTAAAACTTCCTCTACCAACCCATGGGAAATAGACACTAGGTTGTGAGATAGAAGCCCCTTCATGTGCTACCCTACTCTACCCATGTTCATCGAATGATGAGTGCCCATATGCATGCATATTCCTAACCTAACCCCAAATGATCAAACTCCTAAAAAAGCATGGAAGATCAGGCCTCACAAGTCACCTAAAAAATGTATGCACACGTACTCATGTGTAGCACACCACAATCATGGTGATCATAACACAAGGACTAGATGAGAACATAATGCCAAATATCACTCAACTGAAACCAAGCTCAAGAGGACAAATTCTACATGAATCTCGAGAATAATAAAACCATACATCATGAACTCACTCAAGCAGCCTCAATTTGGGAGTATGGATACATGAATCACAATCATGCAACAAGACCAAAAATCATGAATTCAATTGATCGGCCTCAATCTAGGAGTATGGATTCTACGTGAATCCTAGTGTCCACAAAACAATAACAGGGGTCCAAAAGAAACCATAACTCCAGGTATAAAATCACTCAACCAAACACAAATTAGGAGTACAGATGCAACATGCATCCCAATGCAAACTTGAAAGTGCAACAATGGCTTGACTAACACCCTATGGATAATCCAAGTCTATGACCAACATCATGCCAAGAAAACTTGAGAAAATTGGGTGGCAGACAAATCAAGGTAAAAATGCCAAAAATTGAAAAACTTTGAAATTAAAACCCATTTGGTCTTTGGGCATAAAAGTCATGAGAATCCAATAAAATATTGATTTGGAGTTTGTATGTAAAAATGGCTAGCATAATAGTGCAGAACCCCAAACCCTCATCATAAACAATAGGGAAATGCTCATACCTACTTAACCAAGTAGAGCTAGCATATAGAAATGGAGGGGAACATTAGTTCTCAGCCTCCTAACAAATGACTAGCAAAAATAGAAGTTGAAATGGAGCTGAAACAATAAAATGAGAGAGCCCTACCTCATAGCCAAAAGGGGAAAATATGAATCTGAACCATAAAATAACAATCCAATATAAGTAGCTAAAAATCATGACAATCCAAGGTTCCCCAAAGATGGATTCAATGAGACCAATCTCGCAATGATCCCATGCTCGTAGCTCCCACAATGAACAAAATAGTAAATCCTCATGAAGAGGATTTTGGGTTTTACTCTCTAACTTTCTAATTCAAAAGTGAGAAGTGAGGAATTAAATTCCTCTTTGGATACTTATTCACTTTTTGAGTGAGTAATCAATAAGGGTAAATAACTAGGTAACCTAGCCAGACCCCGAATCAACCCAAATGAAAACAAGCTATTTCAAGTAATTGGAATTCATCTATGGAAAAGCTATCAAAAATTAAAATTAATTAAAATAAAGCCCAAAAACCCAAAATCAAATAAATTTCCTTAACAACCTTTGCAATAATGTGAACCTCTAAATCCACTCATATGTTTACAGGTCTAGTCATATAATGTAAATGAGTCTGTATTTATTAAGTCACTAGAAGGTTTAATTAAAATATTTAAATAAGATACATTGACCATACAGGGATGACATTCGTAAAATGAATAGCTAAATCACTAACACCATATGCCAGTCCTAGGGATATAAATCCTGTGCACTAAAACACATGATCAAGTGTAATTGCATATAATAACATAGCCAAAGAAATAAATGTATTAAATACCCAAGTTAACCATTTATTCAAATTTACTAAAATAATCCATTTACATCACTCACATTTACATAAAGCATATCAAAGCAAGAATGAAGTAAATCACTGTAACATTAAATCAACCTATAACCAAATTAGAGATATGTCCAAATACTGGATAACTAGATATTGTCCTAAAACATACTATCATCTCAAAATGGCATCATCATGCAATTATGATCAACCAAACAACATATGAGTCTAAAATATATGATACTGAAATCAAAGTATAATATCTAACCCTTGGGTCATCTCAAAATGTAAAACATAACACGATTAACAAGTATCTCTCAAATCAAAATATAACAAGGTAAATATCCCCAAACATAACCAACGAATCCAACATGGAAAATTCATTTCTAATTATTTAAGCATTAAAAAATGGTTCTTTAAACAACATGAAAAGACACTTAAAAAACATAAGTGAACATCGTCATAAACATGAGTAACCACTACTATAGGAACCTAATCCAGTGTAGCATAGTAATAGTACATAGTGCAATATTTGCACACATCTTAGGGTAATCATGGAACAACATCATGATACCAAATCAATCTTGGTAACCACTAGCATAGACCTTAGTAAAACCATCTAAAACATCATAATCTCAAAAATAAACCATAAGCATTATCAAAGAAATTGATACAATAACATAAATCTAATCACCCAAAAGGTGTAGACCAATGATGGTCCCAAACATGATCACTCACCAAGAAAGATCATCAAGGTTGCATCAATCAATATGACTTTCAAAAATCAAATGGGAGAGGCACTACAGACATGGTCAAGTGTTTAGAGTCTTAGTCGAAGATGTATAAAAGTTGTAGTATCGAATTTATAGAGAGTAATACAAAGACACAATATTGGGAAAGGAGTTCCTAATGTTTGTTAGCTATCTTACATCTGAAATGTAATAAAGAGATATGCAATTAGGTAGTAACCAAGGATAGTTAATTGATGACATCAATGAGTGTGCAAGCCCTAGTATCACACATGTGAAGTTTTGCATAGACTATGAGCCGACAGTGCTATTGTAATTGTAATTAATTAATTATCTTAATAATTAATTGGGAAAGCCTTAAGGATGACTCAAGGAATTATTGTGAAGATATGGTATAAAGGAAATATATTTTCCTTGATTTTAATATGTATTAAAGTATTCGAATCATTGCAAGAAGTGCAAACTATGAAAAGGAGAAAAGTGCTTAATGAATGTGTGTAAGTGATCTAAGGGATTATTGGATGTGAGATTTGTGATTTGGTTACAAGACCAGAAGGAGTAGAGGTCTAGTTGATAGGATAGAGAAAGAGCAAGGAACAATATAGTAAATTCTATTATTTTTCAAGGAATAATATAGAGATCATTTGGGCAGTGGGTTCATTGTATAGACACCTAAAAACCTTTAGAAAATAAAGTATTTTTATTTTCTGAAAAAATTCTGATGACATCATCATTTATTAATTAATTAATTATTTAATTAATTTATTTATTTTTATGCCATTAAATCCCTTTATCTTAATTAAAAATATTTAATTAAGGAATCCCTCCCAAAAATGTTTAAATCTTATTTAAACATTATTTCCTTATTTATTAATTATTTAATTAATAAATTGACTAAAAAACCCAAAATAAATAAAAAAATTATTTTTTGCCCAAAACTTGGCCAATTTCCTTAAGACCACTAACCTCTTCCAAAATCTTCTAATCCTTCTTTAATTTTGATTAAAGGCTAATCCCATCATTTCCTACCCCTAATCCCAACTCAAAATATTTAATTAAGATTAAATATTAATCCTCATGTTTATTAAAAAAGTTTTAATAAATATCTCCTCAACCCAAACCCTTGAAATAAATAAAACTTTATTTATTTCCTAAAAATCTAATTTGTCCTCATCTTAAGAAGTTCTAGACTCTTCTAGAAAGTCTTCATCCTCATCTTAGGAAGTTCTAGACTATTCTAGACAGTCTTTATCCTCATCCAAAGTCTAGACTCTTCTAGAAGATGTCTTTAAACCTAATCCTAATCCCCTTCTAACCTTGTCACATTCCCTAAACATGGGTTAAGACTTACTAACCCAAGCCAAAGTTAACAAATATCTCCTCCTTCACCCACCCTCATTAAATGCCATCCACTTGCCTACCCCTAAGCTAATCCTAAACCATCCTAATCCATCCTCTAATCATTTGCACAAGCCTAAGCAAGCTTAAAACCTTCCTAATCAATCCCAAGTCAAAATTCCTCTCATCTCCTTCAAAATATCCCAACCATAAAACTTTATGAAGCCCACTAGGCCATAAATGACTCTTCCAAGCCCTTTTATTGCTCTTACAAGCCATTATAAGGGTCTTTATGAAGGTTTTATCCCTTGAGCCTCCTTTTTTGACTCATCCTTCCCCTTTCCTCCATCCTCTCACCCTGTGACATGTGTCACTCCCTGATTGGCTGTAAGGAAGCACAATCCATGTGCTCTCCTCTCATGCAATCTGAGCCCTCCATGAGCTTTTTCCCATCCTTGCATCTTAGCCCTCAATCCCTCAAGCCTCTTGCCTATAAATTAGATCCTTCCCCTTTGCAAAATAACACAATCCATGAAGTAAAGTCATAATGCCATTTTAAGAAGCCATTTTAAATCAAAACCATACACTCACACCCAAATTCCAACTCCATTTGAAGCCATTTTTGAAGCATAAGCTTGAGCATACATCCTATCTATTTAGATAAAGCCACTCAACAAGAGAGCTTCTTATTGAGAGAGTCCATTAATGGCTCATATTCTCAATTGAGAGCCCATCTTAGTCTATCTTGAAGTTTATGAATTTTGTTTAGTTTGTAGAAGCTTTATTTAAATTTGGTTTCTATTAGCATACTAACATTTCTCATATACACATTAGTCTTAGCCTCAAAGTTTTTTGGGTATTGGGTCTAGTTGTCTTCCATAACTCCTGATAGGGTTGGCACAACTCCTAATAGGGTTGGAATCTCCTAACAGGGATTCAAAGTCTCCTAATAGGACTCATGTGTACTAAATGTATTCATAGACTCCTAATAGTGTCCATCCTCTATTAAGGTATATTTATATTAGTACATCATCTTGTGGGTACCATCCCCATTACAGTTTTCCTCTGATCAAGGGTTTCCCTAGTTAACATATAAGGTGTTACTGTGTATGAGTATCTTATTGTGGTTTTAATTTATATTTCTCATATGGTTAAGTTTTTTTAAGGTTGATAATTGTGGTAATATTTGGATAACTGATTCACCCCACCACCTCCCCCAATTATATCAGTGGATTATATATTTTAATAAGTATGCTAATGTATGAATCCATATTTGCTTAATATTTTCAGCACTACACTTTGTTTTACCAATATGTCATTGCTAAAGTAGCAATGCCACCATTATGCATATACTTAAGCTTTCTTTTAGACATGCATGCATGTATGCATCTTCTGTAACTTGTATATGTGCATATATTTGGGAAATGCAATGACCATTATTTCTTTTTCTTATCATAATAACATGTAGAAAAAAAATCATTTATGAAGCTTTGTTGAAACAAAGAACAAGATTTTTGCTTAATTTGATGTCAAATTTACCTTTCACATTTTTGTCTTCCTATAACATTCTACTCAAAATTCCATAGTTCCTATTGCACTTAACTTATCTACTAGTTAATGATTCATTCTACTTCCTATGGTCCTTTGTACTTATATAGTTTCCAACTTGCAAAGCCTATTGCCATGAAATCTCTTGTATCTCTTTTGAGAATGTAGTACTTTATAATAGTGATACCCTAGGCCTACTACTCTGCCTCTAGTGTGATTTGTTAGAATTATAGATGGAGTAACTGAGAGGGGGGGAGGGGGGTGATTCAGTTACCACAAAAAAAAATCCACAGATCCCCTAGATGTCAAACAAGTTACTTATTGCTATCACTCGTTAAACATTCACAAAAATGATGTAACTCAGTAGATTAACTTGTTACTGATCTTTAATCATTCATAATTATTAACATGCATGCAAAAGTAAATAACATGAACACAAGAGACACTAGATTTAATGTGAAAAACCAATATGGGAAAAACCACCAAGTAACTTTAATACCCCAAAATTGGGTAATTGCCATGATCACCAATTTTGGTCTATCTAAATCAATTCTAAAGTCCTATTTCACTAGGCAAATTTTTCTTCTAAGTTTCGCTACTTGACTTAATTGTCAAATGCTTAAAACCCTAATCTACATTAATCAGACTCTTTATTTAATCCCTATAGTATGCACTCATATTAGCCACATTAAACCTATTTGATTTCAATTTAATTTAATCTAAAGTATTCATACTTTATTAAATTAAATTATCTCCTAAGGCTAATATACTATGGAATTAAATTTATTTAATTTAATAAATATGCCTATTTTAATTAATTAAACAAAATTATTTAATTAAATAGAAAAACTATTTCTAATTAATTAAGCAAAGTTATTTGATTAAATAGGAAGCCATTCCTAATTAATTAAATGAAGTTATTTAATTAAATAAAAAAAGTGTCTCTAATTAATTGAATAAAAATCATTTAATTAAATAGAAAATGTATTTATGAGAGCATATCTGATTTTATTAAATTAAATATTCTTTCTAATTCTTCTCTTCAGTTCAAAAATGGAAATTCCCAGTTCACTACTGATCAAATTAGAAGTGACCCAGATCACTTGCTTTTACACTAAAGTCTATTCGAGCTGACTAACTCTTACACTCAGATATGAGTTAGTTAACTCCCTTTAATTTGGGAATCTTCCACCTTAACTAAACCTCATCTTTAATCCTAACCATTGATTGAAATTGATCTCAACTGTTAATGGATTCTAGGAAAATCTAGTTAAGAGATCCTCATTTCTTCATTTTGGAGAAGATGAATTGAATTGCTATTGAAGTGCTGTTGAAATTCATAATCACATTTGCTCACATTTTCTCATATTTTGCATACATTTACATCCTTAGTTTAATTCCATTTAGTATAATATGCATATGATTAATCTAGTTTCCTTCACTTGTTCTTAGATTACATTGCATATCTCATTTAGAATACTTTGCACATTCATCTAGACTATTTGTATTTCTTTAAATCCTTCATTCTTAGAGGGTCTAGTTGCTTGCACCTTGATTCTAAGGATATTAAAAGCAAAAATCTCTTTAGATAGAAGGCAATAGGTTGCTTTGTAGGATAAATCTTGGGTGAACAATCTCACGTTCATTTCATGATGAATTTGCATACAATGACTATGTTGAAGTGTGTGTGTTAAACAGAGGCCACATATTCATGCATACAATAACTAGCTACCAATTTTCACTCTTTTGAAGTGAGCCCTATTAGGAGCCAACCTTGTTAAAGGTTATAAAAAACATTGTTAGGTGTGACCCTATTAGAGGATTTAATCACCTTGCTAGGAGTGGCCTTGCTAGAGGTCTTTAGAACAATTCAACTAAACTATCCACCTTGTTAGAAGGTTTAGAAAATGACTCTTAAACCAACTCTATTAAGAGGTTTAGGAAATATTGCTACAATGGTGAGAAAGTAACAATAAGTGACCTAAATGAGATGCAACTAAACTTTGTTGATACAGATCTCTACTTTGCTTTAATAGATCCTCGCTGACCAAATACAACTCTGCTTCTCCTCAAAGATATCTGATCCTTCTTCAAAATTTGTTTACACTGCCTCTTCACACAATTAGCTCATTGCAGACTGGTTCCTTACAATTAGAATCCACAACTTGACCTTTCATTTATACATAACAAATTGTCAAGACAACTCAATTACAAGTTACATTTACTAATAAACCATACATCAGCGGCTATAAATATTACATTAAACAAATAAAATTTATTTCTCAAAACAATGAAAACCTTCATTGGCTGACCTTGCTCAGTAAACACTGCTCCAGAAATAATTTCCTGAGTTAACCATCTCAACTTGGTTAATATTACAAATTTTGTGAAATCCTTTGGCTATTGAGTGAACTCGGTAAGAACTAGATCTCCTTTGCTGACCATGAGAGCTTGGTAAGAACTATTTTTTGCCACATTTTCCTTGATGACCGAGTAAGCTTTGTAGACATTGAATTTCCTTTACTAAATTTAAAATCTCGGGTAACAACTATTTGCACAAGGTAAAGTCTAAGAACGCTCATTAGACACTGTAAACCTTCTTGTAAACCTTCTAAGCTCGATAGACTCTATCTTTTTCCTTGCTGACCAACTGTGCTTGGTAGACTCTAACTGATAACTGATATGACATTTGTGTAATATCAAAGAAAACACACAATTGAACAATTGTATCTAACAATCCCCCTCTTTGGCATTGATGTCAACACAACATGTCATAGAAAAATGAAATTTGAAAACAAGTCTTTTATGACAGAATGCTTCTCCTTCTTACATTTTATTCCACAAAACTCCTCAAATACAATAATCTCCCTCTTTCATAGTAATCTCTCCCTCTTGCATAAACTCTCTTTTTCTTGCAAATTTTAGAAAGATATGACAGTAAAATCTCCCTCTTTGACAACACACACCAAAGAGAACACAACTCAAATGAATTCCAATGTACCTTAAGTACTGATTCATATGCAATGTTTTCATTACTTTGCTGCATCAATTGATAGATCTTCAATTCTGTTCCTATTGATGCATCACTAAAACTATATTTTAGTGAGCTTCAAATAGGGGAATGACCCCTAACTTACCTCTTAGATACAAGAATGAATCCTTAGGTACAGGCTTTGTGATTATGCCAGCAATTTGTTCCTTTGTATGGACATATTCCAATCTGATCTCCTTATCTTGCAACAATTCTCTAACAAAGTGATACTTTATAGAAATATGCTTGATTTTTGAATGCATCACTGGATTTTTGGATATATTAATTGCACTTGTATTGTCACAAAACATGACAACTAGTTATTTAATCTCTACCTTCATGCCTTCCAATAATTGTTTAAACCAAACAATGTTTGAACAGTTTACTGCTGCTACAACATATTTTGCCTCTGCTATGGACTAGG
Organism: Cupressus sempervirens; assembly: GCA_028749045.1. Lineage (NCBI taxonomy): Eukaryota > Viridiplantae > Streptophyta > Pinopsida > Cupressales > Cupressaceae > Cupressus > Cupressus sempervirens. The sequence continues at coordinate 476,090,624 of CM053788.1, forward strand.
ATGTACAATTTTTCTTTTTACTTGTCCAAGAAACCAACCTCTTTCCAAGAAAGACAACTCCTCCACTTGTACTCTTTCTGTCATCAATATTTCCTACCCAATCTACATCAGTAAACACTTTTAAATCTAGATTTCCTCCAAGTTTATACCATAATCCATAATCTTTAGTGCCTTTCAAATATTTCATGATCCTTTTGATTGCCATCATGTGATTTTCTCTTGGTTTCGCTGAAAATCTTGCTACAATTCCTACTACAAGGGCAATGTCTGGTCCTATATGCACTACATACTGCAACTTTCCAATCATAGATCTATACAATGTCTGATCCACTTCCTTTGATTCATCATCCTTGGTAAGTTTCAATCCAGTACACGTTGGAGTCCCAACTAGTTTGCAATCTTCCATACCAAACTTTTTCAGTTTCTCCTTGATGTATTTTGATTGAGTGATGTAAATGCCATTCTTATTCTACTAAATTTGAAGAACAACAAAGAATTTGATCACACCAAACATTGACATTTCAAATTCCTTGTTTATTTGTTCTAAAAATTCTTTGCAAAGATCATCATTTCCTATAAACAAAGTATCATCTACAAGTATTTCTACCAAAAAACTTTTATTATCTGGTCTTTCCTTGATATACAAGCTACTATTATCATTAGTTCTTTGAAAACCAATCTGAATAAGATAGTTATGAAATCTCTCATACCATGCTCTAGGGGCTTGTTTTAGACCATACAATGCTTTATGTAATTTGTAGACCATGTCCTTCTTTTCTAGATTAACAAAACCTTCAGGCTATTCAATGTAAAACTCTTCATCTAGTATACCATTGAGAAATGTTGACTTGACATCCATCTGATAAACTTTGAATCCTTTGTATGCAGCATATGCAAGTAAGGTTCTGACAGCTTCCAATCTTGCAACAAGAGAAAAAGTTTCTCCATAGTCTATTCCTTCTTCTTGAGAGTATCCTTTGCATGCTAATCTAGCTTTGTTTCTTGACACCTTACCATCTTCATTTAGCTTATTTTTGAATACCCACTTAGTTCTAATCACATTTTTGTCTTTAGGATTGGGTACAAGAGTCCATGTTTTGTTTATCTCTATTTGCTCTATCTCTTCATTCATAGCCTCAATCTAGCTTTCATTTTTTAATGCATCTTTGACTTTTCTAGATTCAAATTTAGCAAGTAAACAAGTACCTTTCAACTTACTTCTTTTCATAGTTCCTTCAAATTTATCTCCAATGATCTAATCTGGTGCATGATGCCTCTTGACATACTTGGCTAGCACATGCTCCTTGGCTTTTGAATGACTTGCATTGTTATCTTTTGGTGTTTCAACTTCTGGTTCTAGTTGCTCGAGCTTGGCAACTATTGATTCAGGAGCTTTTGTTTGCAACTTAGGTCCTTGCAACTCAGTAGGCATCAGCTTGGTTTGAACTTCCTGCAACTCAGTTTGAACTTCTTACAATTTAGTTATAAAAGACTCTGGAGTAGAAGATTTTTGATTGACATGTGTACCTAGCACTATATCAAGTTCAATGAAAACAAATCTCCTACAGTCTTTTGGTTCCCTTTTGCTTTCTTCTTCAGTTGTTTCTACAAACTCATCAACTTTCACATGTGCACTTTCTATGGCTTTGTGAGTAGACAAATTCAAACATCTATATGCCTTACTCTTGAAAGAATATTCCAAAAATATTTCTTCATCACCCTTCACATCAAATTTACCTTTTCTAAATTCTTTCAAAATGTAGCATTTTCTTTCAAATACTTTTAGGTAACTTACATTGGGTTTGTAGCCATACCATAACTCATAGGGGGTTTTGAATGAGTCCTTCTTCAGCTATACTCAGTTCAAGGTATGAACTATAGTGCTAATAGTTTCCTTCTAGTATTTGATAACAATGCTCTTTTTAATCATTAAGGTTCTTGCACATTCCATGATAGATCTATTCCTTCTTTTAGCTATTCCATTTTGTTCAGGAGTTCTAGGTGTTGAAACCTACCTTTTGATTCCCCTTTCAATGCAAAAGTTATTAAACTCATGTGAAATGAATTCACCAACTTTTTTTGACCTCAAGCATTTCAGTCTTGTCTATTTCCTTCTCTACTCTAGCCAAATACCATTTGAGCTTTCCAAATGCTTCTTATTTCTCTCTTAGGTACATAACAATCATCATTCTTGAGTAATCATCAACAAAAAGAATGAATTTTTTTTCACTAGTATAGCTTTCAATTCCAATAGGTCCACACAAATCGGTATGCACAATTTCTAAAATTTCTTTAGATTGATAGTTCTTACTTTTAAAGCTAGTCTTTCCCATCTTGCCAATTTGACAATTCTTGCATAAACCAACCTCAAGTTTCTTTATGTTAGGAATGCCTCTTACTCTCCTAAATTTACTTATTTTCACCAAGTTATCAAAGTTCACATGATACAACCTCCTATGCGATAACCAACTTTCTTCAACTTGAGTAATAAAACATGAACATTCACCAAGTTCAAGATAAAAAAAGTTATCTTTTGTTTGAGTGCTTGATCCAATTAGCTTTCCTTTTCCATCCAACAATCTTTCTTTTCCATGCATGAATTCCACTTTGAATCCATTATTCAGTAGCTCTGACACACTCAATAGATTGTATTTTAGTCCTTCTACCCAATATGCATTATCACATACAAGTTCTTTGGTTATTGAGATTCTTCCTTTTCCTTTTATGCAACAAGGTTCATTATTACCAAACCTCACACTACCACAATCATAGTCTTCAAAATGTTCAAACTTTGTTTTATCACTAGTAATGTGATGAGAACAACCACTATCTATAATCCACGTATCATTTTTTCTCTCATGAGAAATAAGTGCCATTTCCTCATCATTATTAGATTTATCCTTTATAGCAATGTAAACAATTTCATCTTCTTCTTTATCATCAGAATCATTAGAATCCTTAGCCATGAAACATGTTTTCTTACCCTTGTCCTTGAATGATTTGAAGTCTTTCTGGCCATTCTACGTGTGACCTTTCTTCTCATCCTTGTTCTGCTTATTTGGGCACCTCATAGCAATATGTCCAATTTATTCACAAGAAAAATAGATTAGAGGAATCTTACCTTTGTATTTCCCTTTTCCTTTTGAATATTTCCTTGCTAGCAGAGCTTCAAACACCTCAAGATCACTGTCTAAACTCTATTCTAATTCTTCTTCACTATTTGACTAAGAATCCTTTATCTTCTTTCCTTTCTCCTTGAGTGAAAGCTTGGTTTCAAATGTTGATTCAATGTTCTTGGTAGCTGGAATAGAATTATCATAGTTATCTAGTTTGAATGCAGTTAATCATCCAACTATGGCCTCTAAATTTGTCTTATGATTTGCTTCACATCTTTCTTGAATTGCAAAAACTTTGATTGCATAAATGGGAAGTAGTGTTCTAAGAACTTTACTTATAACTATTTCCTCCTGATATCTCCTCCAAAAGCTTTGATTGCACTAACACTTGCTTTAACTCTTTCAACATATTTTTCTATGTTTTCATTCTCTCTCATTCTCATTTGATCAAATTGACCTCTTAAACTTTTTTCTTTGGCTCTTCTCACATTATCATCTCCTTCATAGATTTCCTTTAAATTGTTCCACATTGCAAAGTAGTTTTTCAATCTTTGATATCATCAAATTCTTCATAACTTAGGGCAAATGCAATATCTATCATCATGTTGTTGTGAGTCTTCTTTTCAACAATATCATTGATAGATAATGTGCCAGTATGTTCTACATATGCTTCATCTAGATATTTTAGTCCTCTATCTCCAATGGAAGCTAGATGAAGTCTCATCAATCCTTTCCATGCTAAGAAGTTGTCCTTGTTAAGTCTTGGAATTTTCCTCTTGTAAGACATCATAATCTTTAGCTTAGATCCTTGAAATGTTTTCCTACAAGCACCAAAAGCTTTGATACCAATTGTTAGAATTATAGATGGAGTAACTGGGGGGGGATGGTGAATCAGTTACCACATAAAAAAATCCATAGATCTCTTAGATTTCAAGCAAGTTACTTATTGTTGTCACTCGGTAAATATTCACAAAAATGTTGTAACTCAGTAGATTAACTTGTTACTGATCTTTAATCATTCATAATTATTAACATGCATGCAAAAGTAAATAACATGAACACAAGAGACACCAAATTTAATGTGGAAACCTTATATGGCAAAAACCACCAAGTAACTAGGTACCAATTTTCACTCTTTTAAAGTGAGCCTTGTTAGGAGCCAACCTTATTAAAGGTTACAAAACACAATATTAGGTGTGACCTTGTTAGAGGATTTAATCACCCTGCTAGGAGTGGCCTTGCTAGAGGTCTTTAGAACAATTCAAATGAACTATCCACCTTGTCAGAAGATTTACAAAATTACTATTAAATGAACTTTGTTAAGAGATTTAGGAAATATTGCTACACTGGTAAGAAAGTAACAATAAGTGACCTAAATGAGATGCAATTGAACTTTGCTAATACAGTTCTCTGCTTTGGTTCAATAGATCCTTGCTGACCAAATACAACTCTACTTCTCCTCAAGGATATCTGATCCTTCTTCAAAATTTTTTTACACTGCCTCTTCAAACAATTAGCTCATTACATACTCATTCCTTACAATTACAATCCACAACTTGACCTTTTATTTATACATTACAAATTGTCAAGTCGGCTCAATTACAAGTTACATTTACCAATAAACCATACATCAGTAAGCTAAAAATATTACATTAAACAAATAAATTTTATTTCCTAAAATAATGAAAACCTTCATTGGCTAACCTTGCTCAGTAAACACTACTCCAAAAATAATTTCCTGAGTTAAGCATCTCAACTTGGTTAATACTAAATTTTTTGGGAAATCCTTTGGCTACCGAGTGAACTTGGTAAGAACTCAATCTCCTTTACTAACCATGAGAGCTTGGTAAGAACTATTTTCTACCACATTTTCCTTGATGATCGAGTAAGCTTAGTAGACACTAAATTTCCTTTGCCAACCTTAAAAGCTTGGTAACAACTGTCTACACAAGGTAAAGTCTAAGAATGCTTGATAGACACTGTAAACCTTCTTGCAAACCTTCTAAACTCGGTAGACTCTGTCTTTTGCCTTGCTAACCAACTGAGCTTGGTAGACTCTAATTGATAACTGATATGACATTTGTGTAACATCAAAGACAACATAGAATTGAACAATTGTATCCAATATTTATTGTCTCTTGGTTGCACCAATAAAAGATCCTTAGTTCTAGAGTCATATTGGTAACTCCTAGTGAGGGAGCTTCTAGCCTACTCGTAGAACTAATGTGTAGTACTAAGAAGAGATTTTCTCTTCCATGTAAGTGTTCTTACCCAAAAATTCATCAATCCTAAAAGGGTCCCCCATTGAGATTTTTGGATTTTTTGGCAACAACATTTTTTGCATTAGAAAGAAACAACCAACATTATCTACCTACACACTGAACACACATTTTTAGAAGAAAACATCATATTTCTTTCCCTCTTTTTATATGGTTCCTTGGATCATCTTGCACTTGTCTTGAGTATGACCAACTAGATATTGTATACTATAGGAATGCATATATATGTGCATGACTATTGGATTAAATTTTATGGTATCTAACATTTCTTATATCTTTCCAAGATCTAACCCCCTATTTTTTCTCTTCTAAAATCCATGTAAGTTCTATTGTATTTGGACACTGGAAGGATGCGGGAATGAAGACAAAGGGTAAAATTCTTCAATGTTTACACAGGAAATGTCTGGTACCCTGCACTTCTATTTTTATGTATGTATGTACATTTTCTTATGATAATCAATTTATGGTTGGCTATTGTCACAACCTATGTGAGCCCACGTATTTTCTTTATGATCATTTTATGCACTCTACATCATGTACATTTGATATTTCAATGAATATATACACAATGTTCAGTTATCTCTCTTTCCCTTCATTTCCCTTCATTATGTTTCTTTACTTTAGCTAGTTATATATGCACTTTATCATTTCAAGCAAAATGAACAAAAAATTCTAATAAAGATCACATGATAATCACAAACTAGGGTATCATACATAACCAATACACCCAATATTTAGGCCTATAACAGGCACCAGAATGAATGAACATGAAAAATCATAACAAGCACTTCTAGTGTACTTGCACTCTAGATTGAAAAAAATTCTTCTAATTTTTCTAATTTTGGAAACAAATCTCCTGGTTCTTTTATTATTGATCTCACATCAACCTCTATTGTTGGAGGAATATTCCCCAATTCTCAACTATGACTTCTTCTCTTCCAAGGATCTGAATTACTCTTTTATAATATTCAGAGCTTATTCTTGACCTCCAAGCTAAGGTATTCAAGTGTCCTACAATATCTTCTTGTTCATCTTGAAAACTCAAGTTTGGTTGAAATACCAAGGTTATTCCTTCATGAGTAAGCACCATTTTCCCCTCATAGTTTAGATAAATGGTTAACTTGTGACTATTTGTCTCTCCCCAATAGAGTCATAAAAACTATTGGTTAAAATTTCATTCTTCTTCTTATTTAACCAAAACCTTCCACGGTTTTACCCAATAGGTAAGAATAAATGAATACCAATAGATGGAAAGTTTCTTCTACTTTCTTTACTTCCCTTTGAATTCAAAGATGCAACTACCTTTAAGATATATTTCCAATGAATTTTTTTGAGTATCCTACTTAAAATGGGTATGCTCTTAACAAGAGAGAATAAGAGGCTATTTCTGTGTTTTCCATAATCATGAAAAATCTAGGCAAGATTACAATTTTCTCAGTTTAACCATTTTTCACAACCATGAGATAAATAAACCTTTATCTAACACTTCATCTTTTAATCCAACATGTATCTATCCAACTGAAAGATTGTTTATGTAGTCCTACTTCCTACATGCAATTAAAAAGAAGGGAAATAGAAATATGTCCAAAACTAAAATTGATACTCATATTAATGCGATCGAATTTCCACAATCCATGATAGTTATGGTACTAAGTTTCTAGATTAGATTGTGTAAAGAGTTTTTTCATCAACATTTCAAATTACACTATGTGATATGTGATACTCATATTACCAAAAGTATTAAATATCAACATCCAATTTAAACATAATGATGCATAGTTTCACCATAATTCATTTCACCAAACATGAACATAAACATTCAATCAGATGAGCAATAAAATTTGATGACAATTTTTGAGACCCACTCAATTATCTTTGTAATAGGGATAAAATTTGTACAAAAATTCTATGATCCTTTCATTAATTTTCAAAGTATTACATATAGGCCCTTTAACTTCTAGTTATTACAAATATTATAGCTTCAAGAAGATAGAAGAGAAACCAAAAATGGGGAAATTGACACTTGTCATTTTAGAATAGAATAATTATTAAGCTAAGGGAGCTAAAGCTCTTTGGCTTCCATCATTACTTGGTTTGGAACTTTCTTGGACCAATTTATACTATTTAATATCTCCTATAATGGCTTCAATATACTCAACATTGTGAATTTTAAAATTATCCAAATGAATCATCAAAGTCATGATCTACGACTAGCCCTTCCACACCATTGGCCTAAAGTTGCAACTTCTTTGATACTTTTACTAGGATTCCATCTATGGAAGTCAACTCATGGAGTTTTGAGATTTGGAAGTTACCATGGTGCACCAATTCATCTATTAGGTCTTTATGGGAAGTCTTCATATTTCTTACATTGATCACTTTTCCACCCTTGTTCACATGAGACTCTATGTGTAGCTCCCAAAGATACCCAAAGATGGTTTCTTATATCTTCTTCATTGACTCATATATTTTATTCAATTATTTCTCATCCTTGACCATACTCTCTCCTTTGAATTTGAGAGAATGCATCCATTGAGATAGGGGTTCATCACCATCATTCATGATGCCTAAGTTGATGGTGTTCTCAATCTTCTAGCTGATGATTTCATGTAGTAAAGAAATATAATTTTTGTATTTCTCTATATCTATTTTGAGAGATTCCAGATTGTTTAACATAATCTCCTTTACTTTTACAACCCTTATGAAAAATTCTCCATCTTCTCAATCAAAGGTAAACCCATGATCTTCATATCTTCAAGCCACTTGTGCCCAATTTGACCAAAATAACTCTCCTCTTAAAGCATGGTGAGTAAATATTTGTTCTGTTCTGGAGAAGGGTTGAAAGATTTTGCATAAGAGAACTCTTATGCATGGTTAGTAAGTGGAGTGAGTAATTGTCTATGGCTCTTGGACAATTCCTTATTTGAAGCTTTGAGATAAGCTTTAGATATCTTCATCTCCTTGTCCACTTACTGGTTGATGAATCTCCACATCCCAACCTTAGTATCATGTCTTGGACAGCCCATATCATAGTGTTGAATGTTGAAGTCTATTAGGGTGAGATCAAATAGGTTTTGCTTATTTTGAGCCTAAGAAATCTCCACATTGAAGTTGCATATTGTGCAAGGGTAAATGCAAAGAAATCACCCTAAGACATTTAGAAGAGGGAATACAAAGGTTTACCCCTTTTTATTATATTTTTATCAACACCAAAAGTGGGAGTATTGATCCAAATCTAATGGAAAAAAGAAGAATGAATAATTTGGATTTGATTCCCTCTTACTTCCAACTTAAGAGGGTTTAAGCAAGAGGATATGAAATGTAGAACTGAGATATTGAAAATAAAAAAATGATGAGGTATATATAAATGAAAGAGAGATAAATGAAATACCTTGTGAGATACAAACCTGAAAATGGGCTTTCAAATGGCTTGCAAAAGAGATGATTCTCATGTGGAGGATTGGAAATTGTGCTACAAATGAAACCCAAAAATTTCTTGATAAGAAATCAAGGGAGACCTTCTCAATCAAGGGAATAATAGTGCTTCAAGAGATAAATAACTCATCAGGGGTGAATTTTTCCTCTAATTGACTATGATTCTAATTTTGCAATCTATTATCTAATCCAAGATCTAGAACCTAACAAAAAAGAGAATTTTTGTTTTTCATTTGGTGGGGGTCGGGGGGGGGGGGGGGAAATTGCCTCAATAAAAATCCAATTGAGGAATTAACCTTGAATTAAAATAATTGAATTGAGATGCTCACAAGTAGTAGTGATAAATCTAGCATAGAAGTAATGTAAATCTATGAATATGCTCTTGAATTTGGAATGTAATCAAGTATAAAAATGTAATAGCTTTCACTCGACTTCAAAACCTTAGAAAGGAAATCAAAGTGACATCAAAATCTCATGCACGAATATGCTTAAATATGCCTCATAGATGAATGTAGTTCTTGAGAGGATGGATATAAAAGATGCAACAAATAATCTAAAATGTATGAAGGGAGATATTGAATTTTGTAATGATAGATCTTGCACAAATCCCTTAAATAGCTTGAATGCATGAATCCTTGACCTTCAATGGAGAGATTAAATGCCTTGAATTTTCTAGGGATGCTTGACAACTTGATTTCTTGAGAGAGAGTGATTGAACTTGAAATTGATGGATGCTTGAACATTTGACGATGAGATGTGAAAATAAGGAAATTGAAGGTTTTATATAGAGCTCAAATTTAACTAACTCTCGTAGGCTAACCAACTCAAGAATTTACACTTGAACATCTTAGAACATGAGATCCGAAAAAAGGGGAAAAAATATCCCCTAATAAAACCCCCTGGGCTGTCTTGACACTCCAAAATAGGTCTTGAAATCCCAAAATTAGGTCCAAATTCCAAGGCAATGCTATGTTAGTGTGAGGAGAAAATTCCAAGTGGTTGAATGCATGAAAAGGAGGGACCCAGGGGAAATAGACCCTACCTTGAGAATAAAACCATGAAAAAGGGAGCTTTAAAGAGGATCTATTTTACCCCAATTCCACCTATAGGGAAGGATGAAAAAGGGAAGAAGAAATGAAAAATAAGAGATTGATGATGTTGCATTAAATAGGTGGTAAGCCTTCATTGAATTAGGATTCTTCCAATTTAAGACAATAAACTTACGTTCATGTCTTGGCCTAAAGTCACCAATGTAGGAGCTTTCATACTCTTCTTGGTAGAAGATGACTACTTCAAAGCATGGGTAATCAAGTCCTTTGGAGGTTCCCCTTACTCTATCATTTTTCTCTTCCTCTCAAGTGTATTTTCTAGCCATGAGTCCAAAGTGAGCACTTTGATATCCCCATTTTAAGATAGAATTTTATTAATAATTAGATAATAACATGTTATTAAATAAATAATGATAATAAAGTTATATTTAAAAAAAAAGGAAATAGTAATTATTTAATCTATATTATTAATGAAATAATATTTAGTATGATATTTTAAATAAATAAAAAATAATGATTTTTCAAAAAGTAAATAAAGAAATAAAATAAAATACAAGAGACAATATTGTAGAAAGTATGTTAATTTTCTAAATAGAATTTCATAATAAATAATAATAATCACAAATAAGTAATTAAATAAATAATATAACATAGAATAATATAAATTAACTAAATATGATGAAAAGTCAAGAGAGATTTAACAAATAGACATGACTCCTTAAAATTAAGATATAAAAGAGAGGAGAGTTTATTTTAGAGAGGGGGAAAAAGGAAGAGGAGAAGAGAGCAGTTCAACAAGGAAAAAATGGAAGAGGAAAGTAATATCATGAAGAAAATAAGGAAGTGACTTTTCGAAAAGGTATGAATGATATTGAAAGGGTGTGAACCTTCAAAAGCCTCATAATTATGAATAGTTGTGACTCTTCAAAAATATTGTGATTATAAAATATTGGGATTTTTCCAAAGGATTTTAGTTATGAAGTGTTGCGACTTTTCGAAAGGATTATAACTATGAAGTGTTGTGACTTTTCAAAAGATTTGTATTATGAAAGGTTGTGATTGTTGGAAAAGAAAAAGGTAATAAGGTAAATTTTTGTTATTTTAAGTGTTGTTTAATATTAATTATGTTAATAAGGAGGTAACATAATTATATAGAAATACCAAGGTAATAAGAATGAACATTTTCTTTCATTTGACATAATTAAATAAAAGAAATAAACATCTAATTGATGTAATTAATTAAGAAGGGATAATGATTCAAGAAAGATCTCATGATTATGATAATTAGTAAGAACTAGGTGGATAAGAGGGTAGGGCTGAGTCCTAAGGCAAGAGGGGAATATATCGACTCTTGGGCTTAGGTTTCTCAAGCTATGGAACCCCACCACAATTTTTGAGGACTGAGGTATGGTATAGCATCTAGGCATGGTGAGGGATGTCAAGCATTGATTTGAAAGGCAAGGAGCAAGGTCCTGTCAAGCCTTTAATGTGGTCTCCTTGTCCAATCCCTAAATGACCTAGACTATACATACAATGTAATAGATAGGATATGAACATATATGAAGAATTATCTTTGAATAATAATGCAATGATAATCTTTTAAATTGATTCCTTGGAAAAAAAATAGGACAATATTATAATCCCTTGCAAGTAGGAACATTACAAGCACATTGAGGGAGGAGTGGAGTGTTGTTGCATCAAAGATTTTCCTTGCCACATGAGTGCTTTTTTTTGAAGAAAAGAAATAAAAAATGATTATTTGAGAAGAAGAAGCAATAGTACGAATATTACCTTCACTTTTGTTGGCTTGATTTTTCACCCAACTAAAAAAAATTGAAAGTCCTTGTCAAAATTAGGAAGAGACTATGTTTTTGATGCTTAGGGTTTTTGAAAATGTGTCTTTCTTCATAAAAACCCTATAAAATAGTCATGTCATGTTTTCTTATAAAATTGCCCATGAAATGGCATGCAAGTGCAAAATAGGGATACATCAAAACTATGTTTATTCATTTAATATTTCATATCCCTAGATTCCTTGGTTATTTTTCTATTAAAATGGTTGAGCCTTTATAATGTTTAAAGTTGTGAAGCTGATTTGGTTGCAACATCACCATATTTTGATTTCTAACAGTTTTAGTAGCTGTAAAGATTGAAAGCAGTCAATAAAATGGTCATCACATCCTCGTAAGTGTTAATGATAATTGTAGGGTCAAGATTATGAAGGCACAAAAGTGTGACATGTGGTGAGGACTTGCTGAGAACAATCAAGTGGCCATAATCTTATTTCAGGCCTAAGTGTAAAGGGACCAAAGAGTTTTGGAGAAAGTCTTTAGAATGATGACACATATCCCTATGGCCTCCCTTTTGGTTTCCAAGAAGTATAATACACTGCATTTTTTGATCCATTAGATTTTGAAAGATCAATAATCATCATATTCTCACTTTATAAAGTTGTGAGAATGATAGCCAAAGATAAAATATGAACACTTGAAATGTGTATCAGTTGGGTTGAAGTAAAGGCAAAAACAATAGTTAAGTTTTACGGATATCACATCATCATAACTTTGCAAAAAGTTAAGCATAACCTAAGATTAGAGCTGCAAAGTGGTGAAATGCTTTAATCTCATCTTTGCGAGGTTAATGATGTGGTTAAGATATGATGTTGTGAGACTACAAACAAAGAAAAAATTAAGGCTAATGTAGCTAGCACAACATTTCAGGGTTTCATTTGTAGTTAGGGCCTTTGGTTATGAAGCTGTTAAGAGAGGTGGCAGTTAGTCATAACAGTGTTCACAACATTGCATAGTTAATGCAAACCTTATGTCTGGTGATCCCAAAGAAGCAACAAGGTAATATTTGAGCCATAGCTACTTGAAAAGCATAAGAAGTATTAAGTTCTAAACTATTGTGAAGATGCAAAGTGGTAAAACTGATAGCAATCATTTGGTCATAGCTATTAGTAAATGAAAGTGAAGGACAATTGTGAGGTAGCAATAAAGGATTAAATCAAGATATCACAATTTTGCAAGCCCATGTAGTCAATGAAGAAAATTGGTAGCAAAGTTGTGAAATAGCTAAAGGTAACCCATTTCGCATGGTCACAGTCATGGATAAAGAAAGAAGGAAAACCATTGCAAAGTAGTGATAAAGAGGCTATCACAAGATCACATGGATTAATAAATTAAGATAGGGAGTAGCTACAAAGAGGTGGTAAAGGTTAGAATAAAGGTCTTTGCAACATCATGGATCAATATGGTCAATAAGGAAATAGAGTTGCAAGGCGGCGAATAAAAGAAATTGCAGCATCATAGGCATATTATCATAGTTTGGTTTCAAGGCCGCAAGGTTGCAAGAAGGTGAAAAGTTGACGAGTCTAACCTATCAAATGGTGACATGTGACTCTTGCAAGGTGGTTAGCTAGAGACTTGACTAAGGTGGCAGAAAAAAATTGGTTTTATTTACTTAGACTATAGAGTTGGAGTAGAAGCAAAATAGGGCACAAGTCAGTGATGAACATTGATGCTTAATCTACACAACATTGATGGTGATTTGATTTTTAGGTAGAGTAAGATAGAGTTTCACAACTGTATGTTTCATTGATGGTGAATGATTTTTGATCATCTATAACTACTTCTTGGTGTTTCCCATGCCTAATAAATGCAAAATATGTCTTTCTACGACCATCATTATCCATCTATTCTCTAAAGCATTCATATCCACTTCCTTCTATCACTTCTAGGGTGAATTTACATCCAACAAATCTATTTTTCTTTCTAAGAAGGTTTTCCATCATTTTTATGAGATATTTTTGCAAGTTTGTTGTGCCATAATGATGAGATTTGATTTTTGGTTGAGGAGAAAAGAGATAAGTTCTACAACAAAAGGTGGGAGAGTTTTAAGTTGACACATGGAAACATTGGATCAGATTTGAGAGTTATTCCTATTAATTTATTCTCTTTTTCTCTCATTTTGTAAGAGTTTTAGTTTTATTACTATGATACCATTAGGTTGGTTCTAGTTTTTGTTGAAAATATTTTTCACTACTGTGATACCACAAGGTTGGTTCCAGTTTGGAAGGTTTTCCATTATTGTGGTGCCACCATCCATAACATCTCTCTATTATGAACAATGTTGTAATTTATTTTGAGCATTTAAATAATACAATCATCTTTTGTGTATTTTCTGAGTTTTAGCATTCATTTGATGTATTGGTTTCAAGGAAATGAATAAAAAGCTTTGTTGAAAGTTTCAATCTGAACCTTGTCCCCTCTTTATGGGTTTGTAAATTTTTGCGATATATGTATAAGGTGCATATTGTCTAGTTGTAGCTTGTATTTGAAGTTGTGTCATTGTGTATTTTGTTGTTGGGTCAAGGAATTGAGTAAATTGCTTGATACACATTAATAGAATTGTAGGGATCATGTGATGATTTGATAAGTATGAGTTTTATTTTGAAGATAGATGTCTATTTGTAAGGTGAATGGATAGATCTAATATTTGGTATATGAGTATGTCTTGGGTATCCTTGTGTATGTTCTAACTTATTTAATCCCTAGTGGATAAAGGACTGATCAACTTGGAGATTGCATGTTTATTGTTGTTCATACCTAGATTTTTTTGATAATCAACATGTTAATCAAAGTCTTTTCCCTTTTATGTTGAAGAGCTAAAATGATTTACCCTCACTTTGTTTATCAAGTTCATGAGTCATGTTATTAGCTATTTCATATCCATGGTGTTTGCATAAGCATTAGAAGAATTGGGGTTTCAATATTCTTTAACTAGATTCAGTTGTATGATTTGAAATTGGTACCATATGAAGAATCTAAGGTTCACTCACCTAGGTCTTGTAGAGCCTAAAGAAGAAGAAGGAGTATAGCCTTTTAGCTGGCCTTAGTGTCTAAATATATATGTCAAACATGGAAATTAGCTACCCCTAGATGTATTTTTTTCCTATCATTGGGTTATTTAAAAGCAATTAATTCAAAAGCCAACAAAATGGAGACTCTACTAGGGAATGTATTGAATCTATATGATAGACAAACCTTGAGAATTTGAAAAAGAAGATTCAATACAATAGGAAGAATTTTCTATAGCAACAAGGTTATGAAGTCTTTTCCATTTCTTTGTTGAAGATTCACATCTCCATGTGATTACCTTATTCAGGATAGTAGTAGCTTTGAAAGTTGAATGTAAATTGCATTATTACTAGTGATTTCATCTTCAATCAAGTCATTTGGGTATTTATTTCAAAGTGTCATTATAAAATTAGAGGACAGAATGAAAAAAAGTGTTTGTTCTCTTTTTCAAGTTTGTAAAACTCCAAGAGTGGTTTGATGATTTGCATTTTTTCTACAAATTGAAAGTCTGGTTCAGATTTGTCAAGTGAAAAATTATATTTTATTCTCACAAGTGTGAGTGGTGACTCTAATTCTTTGCACCATTTTTCTTAGTTGATTTCATATTAAATTTTGAAGGAATTTCAACTTGTATGGGCAGATTTAAAGCTTTGGATAGTAGTTCTTGGAAAATAAGTTATCATTTCTTGATGTAATTTTAAGTATTGTATGCATCTACTATTGTAAAAATTTGAATGCTAGAAAGTGAATCATAGCTATGATTTCATTTTTCCTCTTCAAGGGGTGGTAGCTCTACATGGTTTTGGTAAATGGTGTGAAGAACTTTAGGTTTACACCCATGCCAAGTTCAGTACATTGAGCTTCACTATCAACACTTAAGGTATTTTGATTTTCATGTTTTCCCTTCATAAAAGTCAAGTTTTAGAAGTTAGAGCATCTATTTAGTGACTTTCAACACTAGGATAAAGAGGTGAAGTTTTTGTTTCAAAGATGGAATCATATCTTAGATCTGAAGTTAGTTTACCAAGCTATGAAAGTGTGCTTAAATATATTGTAGAGATAAGAAAGAAACTCCACAATTAGACTGTCAGTTTCATAAGAAATATAGTAGAAAATATTCAAGGTATAAGAGGTGATCAAGTTTATAAAAAGTTCAAATCAGTTCTCATGGAGTTTCATTTTTCTTTAAGACCTAAGGAATCTTCACAGCCTATTGTTTTCCTAGATTCTTTTATGCCTGATTCAGTTAACTAGAAAGCACATTTGAGATTACAAAAGATCTTGCATGTTGAAGATCTTTTCAAGAAATTTGAGAGTGATTTAACTAGCAATGAATTTTGTATTGAATCCTCTGATAGGAAAAGTGAATGTTCTAAAGATAATGGTGAATGTAGTGAATCCATAGATAATGGTAATTTTTCTTTCGAGTGTGAAGAGATAGATTCTATATTTAGTGAATCAGATAATTGTAGTTAGCATGAGGAAGATGGATACATAACTGATAATGAATCATGTGACAGTGCATATGAGAATGAAGAAAACTCTAGCAACAATAGTGATAACTCTTCTTGTGATGAAAGTGATTATAATGATGCACCTAGTGAAGAAGTATTTTGCAAAGAAGAGGAAACAAGGTGTGATAAGGATTCTAATGTTTCAGATTGTTATATTAATAGTACTTCTATTATAAGTTCTTCATGTCATCCAGATAATAATCATAGCCAAGAGGATAAGATTTGTGTGGAAATCTTTTTGAACTTTGATGAAATTTCAACTTTGTTAGCTCATGATTTTGAAAGGCACTTAAGTGTTTCTAAGGATACTCATATTTTACCTTATGATGCTTCTTCATCTAATGAAGTCACTTCCCCAATGTTTGATGTGGAAAGAGATATAGAATCAAAACCATCTTTGTTAAGCGTTGGAGGTGTATATGACAGCACCTGAAATGTTTATGCACATGATGACTTGTTAGATGTGGGGGATCTTATTGAAGAGAAAATTGGTACTATTTCAAATTTTTCTCATGTTGATAATGCTGCAATAAGTTTTGACTATTCATATGATAAAGAGGAAAATGATAGAGATTTTAAATTTGATTCTGAGTTTTTCTTATGTGCTAATATATCTTGTGATGATAAATTTTATGAGTTTAAAGTTCATTCTAACATGTTTTTAGTTGAGGACTATGATTATGATCAACATATTTTGTATGAGCACTTTCATGATGGTTTTTTAAACTTGGTGGCTAATCAGTTGTTTGGGTGTGAAAGAGTTTCAAAAAATAACAAATCTGATTGGATGAGTAACAAGACTAAAAATAATGAGAAATGATATTTTATGTACTCTTCACACCTAGTTACACAAGGTGAGTTGCAATCTCTTGAGATGTGTAACTTTGTGAACAAAGTAGAATATGAATACCTTGTGTTTCCAATTAATAACATGCATAAGTTTCATGGTGTTAAAGATAGTTTTTCATTTGATCCTAATTTCTATGAGCATGCTAATCCCTATTTTTATAGTGAGCAATATGTTGAGAATGTTCCTAGTATGCACTATGAAAGCTAGGAAGATTATGTTGTTTTTCCAACTAAGCTAATTGAGAATTTTGATGTGTTTGGTGAAATAATTGAGAATGATACTTATAGCTTACCTTAGGAAGATGTAAATAAAAATTAGGTGTTTGATAGAGGTAAGAAGATTTGAGAAGTTTTGGTGGCTTGGGGCCATCATCTTGTACAATTAGAGTAGTTTTTATGTTTTCAATAAAGTTGTTTAGAGGAAGTTTATCTATCAGGTGTGTGGTTTGCCTCTTCCGAAAATTCTAAATCCTTGCCATGCCTACAAGGGATATGCATCCCTAGATAGAGCCACTATTGGCCTGATTTTTCACCCAACAAAAAAATTTAAAATACCTTGTGAAAACTAGGAAGAGAGTATGTTTTTTTGCTTAGGGTTTCTAAAAATGTGTCTTTCCTCATAAAAACCCTAGAAAATAGTCATGTCATGTGTTCTAATAAAATTTTCCATGAAATGAAATGCAAGTGCAAAATAGGGATACATCAAAACCATGGTTATTTGTTTAATATTTCATATCCCTAGGTTCCTTGGTTATTTTTCATATTAAAATGGTTTCACCTCTATACTGTTTTAAGTTGTGACATTGCGAAGTTGTTTTGGCCACAACATCACCCCATTTTAATTTTTATTTGTTTTAACAGTTATGAAGATGCAAAGGGGTCAGTCAAATGGTCATCATCCCCTCATAGGGTAAAGGTTCCAAAGGCATGCAAGTGTGGCTTATGGTGAGGACCTGTTGATAAGGTTCAAATAGTGATAATCTTGTTTTGGGCCTAAGTGTAAAGGAACAAAAGAGTTTGGGAGAAAGTCTTTGGAATGACGAAACCTTTCCCCATGGGCCCCCTTTTGGTTTCCAAGCAGTATAATACAATGCATTTTCAAAGATGTTAGATATTTAAAGATCAACGGGCATTGTATTCTCTCTTTATAAAGTTACATAAGGATAGACACAGTGAAAATATGAGTGCTTGATAGGTGTATCAATGGACTTGAAGTAAATGAAAAAAAAATAGTTAATTTTTAAGGATATTGCATCATTGCAAATGGTTAGGATCTATTGGGACTCAAAATTGTAGCCTTGATTATGAGTACCATTCAAAAAATAAGCCTTATAAGTGCTTTTAAATACATGTGTACCTGCCTATCCTTTTGAGGCCTAAGAGGTGTTTAATGTTTCTAATACCTTGAATTCAGTGTATCCACTCATCCCATGAAGATACATTTTCATTTTGTGTCATTCTGTGAAGTTTTTTTTTGAGCAATGTCCAAATCTGCATTTTTGGCAAGTGTCAAACAACAATAGGAGGCCTAGTTTACAATTTAGCATCTTGCACCTAGTAATATTTCATGACTCACTACTTTGGGAGTGTTTATTATCCATACTAGAGAACCTATGTTTCATATTTCAAGTCATTTTGATATGTTTTGACTAGGTTTTGAATCCCTCAAAGTTGGTCATTTATTGTTGTCATGTTAATGCAAATTGTTCAAAAATTTGGGAGGCCAAGTTTGACTTGTTATAACTTTGACCTAGTTGAATAAAGTTAGAAAATTCCTTTTTTGTTTCATTCTAGAGGTTAGATTCATGTTATGTTTTAATTTTGCGGTTATGAAAATTCTTTTTGATCAGCTTTTGAAGGCGATTCCAAATGCAATTTATGATGTTTGGCTAGTGTCAAGAGTGCAGATTGATCGCTATCCCTGTTCGTGATTCCATAACTCTAAATCCATGATAGGTGTGATCAAATGGATTATACCATTGCATTCTATTATAAATTTTTTTAAAGTGTGCCAATTTATAAATCTTGAAAAATTTGTTTGCACAATTTCCTAGGTCCATTCCATTTGCAAAAAACCAATTTTTTGCTAGTGTTTCCAGCTCTACAATTTTGAGTAGCTCACTTTGACCGCTCACCAAATGCATCCTATTATTTTTCATGATCCCAAGTCCAAAATTTATAATCTACTCATTATAGTGAACCAATGCCCCAGTTTTTGTCCCCCCAAGTGTCAATTTGACATGTTTTCGAAGCCAAATCCAAGAACATTTTATGGTTTTATGACATGTTTTCTTGCAGGCAGGTTTGACAAGGCACATTTGACAATCAATATCTTTTGATTGAGAATTTTTCATGAGATGAGATTCAATAGGGTAAGAATATGTCGAACAAAGAATCCATAGGTTTGATTTCAGAGCCTGGTCAGGTGTTTTGGTCAATTTTTAAAGCTAGTTAGAGGACCCCTTGGTTCAAAATTGGTAGTTTGCAAATAAGTGGCAAAGTGAGTTTTAAATGATGTTTCAGTGGCCAAATTTGATTTTGATCAGTATCAAGTGTTCATCATATCAGTTTAGGAGGTTAGTTGTTTGAAAATAATTTTTTTTTAGCTGGACCCACTTTGGGGTCCGATTGACTTCAGCAAATTATTAAGGTGGAACTTGCAAGGTAAAGATTTTTTAGGAGATTAACATGGTTTTGATCTTTTGATCCTTGTGATCTTACCATAGTCATCCCCTAGGACCAAAGGTCATACCATTTGCATTAGGTTAAGTGTCATATGATGATTTGTGGGAATTGTGTATAAATAAAGTAGTAGTCTCTTGATAAGAGCAACGTCACTTTGCTAAGAGTTGTTAACATCAAGAGATTAAGTGTGAAGCAAAGATTGGAATCACAGTTTAAAAGAAGATCATCATCCCTATATAAAAAATGAATTTTGGAGTCTACTTCTTTTGGAGTAGGTAAATTGTTCTCAATAGGTTTTGGTGAAGGTTAAAAGGTGATAACTTTTTGACACAATCAAATTTCTAGATTTGCACAGTGATTTCTTTATTACCAAAATCACCATATTAATGTTTGATTACCCATGTGCTACTTGAAAAGATCTTCAAAAAATATCATTTAATGGTTATCCTTGTATGGAAAAATTAAAGTGGCATTGATGAAGTTGATCATGTAGAAATTTCAAGGAAATTCAAGCATGGGAGTTTCTATCTACATAACGTATGAACAGGGGATAAGTCCACTAGCTTTAGTGTGTCATAATTTCTGATCATCCTCCTCCACATTGAAGGAATGAAGCAAAGGCTGTAGCATTGAGTAAGAGCTTCATGGTAGGAGCTTTATGGTATACAAAGGAAGGAAACACCCTTCTACTAGGAAGCACACAATAATTTGGAGATCCAAAGCCAGAGCATGAGTAAGTGGTATAAGGATAAAGAATCTATTTTTAGGAAATGCTAGAGTTTTTTTAAGAAAGAAACTATGAAATACCACATTTTTTCCTTTTGATCTCATGAAATCAATCTAGCTATGGAGGTTACATTAAATCATGTTTTGAATCAGAGAGGTTGATCAAACTACTATTGATCCATAATATTACTATTTCTTCATCGAAAAAGGGGGGCCAATCAAGTGACAAATGGAGTAGACTATGATGTTCCTCCAAGCAATGACAATTATTTTGAAGTGTTCTTCTTCCTCACTAGCCAATGAAATAACATGAGATCTTGTTCATTCGAACCCATGGATGGTAAATCAATGAAAGCACATGGCCATGATTCATTGTGGGGTTCCTGCCCAACATGTAGAGTCTTCTCCTCTTCGATCATTCATCCTAATTTTATCAGGCAAAGAAAAGAAAGTCATCCCTTTTTTCCAGTGGACCAATCCAACCACTATGAATTGGTCTAAGAAATGTGAGGTTTCCATAGAGGAGAAGAAATGGGAAGTGGAATGAGAAAAGATGTAGATGTCATTCCTTTTGTTTTGAAAGGATTGATAATGGCAAAAGTCAAAAGGCCTATAATTTTTGGAAGAATAGTAAATAATTTTTGTCCCACATTCACGAGGGTAGAAAACCATTAAATATTTAAATACCTTAGCACTAGATACACAAGTGTCTAACTAGGAAAGTGACTTTTGAAGGAAAGATCTTAAAAATAGGGCCATGGTGAGCTGGAGGCACCCTTAAACAAATTTTGACCAAACACACATAGTATAAAGTGATGACATCATGTTAAAATGGAGCTTGATAATGAACCAAAACTTGACAAGTGGTAGTGATGTGGCAAAGGATGAACCAAGAGGTGATACTTGTCAGGGGTAACCCAAGCTTGGTGCAAATTTTGATGTGTTGACATGGCATGAGGGGTACATATGTTGCAAAGGTGCATCCTTGTATGCATAGTTAGTAGCTGCTAAATGTGATGCAATAATGTGCCTAGCTAATGTGTGGTAGTGGGCCATGATTAGTGGTGAGGTGGTAGACATCAGGTAAAAGGAAATGTGGCACTCACAGGGTAGTTTGAAAGCCACTAAGATATTGACACAAGGAAATGACATGTAGTAAAATCCAAGGGTGCCACATGATGCCCTGTGGTAGGTGATCTGGTAGACATTGACAAATGGTGTGTTGCAATGTGGCATAAAGAGTCAAACTTAGTTGACCTAAAATGCAAAAAAGGAGGGAAATTTTTGAGTTTGAAAAAAAATTAATTTTATTATTTTTAATGGTTTTGATGTATAGGTCATTTTAAATAAATAAATGATTTATAAGCTAAAGTTTTAACTTTGGTAAATTTTAAATACATGTAATAAAATCCAATTACAGAGCCATGACATGAGCCTAATTTTCAAACTGAGATGTTGTGTATTTCTGGTAGGCAAGTATAGTGATATTATATATCACTAGAATTGGGAGAGAATGAACTTTTTGTTTCTGGAGTTTTTTTTTTTCATAGGAGACCACTAGTTCAAGTTATTCAAGGATTTTTCTTGGTTGCCCAACATTTAGTTTCATTTAGTTGTGGCAATCTAGATTTGATTTCTAGTGAAATGGTGAACTGAGTGAATGTAAAAGGCAGTAAAAATGCAGTTATGGTCATGTTTTGTCACCTTAAAGTTAGTTGAATCAAGATATTATCAACATTTTATGATGAATTTTAGATAATTGGGCAACACAAGGCTTTTCATCATTCATAAGAGATATTTTCAAGTTTGTTATAGTAAAATGATGAAAATCATATTAGATTTCATAGGTAGAAAGATGAGAGAGGTTTTACAACTACAAAGAATGAAGATTCAAGTGGAAACATGTCACTTTTAGATCAAATCTAGGATTTCATTTTTCTCCTATATCTTTCTTTTTTTGATTCATTGTTGGGTTGGTTCCAATTTGTGTATGAGACCACATTATTGGATCTAGAGCTATGATTCCACCATTTTCTTCAACATTTTTCCTTGTAATGAACAACAAGAAATAAGAATATAGATAGTTCTAATCTATTAGGTAGTTTTACATTTCAATTTCATGCATCTTATTGTATTTGTTTCAAAGAAATGAATGAAAATGCAGCAAAATTTTTATCTTCATTATGACATCTTGTCTCCCATTCATGCTATTTGTGTTCTTTTATGTTTTGTAAACAAAGAGTATGAAACTTAGTTGCAATCTATTTGTTATATATATTGATTTATTTTTCTTATGACTCAAGGAGTCATGTAAATGCTTGATTTATCACCATAGGATTATAGATCTCATGAAGGGATAGGTCAAGTATGAGATTTAGAAAGATACAGATGCCTAGTTCATAAAGTGAATAGATAGATTAGGAAGTCCTAATGTATGGGATATGTCAATGACTTTTAGGGATGAATGTTAGGGGTTTGTGGGATTTCCCAATAGATATGGCACTAATCAGCTATATGATCAAAGTGTTATGTTGTTCATGTCATGTTTTTGCTGAAATCAACATCATTAATCAAATATCTTTCCCTTTAATGTTGAAGAACTAAAATAGATGCCCTCACTTAGCTTAGAAATTTCTTAGGCCATATTATTAGCTATTTCATGTATGGGATCTTTACATAAATGTTAGAAGATCAAGGGTTTTATCTGCTTTGTTAGATTCAAGAATATGTTTTACCATTGGTACTGTATAAGTGAATCCAAGGTCCACCCATCTAGGTTTTGCAGAGCCTAAAATAGAAGAAGGGTCTAGCCTTATAGTTGTCCCGATGCTTGAAAGGGTATATAAAAAATGGGAAGTAGCTAACCTTAGATGTATCTTGTTTTCATCGGGGTAATTTGAAACCATGATGCTTCATAACACCAACAAGAATAACCCAAGGTTATGGTTGCAAAATAGCGAAATGCTTTGATCACATTTTTGTGGAGTTAAGTGTTGAGCTAGAAATTCAAATTCTGAAGTTGCAATGAAAGGAAGTAGCTAGCTTCAAAAAATTATTAGAAAGTCATAGGGTTAAGACAAGAGCAATGATTTCAAGTTGTGAAACTGTGAAAAGCATTTGATAGTCAAAAGGAAATGGTCTTCACACCATCAAAAGGGTTTGAAATGAAGAAAAAGTTAAGTTACAAATGTGCAAAAATTAATCAAGATGGTTAAGGTCTAAGCGGTCACAACTTTGCAAAGAGTTAAGCCTAACCTAAGATTATTAAAGTGGAAAAATGCTTTGATCACATCTTCACAAGGTTAAACCTATAATTAAGATCTAAAGTTGCTATGAACAAAGAAAAATTGAAGGCTAAAGAGACTAGCACAACATCATAGGGTTTCATCTATAGTTAGGGTCTTTGGTTGCGAAGCTATGAAGAGAGGTGGTGATTAGTCATAACAATGTTTGCAACATCATATAGTTAATGCAAATCTTATGTCTAACAATCATGAAGAAGAGACAAGTTAATTGTTCAAGCCATTGATGCTTTGAAAGTATAAGAAGTGTTAAGTCATATACCTCTACAAAGATTCAAAGTGGTAAAACTAATAGTAATTTCTCAGTCATAGTGGTTAGTAAATTGAAGTGATAGATAGTTGCGAGGTTGTGATAAAGGCTTAAATCAAGAGATTGCAATTTTGTAAACCCATATAGTCAATGAAGAAAAGTGGTAGTAAAGTTGTGAAATAGCTTAATGTAATTAATTTTTCATGGTTGCAACCAAGGATAAAGAAAGGAGGATAACCATTGTGAAGCATCAATAAAGAGGTCATTGCAAGATCGCTTGGATTAATAAATTGAAATAGTGAGTAGCTAGGAAGTAGCGATAAAGGTTAGAATGAAGGTCTTTGAAACATCACATATCAGCATGGTCAACAAGGAAATATAGTTGCAAGGTGGTGAATCAATGAAATTTCAACATCATAGGCGTATTATCAGAGTTTGGTTTCAAGGCCAAAATGTTGTGAGAAGGTGACAAGGTGACGAGTCCAGCCTATAAAATGGTGACAAATGGCTCTCACCAAGCAATCAACTAGAGATTTGATTGAGGTGGTAGAAATTATTGGTTTTATTTACTTAGATCATGGAGCTAGAGTAGGAGAAAAATAGGGGATAGGTCAATGATGAACATTGATGCTTAATATGTGCAACAATGATGGTGATATGATTTTTAGGTAGAGTAAGGCAAAGTTTCACAACTCTTTGCTTCATTAATGGTGAGTGATTTTTGGTCATCTAAAACTACTTCTTGGTGTTTCCCATGCCTAATAAATTCAAAATATTTATTTCTATGGCCATGGTTATCCATCTACTCTCTAGAGCATTCATACCCACTTCCTTCTATCAATTCTAGGGTGAATTTGTGTGTAAAAAATCTGGTTTTATTTCTAAGAAGGTTTTGCATCATTATGATGAGATTTTTTTGCAAATTTTTTGTGTCATAATGATGAGTTTTGACTTTTTGTTGAGGAGAAAAGGGAAAAGTTCTACAATAGCAGATGGGAGAGTTTCAAGTGGACACATGGTAGCATCACATTTGATTTGGGAGTTCTTCCTATCTATTTATTCTCTTTCTCTGTCAATTTTTAAGGATTTTGGTTTTATTACTATGATACCATTAGGTTGGTTTGAGTTTTTGTTGAAAATATTTTCCACTACTGTAATATCACAAGGTTGGTTCCAGTTTGGAAGGTTTTCCATTGATGTGATACCACCATCTTGAGTATTTCTCTATTATGAACATCATTGTAATTTCATTTGAGCATTTAAATAATACAATTGTTTGTTGTGCATTTTCTGAGCTTTCACATACATTTGATGTATTGGTTTCAAGGAAATGAATACAAAGCTTTATTGAAAGTTTCAATTTAAACCTTCTCTCCTCTTTATGGGTTTGTAATTTTCTACGATATATGTATAAGGTGCATATTTTCCAATTGTAGCTTGGCTTTGAGGTTATATGCCATTGTGTATTTTTCTACTGGGTAAAGGACTTGAGTAAATTGCTTGATTTGCATTGATAGAATTATAGGGATCATGGGAGGCTTTGATAAGTATGAGTTTCATTTTTAAGATAGATGTATGTTTACAAGGTGAATGGACAGATTTGATAGCTAGATATATGAGCATGTCTTTGGTATCCTTTTGTATGTTCTAACTTATTTAGTGCCCAATGAATAAGGGATTGGTTAGCTTGGAGATTGCATGTTTATTTTTGTTCATACCTAGGTTTTACTGATAATCAACATGTTAATCAAAGTCTTTTCCCTTTTATGTTGAAAAGCTAAAAGGATTTACCGTCACTTAGGTGATCAAGTTCATGAGTCATGTTATTAGCTATTTCATGTCCTTGGTGTTTTCATAAGTACTAGAAAAAATTAGGGTTTCAATCTTCTTTATCTAGATTTAGTTATATGCTTTAAAACTGGTACCATCTGGAGAATCTAAGGTTCACCCTCCTAGGTCTTGCAGAGCTTGAGGAAGAAGGAGAATAGCCTTATAGTTGTCCCTAGTGTCTGAATAGATATGTCAAAAATGGAAATTAGCTACCCCTAGATGTATTTTCTCCTATCATCGGGTTATTTAAAAGATGTTGATTTAGAAGTCAAAAAATTCTTGGTGCTTGAGGAATCTCTTGTGGTGGTTTTCCTCCATCAAGTCCATCATCTGGTTGAGCCCCATCTAAAAATCTATGTTAATCACTATGGCTAAGGCATATTTGTCTCCCATGCCTTCTAAATCTACTTTCTTTTTCATATCTTTATCCTTTTTAGGCTCCTTTTTCACCCTTATGAATAGAATAGACCCTCCTTCATAGGTAGGAGAAATAGGAATTTTCTTTTCCTAAGGCTGGTCTCCTCCACCACCTCCTGTTGTCTAAGAGGGTCCCACAAATATGGATATACTAGCTTCCATTGTGCTGGTAGGAGTTTTGGTGGATGACTAAGTTATACTAGATCATGTAGGTAAACTTATTGTTCTCTTTATTCTACCTTTGGTCTATTCCACCCATTTATCAATTATTTTTCCATTTGAAATCTCCTCAATATTATCAATGGTAGATCCTAGCAGAGGGGTAGAATATATGGGTGTGCCTTTGATTTTCTTTAGGTATGTGGAGGACTACATGTATAGGCCATCATCAATAATTTCTTCCACATCTAGACCAACATTGTGCATCTTCACTTATTACATCATCATACTAGATAAGAGCCTTTCCCTCCTATCAAGCTCATCTACATAATTTTATAGTAATCCTCCACTATGGGGATGTGCTAGAAAGCCAATCCCAATTACAAATTATTCTTGATGTAATGCACTAGGTCAATTTTAACTATACCACCTCGTACAAATATGGCTTTTAATTTTCTTTGAATTCCTTGAGGATGTTCTTGGCATTTGAATGGGAGCACAGGAACACTCCCACAATGATCAGAAAAAGGATGCCCTCCTTTTTAGCATATGCACAAAAGTTATTTACTTGTAGGATCAAGTAGCATAGCTCAACCAAAATAATATGGTCATTAGGGTACATGGGGAGATTCTAGGAGAAACCATCAAAATCCATAATTCAAATGTAGGAGAATGTTAGAAATTTGATTAAATAGTTATCACGATGACTTCAAGGGAGAGTTACCTTTCTAGCCATCCCTATAAAATCTCACGTAGCCTCATTATGAAGGCAATATTTACCTTCATGAATTTGAAATAACTAATCTATTGCTATAGATAGGGCTAAATTCATACAAAAAAATATCTTCATTGAATTATTCAACATTTGGAAGCCTAGGTCATAGCTAGATAGTAGCAAGAGCATAGATCAAGTACAAAGACATGTAAAATTTCTTTTGAACTCATGTGATGTGAGGCCAACCAATTAGGTTATCACTTATTATTTGAGTCCAGTGAACATAATCACCTTTAGTACACACCACTTAAACCATATAGACATAATGTTCCATAAAGTTGAGTGAATTTGCATTTCCCTTTAGCCTGTGTAGGATCATGAGGATGTCAACTATCTCCATCTTTATATTATTAATGTAAAGAGGCTTGGGAACTTCTTCTTTTTCTCTGAAGAGTTTGGAACCAAGTAGCCATCATGTCACTTTTATTTTCTAACTTCTTCTCATTGTAGATGGTGGCCGAATTCAAAAAATTCATGTCATTATAGACCTTCATTGCTGGTAAATGACAACAATTCTACAAAATGTCCTTGTCAGGGGTGAGCAACACTTCATTGTCTAGAGTCTTAATCTAGTGGGTATTCAGATCAT
The DNA here is from genome assembly GCA_028749045.1 of Cupressus sempervirens. Classification (NCBI taxonomy): domain Eukaryota; kingdom Viridiplantae; phylum Streptophyta; class Pinopsida; order Cupressales; family Cupressaceae; genus Cupressus; species Cupressus sempervirens. The sequence goes on from CM053788.1 coordinate 476,118,458, forward strand.
AATGAGTAATGCATTCAAAGGTCAATTATGGCACTTGTGTTGATCTCAAATTGGTTTTTGACAAGTGGGTGTCTATAAACTTAAGTTATTTACTTAGTTCATGCTAAACAAGTAGTATATGCCAAGCACAATATGTATAAGTTAGAGCATGCCAAGTCAAAAATTAGTGATGAGTCACTCATGTGCCAAGCAGATAGTATATGCCAAGTGATTTAGGAGTTGAGCAAGCAGTGCATGTCGATTCATTCAAGTGTTGAGTCATAGTATTGAAATTAGTATATGTTGAGCATCTAAGACTTCAGATGCCAAGTAATACAGTTTTGTCATAGTTGTTTGTATTGGCACAAATTACTATGTAAACCATTTTTGAGCTGACTTACAAATTGAATTATGATACTTTGGTGATAAGAATGAATCTTAAGTTGGAATCCTTGTGAATTCATGCATCCAATCAAGCAAAGGGAAGGTTTAAGCAAAAAAATGGATGAATCACAACCATTGATTCATACCTAACCCTAAGTCACCTAGGTCTTCTTAAGGAGGAAAAACCCTAAACTTTCTAGGAGCATGAAAGGGAATGTATGAATGATCAAAGAAAGTTTTGCATGCACAAACTAGGACATTCATGGAGACCATGGTATTTTGATCTAAAATTGCATTATAGAATTAGTTTAAAAAGAATAGAAGAAGGAAATAGTGAACAATAGAGAGACATTTGATCAAGAAGGATCAAGAATGCATCAATTTAGAGGTGATCTATCATCAAGAGAAAAAGTGCTAACCACAATATCAATGTTGAGACATTCTAATAGGTGAATTAGTTAAATCTCTTAACAAAGTATTCCTAATAGGCTATATTGAAATCCTCTAACAAGGTGCTTACTTTATTATGACTTGAAGTCCTTTAACTAAGCACATTTTAACAGGGTGTTGAAATCCTTTAATAGGATAAGATCTATCAATCTTTGTAAGCCTTTAATTGAACAAACCTTTCATAGGATAGATCATGTTTCATGATCAAACATTGTAACCTTCATTGGATACACTTCATTACTGTAGTAGTGAATATCTTTCGGTGTCATCCCCACCCCATTTTTACCCTCTTATTAGAGGGTTTCTAGGTAATCATGTCTGGTGTCATATATATGTGAATTCTTATTTGTTTACATACTTTAGATATACATGCTTTACATGTTATTTCAATTTACTTATTGAATATGTGAGATGAATATTTGGTGAATATCTTATGGGTTAAAATTTTGAACTACTAATTCACCCCCACTCTTAGAAGTTTATCTTTCCTATTGTAATTCCAACAATTGGTATCAAAGCCTAGTTCTATGAAAGAGAAGCTTTGCATCTTTGAGGAAAGATCTTGGAAATGGAAGTCTACAAGTTGGGAAAAATCATTGAAAATCAGGGAATTGAAATACAACACATTCTACATCAACTGAATGAAGCAAGAGATGATATAAAGAAATCACTAAAGAGAATGAAGGAAATTTCCATTAAGGAGAATGAAAAACAATACAGAGAGATGGAAACTACTAAGCTATTTGAAAATGAAGACTCTAATGAATTTGATGTATCAATTGTAGATCTAATGGAAAAGAATAGAGCCCAAGCTAAAGAAATTAGAAATCTCAAGTTAGAGAAAGAATCACAAGCCATGTTACTATGTGAGGTGACTAAATAGAAAAATAAATCTATGGAAGACAAAAAAATGATTGAAGATGACAAAAGAGTTTTGACTATTAGACTAGAAGAGAAATCATTAGAAGTAACTAGGATTGCTAACATGCAATTGGAAACTTTGGGTCAAATGATGAATACCAACCATGAATTAAATGCCAAGGACATTGAGATAACAACATTGAATTTGTAGAATGAGAAATTAAACAATGACTTGAAAAGGGAAAAGAAATTTGCTGAAAGTTTTAATAAACCTAGTGAAGCCCTCAAATAATTTGAGCAATTAATGAGATCCCCTAGATTAAACAATGATACATCTGGACTAGGATACACAAGTACTGAAGAAGGAGAGTCATCCAAAAAGTACTAAAGAAAGGATTAAGAAAGGTAAGAATTCCAAACCTACTTGTCATAGTTGTGGTAAGAAAGGACATACTACCAATGTATGCAGAAGCAAGATTGTAGATCAGAATGTTAAGCAAGATTGTTGCTCCTTGATATGGGAAGTGTATTTTTTCTTGTTTATCCTAGATTTCCCCTATAAATTCTATAATTTCATCCACTTTTGGTTTAGGATGAGTGACTACTAAAGTCCATCCTTAACCTTTCACATACCATCTTCTTCTTTGAACTTTGATCATTCTTGGTGGAGGAGAAGACAAACCCCCATCATTTGAAGAGGTATCACTGTATGATGCATTTAGATCTTCAATTTCCTCTTCAACCCTTTCCATAGATTTAGATATATTTATAGGGCTTTGATTTTCTATGGATTCATCTTTTGGACCATTACTATTCTCTAGTCCTATCATTTGTGTTAATACCTTAGCAACTGCTTCCTGGCATAATGAACATTTCAACTTCGAATGACTAACTTTATGCAATTGGAAAAATTCTAGAAGGAGGATATTGGGGTCAACTTCTTCTCCTAGACATTGTAAGTTAGCCATCATGTTGTTTATAAATTGTGTTACGATCTCATCCTTTGGGATTGAAATCCTAGATTCTACACCTTGGTTATCTAATATTTTGATTAAAATTGTATTAAAATCCATCACCTTGTAAGAGCAAAAATCTATTTGTAAGAATGCTACCTCATTCAGAGCATTGTATTCTATAATCATTTTTTTTAACTTTGGCTCTGTATCTATCTTGATTTGATTATTCAACCCTTTCCATGGTAACCATAACTGAGTAAAATCTATAAAAAACCATCCTCTTAGGAATTTGGTCCATTCTCTACTTAGTAGTAGTCCATATGTTTCTAGGATATCCACCACATGTATATCAATGATATCTTGAATTCAGGGATCTACTATCAACTGTATCCAAACATCTTTCAACATACCAATGACTTTCACCTCTATCTTATCTAGTTGTACCACTATTCGGTTGGAGGGTTGAGGATTGAATCCTAACCTTTGTGCTGTCAATAGTGGCATAAAATTACAAGAAGCTCCTAAATAAATTAAATAATTATGGAGATTCTTCCCATATATCCTAATTCTAAGAAAAAACAATGGCACCTCAACCTTGTCTTTAAACATAGCTGGCATTGCCTTTGAAGCATTGACTTGTTGAGACACTATCTTTTGAGGAATTTTATTCATATTATGGGGTGCCTTTGTATGATTGAGATTCTTCACTAGTGCTTCTCATTGATGGAGATATTTTAATAGCATGTCAAACATGGACATGTTGGCCTTTTTCCATTTCAAATCTTCCACCGCATTATATTTTTTAGTAGACCAAGCTAGATTTTTCAAGATTATTGACACATTTCCTTGATTCTTTTTTTTTTTCTCCATATGGTGGCCTAACCGGTACCAGATTATTACTTTCTCTTGGATTGGGAGGAGTTGGTTGTAACATTGGCAAAATTCCATCTATCATAGGTTCTTTTTGACTTTGCAGATTGTATGTATTTCAATTGTCATTGTGAAATGAAAACACCTCTTCCAATTGAATGTCTAGTTCCTGACTAAATGAAAATGACAATTCTTCATTGGTCAGTTGTTCTACCTATGTGTTCTATGCAAAATTGTAGGATTCTAGTAGCATAGCATTAAATTGTGTAGAAGGCACAGTGTCATTAACTTGTGAATTCTAAGTCATATCTTGATTTCCATTGTAGTATGAACCATCATTGTTAGATGTGTTTTTACCATCACCATACTGACTAATGTCCATATACTAAACATTGATGGTGTTGTTGTCTGGAGGAGTGCTCCCATTATTTGGATTAGTGTTCCATTATCTATTCTATCTTTGGAAGCCATTGTTACAATTAGGAGGATTGAAATTATTTCCTTATTGTTGTCCCTAGCAATATTGTTTCCAAAATTATTGTTTCTAGCAAAATTCCTATTGTACTTCTAATTGTAATTGTTATTGTTATAAGGACCAGCATTGTTTCTTTGGAAATTTTTATTCTTCCCTTACAACAACCTTAAGTGAGTTAATTCATTATTCATTTGTGACATGGTCTTCTTTATTTGACCAAGTTTAGAGGCAATACTATTGTCTACCTCAGAGGAAGCTGCTACGTTTTACTCAAAGAAATAAGCTTTTGGAGATTCATATCCTGGATATGTTAAAGTAGGGTTCTATGGAGTAGTTGCCTATTGTAATGGAACTGGATTCATAGGTATGAATTGGCTAGGCATTACAGGTGCTCTGATAGGATATGTTCACATCATTATACTAGCTTGAGCTAGAAGCACCAATCCTCCTCCATTAAGATTGGCTTGCTTAGTTAAGGTAATTGCTTCTACAAAGACTTTTTCCAATGTGTTGATATCTATTGTAGGAAGTCTTCTTAGAAAAATAGTAGTAAGATGGTCCATAACATTCAGATAAATATGAATAACAGCTTCAATTGGTATAGTTAATGGAGTTTCTAACTTGCAGTATGCCATATGAAAGTGATGGTTGAAGCATGAAACCATCTCAGCTGGGTCCTTTTTGATTGATATGAATTTTTGATGTATCATGGATGGATTGATGAAAGTTTTGAATTGTTCCAGGAATTATTTTTTGAAAGTGTCCCAATCTCCAATACATCCACATGGAAAATTAACATACCAATTAAAGGAAACTTCCCCCAAAGAGTAGGGGAATAAGTGAAGAACCATGTTATCATAAGCAATCTTCTTTTGGTCAAAATTTTTCTTGAATACCTTGATGTGATCTTCAATAGTTTGTGTCTCTCCATAGGTGAACCTTGGGCAAAACTTCTTAGGATTCTTAGGAAGATCATTGAGTACACCTATCAAGTTAATTGGCAAGTCTAAAACATTTGCAAAAAAGGCCATCAGAGGGTTAGGTGGAACATTGGGTGATTGTTGTGGAGGTAGAACTAAATAAGATGACAAACTATTGTATAGAAGTGGTAGAATTTGGGGGATTCCTTTGTCACTATGAGACTTACAAAAATGGCTAATCTCAAGGAACTCGTGTGCACATAGTGAAGATCTTAAATCTCACTAAAATGGGGATGATGGATCAAAATCCTCTAGTTTGCATCAATTCTAGAAAAAATGCACCTCTACAGAAGTAAAATTTCTCACAAATAAGGTGCACCTTGAAATTTGGTGCACGTATGCACTTGGTGCACCTAGACACCTAGCACACCTATGCACTTGTGCAGCTCGAAAGCTTAGAAACTTAGAAAATTTTCTAAACTTATAAAAATTTACAATTTTGAAGTTTACAAATTTTATTTTTTATTTTTCTATTCCAAACGTTAAGTTCCCTCCTTCTAGCACCACTTCTATTGAGTTGTTATTTTGCATGATGCTTAACGAAAGGAATCCTTTCAAACTCCTCTCTTGAAAAGCTAATTTGAGGATCAACTCCAAGTTTCTAGGTGATCTTACAACCTACTAAAATCTTCTTAGTAGAAGATAAATGTGAATGTTCACAAGGAGGCCTTTGCTAGTTCTGAAACAATTTGAATAAGATGTAGAATGTGCTTGTTGTCTCAAAAGAATAAACACAAAAGAAAAAAAATTTTGTTTTGTTTTTATGTAAGATTTTTATTTTTATTTTTTTATTTTTTATGATGAATGCAATCTAACAATTCAACTATATGAATTCCTAATTTAACCAAGGGGTTATTAAAGCAAATAATGAAGATAGGGAAATAAGAAATTTAAGCAGATAACATGAAAAGTAAAATCCTAATGGACATAAACTAGGGAAATAGTGGGTTTGTGAGTTAAGATTTTGAAAAGATGAGAAGATAACCAATGAAAATAAGAGCAGAACTTCCTTAATTCCACTAATGCAATCATCGATGGGAATTTAATAACCGTAAGATGTTTCACTTGTCATCAAATTGCAAGGCCATAGAAAGTGTGCTCATGTGACACAAAAAGTTATGTAGGAACAATATGATGATCTATTCTTGAACTAAGTATGTCATTGGAATTTGTAGACCGGTAGAAAAAACCTAAATTAAAAGATCACACAACCAAAAAAAAAAAATAAAACTATTGGCTCAATTACATTCCATGAACATACATCCATACAATATAACACATTTAGGCAAGAATCACTACACTCCAAATGCAAGCACCAAAAACATATATTATTGCATCAAAATAATGGCAGCCATGAATACATATTACATTCCTAAATTTATAAGAAATATTCTCTTTAATTTGTGTTGAGAGTGAGAAATATCTTTATGCAATCATATGCTTCTAAGCTAATAAAACAAATCTATTTATCTACAAATTGACTATCTAACTAGTGCTAAGTAGGACTTCATCCATATTTATATCATTAATTGGATGCATGAACATTAAAATTTCATAAAACAAGGAAAGAATGAGAAAATAAGAAAGATAAAGCCACCAATTGAAGTAGGAGTGTCTAGAAGTACCAAAAATAGAAGCTCCATCTTCACTAGGCATCTATTGGAGTTAAACTATTGTTAGAATCTATTTCCAATGTGTGGAAAGCTCTATATTTAGAATTGGAAGTTAACTATTGGTGCACCTCTAAATTCTCAAAACTTGTGGCAAACCTCTAAAAAAGTATACCTATGCACCTAGTGCACTAGTGCACCAATGCACCTTAGAAGTACATTCCAAAAAATGCAAAATTTCACTAAGTGTCAAAATTGAAATTTTGGCTTTTGGGTTTTGTTTCCCTTTATATCAAAGCTATGTCTAGAGATTTGACCTTAAATCTCTCAATAATCCTAGTAACTTGGGCTACATCAAGAAAATATAAGGCTTCATATATATCTTTCACCTTCTACTTGTAGTTGCCAACCTCGATAAGAGTCTTCGTAAAATCTCCTAATTTTAAATCCAAATATAATAATGTCTCCTCTATTCTAAATTCTTTCCTAATTTCATCATCATTGGTAGCTTCCTCAAAAAATTTCCTAAATTTCTCAACTACTATCTCTACTGGTATTAACTTCTCCTATGCATTGTCCTCAAAAATGTCTAAACACATATCACTATAATGCTTCTTAGCTTCCTAAATTTTCTCTTGGATTTGATCCTTGACCCTGTGAATCTCTATATTTAATGTCTCCATTACTTTATTAACATCTATAATATTTTCAATCCAATCATCAATCTTAACTAACTCCTCAACTATATATACTTCCATCAAAATTTGATACCTTTTGGCCCTTAATTCCCTATAATACTTGCAAATCTTTGCCCTAGGTATGTACTTCATCCATTAGACCAAAATATTGATTCAAAATGGCCACAATCCTATCCACATTATCCTACATAATTTGTAACAACTTCAAATTTACTTGAATGATCTATACACCCTTCTCTTCAAAACTATCTCGCCATTGCTAACAAGCTTTCAAATATGGATCCAATTGGCCTGTACTCCTATCTATTCTCTCAATTTCTAAGTTCAAGGTTTCTTTGCAGTTTGTGGGATCTAAGGGACCACAAACTTCTCTTAGATATCCTTTTAAAATCTCATTTTGTAATCAAAGTGTTATTAATTCTGCCCCATCCTATTCCAAGCTCCAGAATACTTCTTTAATTGATGTTGTGACCATTAGCTTAGCAACATCCAAGGTAGGTTTCCCAAGCAAAACCTCCCTAATCTAATAATCCCATGGAGTCAATTATTCAATGTTTGAATATGGAGGAGGGATAGCCAAATGAGTAAACAAGTCCTAGCTCTAATCACTCATGATGAAGGCTAATGCTCGTGCATCCTTTGGTGGTGACTAGATTTTCCTTAGAACTTCAATTAATTCCATTCTATCATCCTCTTTAGTGGTGAATTTGAGGCTTCTTATTACTTATTACTTCTTTTCTTAGCCATCTTGGAATATCTTGTACCAAGAATTTTCCTTTTGAGGATGAAGGAGATTGCTTAGCAATGTCTTTTCCCTTGTCTTCCCTCTCTAGAGTCCTCTCTTTTTGCAAGATATTTGCATGGAAAATCTTTGTATCTATCGAGTCCACAATTCTCACCTCTATGTCCTGGGAATTTTTTTTTAGGTTTTTCACTTATTTTTCCTTCTTTCAACACTTCATCAGTGGATACTTGTTGTGGCTCTTCCTCTTGTCCTTTAGCTTCTACATATTCTTCTTCATTATCTAGAGGAAGAGGAGTAACCGATCCATTATCTACACAAAATGTGACTTGCAGTAGGAATGGTGGAGCTACTTCAAGACCCTATGGCTTAGGTGGCAACTAACTCCAATCCCCTTGTTGAGGTTGATTGGTTGGAGTATCTCTAATTTTGTCTGCTACCAACTCAATGCCTACTGGTATAAAATCAAAATCTGACATCTTAAAGACATCAATTCCCTCAACATCCTATTCATCTATCCATTGTTGCATTCATCTTTTGATGTTTTAGTCTGAATAGTCTACTTAGGAATGGGTGGTGACATGATTATGGAGCTTCTTCTCTATTCATATTCCATGGCTCTTACAAGACAAGTTCTTTGGTTCCATGATAGATTATCCTCTTCATCCTCATCATCCTCTTCTTCCTCTCCTTCTTCAAGGATAACACCTGGGACTGATGGGAAGGGAACAAATCTCTTGATCACCTTTTGTCTCCTTTTAATTGGAGTCTTGATCTTTCTTTTCTTAGGAGTAGGAAGGGAGGCTTGTGCCTCTTTTCTAGGCACTTCTTGCACTTTAGTTTGAACTTCTCCTTGGTCTTGTTTAGGTGGCAACACTTGAGGATTATCTTGAGCTAGTGCAACTTCCACATTATTTTGCCCTTGTACATTTTCTTCTCCTTTCTATGGAGATGCTTGAGTTGCTTCCTCTTATAGCTTAACTTGTTGAGGAGAATTCATCTTCCTCTTTCCTTTACCATTACCATTTTGAGCCCTATAATACTCGACTTGTCTATCAAGTTGGTGTACTATTTCCAGTCTCACTAGTGATTGAGCTATAAATTTATGCATTGTGACCTTAGCTCCTTGACCTTTAGCTTGGAAAGGTTGAGAATGAAAGAATATTTCTTGAGGAATTGGATCACTTTTGAAAGGTCTCTTGATCCAATCCTTTGTCAATTTGATGACATGTGTTGGTCTGTGATTGATGTCTATGTTTTCTTCCTTATCAACCTCAACATTCATGATAGGTCTATCACCAATATTTTCCCTATTGAATAGTGGATCAAGGACATCCTTTGTATCTTGTTACACAATCTTCAAAGGAATCTTTATCTTCAAAGCATTCTCTGCTAGATATAGAGTCATCCTACAATAATCCCTTGTGCAAATATTGAAGCCATCTACTACATTCATCCAATGATCCTCAACTACATCTTCATGCTAGAATGTGTTGCCAACTAAGTAATACACCCTCCCAATGTTGTCAAAATATGGTCAAGGAGAATTATACTCATCCAATAGATATTGGTCCCATTCAGACTCAAAAGATAGACTATCTTGTCTCTAATTCACACTGAATAGTCCTATCATAATAGGCCATACCCATTTTACTTTGTGTTATCTCCTTACTCTATTGCATGTAGACAAGAGTTGTTAGGTAATCTCCCAGAGTATAATCCTATCATTTGGATATCTTGGGAGCTTCTTAGGATTGATAGTTGTACCCGCTACCCTCAAATAGGTGAATGTTCAATACTGAATATAGTAGGCTCCAAACTCTAATATTTTTGAACTTTCCTCTTCTGACATCCTCTTCACATAATCCCCTTCAATGAATCAAATTATTTTGAATATGAAATAATTAGTTACTATCCTATATTCTTTGCTATCTTCTTGAAGCTTCTTCTTTACTAGCTAAGAATATATGATATAGGGCCATGTGTTTTCATCTTGCATGCTACCTTTTTTATAAAGCCCTAGATAATCTGTTGCCCTAATAGCTAACAAGTAGACCAAATATGATGTCATATATATTTTTTGGTTATTCTTAACTACCACTAGTTGCTCACCTAAGTTCTCACTAAGAATTGAAGACCAATAAATTGGCACCTTTGGTATTTTGATTGCCTTAATAAAATGCATCATAAAAATGTTCAAGTGTCCAAATGTGGGAAAACCCATGACTTTTCTCAAGAGAATGATTGAGTATCCAATATATTCCTTCATATAGCCTCATTTCATATCCACTTTTCCTGCTTTCCATCCTAGACGAGTCTTCTCAATAAGTTATGAAGATAGGATTATCTCAGGAGCTTCATCAACATGTTCCCTATGCCATCTCTCAGCCTAGTGATAAGTCAATCTAATGAATTGATCCACCCTTGGAAGATGGAACAACTTCTATATGTTATTAGGTTAGAGATCCAAGATGATCTCTCTTTTTATACTCTTTACTACCCTTTCTTTAGGAACATAATTTTCTACTAATGTCATGATTAGCTCTAAAGATTGTACTAATACTGGGTGTGATGTTACACTAATGAGTCTTGATTGAATCAAAGTGGATATCATTGGGAACCTTTTTTTTGGTTTTTTGCACAATGTTAGGAATGCACCCAAATTTGTGTGACCTAGTTCAATGTCCTAGATTTTTGAATAGTCATCTTAAAATTGTGACTTGGCTGGAACACCTTGAAACTATAATACTATGGGCTCTGGTATTATCTTTGCATTGAGGGAGGATGATGAGGAAGCCATTGGATCTTCACAAAAATGATGTCCATTAGTTTAGAATTGAAGAAAAATGGATAAATTCAAACCTTAATACTGACACAAGAAAAACCCAGAACCTAACTACTTGAAAAAACTAGAAAGCCTAACTTAACCCCTTTTTATGCAAAAAAAGGGTGCACCTAGTGCACCTTTTTTACTGAGGAAAAATTTATCATATGGGGTGTGTATCAATGCACCTCATGAGGTGTGTTGATGCACAACCTATTTTTGAGTTGGTACAAAAAAGGTGAAAGTGTAAGTGTACAGTAGCACACCTTAAGTTAGGATTAGCTCATGTTTTTAAAAATTTCTTAAAGTTTTTAGGAAGGTAAAAGTGTGCACTGATGCACCTTAATAGGTGCACAACTATGCATCTTGATTCTATTTTGTTTTAGTGTTCACTAATGTATATGGTTGTAGGTGGAGGTGAGGAGTCAGGGAGATGCACACCTAAATGGGTGTTGTGTTGTGCAAATGATATCTAGAGAAAACAAAATGAAGTGTGAAGCAAAATGAGATCTTGGGTTATATAGATTCCTAATCTAGCACAGTTGTGGGAGGTGTTCAACTACACTAGTGTACAAGTGTGCTAATGCACACTTGCCACAGAGTACTTTTAAAAAAATTGCTTGGTGCACTAGTGCACTTAGTGAGGTGCCACTAGTGCACCTCTTATCATTGGAAAATGCTTTAGTCCTCTCAAGTGATTTTTAGAATCTGACGTTTGAACTGGGACCTAGGTTGGGTCAAAAAACACCAGATAAAAAAACAAAAAGACTCGAACCCTCGACTAGGGGTCCATAAAGCTAAAAAAAACTAAGTAGGGGGTTCCCATTTCTAGGTGAAATGGGGTGTGTGTTGTGGAACCACAAAATTTATGAAAAGATTACATAAGCATGAATAAAGATGCAAGGTGTTATTAGAAATCAAAGAAAAATATTCAACTTTTTCATGTTACTACCAAGCATGAAAATTTTCCTATGATTTCCAAGTGAAATGTTAGAGGATGTCAAGCTAATAAAATGGTTAGTTGTAGCTGATCTTGTAATGTTTTTCAAATGAATGGTAAGAATAGTGGATTCTAAGTGAGCTAGAAATTAGTTAATGTTGAGCTTATATCTGTGTAAGCACTTAGCATTAATTGTAGTATTTCAAAGGGGTATTTGATCAATTTTTGCTCATTTAACATCATTTAAAATTGAGAGAGAGAGAGAAAGAAGAACTAAAGGAAATATGGAAATTTTATCTTATGTTTTTGCAATAGATTTGAATAGCTATTCAACATCATTTCATCATAGTTTGCAAAGTTTTTATCATGTGCTAAGCTATGTTATTTCTAATTTTGTAAACCCTAGTTTTGTAAAATGGTGTCTAGTTCATTGAAATCAAAGGTGTAGAGGGAAAATAGGTTTTAAAAGTTTAGTTGGTTAAAAATGAGGTAAATCAACTTGTTTTCAAGACCATTCTAGACATAGCATACAAACAAGATCCCTCCAGTGCATTATCTATGCTACCACCAAAAGTTTTAATGATTTAGGATGTCAGAAAATTTTATAATTATAAGATTGGTAGTATTTGTGACATGGAAATTAGAGAAGTATATGGAAAACTATGTGAAAATGATGTGTTAAGGGAAGAATTCAAGATTGTAGAAAAGAAAGGGTTTACTCATGCCCTAGATTTCCCTAATGCTTTCAAAATTGAATGGATCAAGATTGTTTTGAGTAGAATTCATGATAGTTCATTTTGGTTAGATAATGGGACAATAAAAATATCAAAGAGAATAATCCATAGGGTAATAGGGTATCAAACCATAGATCAGCCAAAGGCTATGAGAAGTGAGTCCCAAGAAGTCATTGAGAAGAACACGGGAGTTGTGTGGATCAAGAAAGGAATGACCATAGACACCATCATAGATCCTCTAATAGATTTTTTAGTAAGGGTAATTGAACATAAATTTTATCAATCAAGTAGATTGAATAGTGTACCCTACATTATAGTAGATATGGGTTACAAGATTGTGAAGAAGGATCATATATATGATCCTGTCGAGCTGTAGCTACAACAATTGATTGAAAACCTAGGAGTGGTAAGGAGAACAAAGAGTTCTAAACATAAATTTTGATCTATTTTAATATGTATCTTCTTTTAGATTCAGAACACATTTCCTACATTTTTTACTATTGCATGGAAGACTAACAGGTCTATTGTAGTTCAAATTCAAGAGTTCATTGAACAATTAGGTGAAAATTTTGAGTTAGTAGTGACTAGTTATTTTGAGGACTTAAAGAAATATATGGAAAAGAGATTAAGGATTCTAGTGTCATTAATGGAAAAATATTATGATAATGTTTGTTTCCTAGTTGACTCTAATTACACATTTTCTCAAGAAACAATTCCAAAAGTAAGATGGCTAAGGCCATTAGGTTATGAAATTAATCTTGATGAGGCCTCTGTAGCAATAACAACATTACTTGTAGAAGAAGTAGACAAAGATGCCAAAGTATTTGGTAACTATGAGATGGCCAAGTCTAATATTACTATGGAGTTGAAGACTATCTCTATCATAAAAAAGAAGGATAAACTGGTAAAGAAACTAAAAGCAAAATGTGGTGAAGGTGTTGAGTAGGAAGATGAAGAGGAAGAGGGTGAAGAGGAAGAAGACACTCATATTCAAGCACCACTTGCATTGACACGAGGAAAGCACAAAGATCAGCAAGAGGAATAAATAGATATTGCAAAAGGTGCCAAGGAAGAAGAAGCCAAGCAAGCACCTATTCCTACTAAGTAAAAGAAAAGAAAGGCTAAGGCACAAGAAGTGACAAGATCAAAGAAGGTTGCTAAACCAAGCCAGCCAAAACCTATAGCACCTACCACAAGAACCATCACACATGTCATTGCACAAAAGGATAAAGAGAAAGCCAAGCCTACTAGAAACAAGAAGGTGGAACACAGAAAAGACCAAGGAGAAAATAAATTTCTCAGGTTGAAACTGGTGAGGAAAGAATTGAATCTGGTGACAACAACCAATTCTAAGTGGTGAGTCATAATCCATCCTCAGATCTAGACAACTTATGTGAGAATGTTACAAATAATGCAGATGTATCAGGTTTTTCTCATATTGATTTTGAGAATCTTGGAAAAGTTGAAAAGAATCAAGTGGAGGAGGCAATATATGTCATGATGGCCAATTTTTAGAAAGCCCCTCTTGAGATTGCCAACTCCATGCCTAAAATTTTATATGAAAATGTTGAGAAAAAATAGCATTATTGTTTGAACTTAGAAAGGAAAATTAGGTAGACATCCCTCACTCAAGTTATGCCTAAACTTAGTAAGGAAAATAAATAATTCCATAAAGAAATATATTGTTAGATTTGTTCTTAAATATAGAGCATTTAGCATATTATAGAACAACATTGACGATGTTGTAAAGAAGACCACAAAAATGTGGAAAATTACATATGGGCTAGCTATAGTCAAAGTAGGAGAGCAAGAGCCTATTGAGGTTAAAGATGATGAAGATGATGGTAATAATGAAGGCATAGTTGAGGGAGGTACTAAAATGAATGTAGTTGATTAGGCAATAGTTGAGAAAGAGTAGCAACAAGAACAAAGTGTACAAGATACACAAATTATGAACATTAGCCCTCCATAAATAACAAGTGTAATTTCTCAAAACTATCATAGTAAAGGATGTTCCTCATCTCACTATTTAGAACATCAATCCCTTAATAGAAGAAGAATTGAAAAAGATACTTGATCAATCTACACTACAGGATAAATTTTGTAATAACCCTGTATTGGTAAGTGTAGATAAAATTTAGAAATCAATGACTACAACTATAAGGGAAGAGGTGAAAACACAAGAACCACCTACCATTACCCCTCAAGTCACTACTATACAATCTTCAAAAAATGTACTAGAAAAGGTTGAGATAATTGGAAGGGATAAAATGGGAACACAAGTCACTAATGAACCATAGAGTCAAAAAGGTCAAATAGATTCATCTACACCTCCAACACAAGTTCAAGGTGAAATCCAAAGTAATGTGGTAGAGAAGACAAGCCTAAAGAGAGTGAGTTGACATCCAAGCCAAAGGAGCAAGCAACAATTCAAGTATTGGTAACTTTACCAACATCTGGCACTCCTTATAGTCAGACTCTTCAAAGGCCAAGCATAGATGCAACACCTTTGTAATTCTCAGTGCTGAGTCCAAGTTCATCAAAGGAAAAAGAGGTAATAACATATAGAGATGTAAGCTTAGATGACGAAATTATATTTCCTAAATTTGATCTTGCAACAATAACAATTAAGCAGATGGGTATACTTCAAGAAGCCCTAGCTAGAAAGAAACATCAAGAATTTCTTAGAAGGGAGCATAGGTAGAAGCAAGATTTTCTTGATATTAAAGAAATATTCTTGGATGCATTTAGTCTACCTACACTAGATGAAACAAAGCCACTTATTGAACAATTGACTAATAGAGTGGAAAAGGTGAGTGATGCAAACATTGATACTAATGCAAAATTAGTAGAATGGTATAAAAAGAAGTTTTAATGTAAAGTTAATGAGAAGATATCCAATGATATAGCACTTACACAAGTTGTATTGGAAACTAAAATAGAATGTTTGAAGAAGGTACTTGAGAATATTTTCTCTCTATACACCAAAATGTGTAATCCTACACTCTTCACACAAGAGACAAGGAATCACATCCTGAGCTTGGAAAGTCAAATGAATTCATCAAGTACAAAATTACCCATGAATCTAGATCAAAGTGAGAAGCATTTGAAGACCCTATTGCAAACCTAGAGTCAGTTAGCAACATTATCTATAGATGATCCTACATAAGGGCTAAATTTATAAGCATCCAGACTACATTGACTCCTCACATGAAGATTTTACACAAGGAGTTAAGCTATGCAAAAACTCTTATGAAGAAAGACCCCAATATTTCTACATTAGATGGCCTAGTACACCTTGTTGTTGAGCTGGCTATTCAAATTAAGTCTTTGAGGGTAGCTCGTGACAACTAGGATGTCACTCTTAAGATTATTCTTGAGGTCCATAAATCCCTTTTTGATAGAAACACTATTAGTGTATGAATCATTGACATCAGTGTCAAAAAGGGGGAGATATAGTAAGAGCATGGGGGAGCAAGCACAAAACATCAAGAAAGAAAAAGTGTATCAGTTGAGGCACATCTACTAGTACAAATAATATTTTGAGTACATAACTAGATAAAACAACCCAAGGGGAGTTATAAGATTTTGAGGTATAAGTTGTTGCAAAATTTTGATATTTGAAAATTTTGTATATAAGCCAAATAAGACTTATGTTATGCTCATATGAATAAAAGTATGAATGCATGACCAAGTGTTTTTGACACTCATGTCAAAGGGGGGAGATTGTTAATCTTAGATTGGTTTTGATAAGTAAGTGTCTATACACTTAAGTCATTTACTTAGTTCATGTCAAACAAGTAGTATATGCCGAGCACAATATGTATAAGTTAGAGCATGCCAAGTCAACAGTGAGTGCCAAGTCACTCATGTTTTGAGAAAACAATATATACCAAGTGATTTAGGAGCCAAGAAAGTAGTGCATGCTGAGTTATTTAGATGTCAAGTCACAATATTAAAATCAATATATGTCAAGCATCAGAGACTTCAGATGCTAAGTAACACAATTTTTTCATAGTTGTTTGTATTGGCACAAACTACTATGTAAACCATTTTTGAGCTGACTTATAGATTGAATTATGATATTTTGGTGATAAGGATGAATCGTAAGTTGGAATCTCTATGAATTACATGTATTCAATTAGGTAATGAGAAGGTTTAAGTGGAAAAATGGATGAATCATAGTCGTTGATTCATACCAAACCCTAAATCACCTAGGTCTTCTTAAGGAGGAAAAACCCTAAACTTTTTGAGAGCATGAAAGGGAATGTATGAATGATCAAGGAGAGTTTTGGATGCACAAACTAGGACATTCATGGTGACCAAGGTATTATGATCTAAAATTTCATTGAAGAATCACTTAAATAAGAATAGAAGAAGGAAATAGTGAACAAAGAGACATCTAATTGAGAAGGATCAAGATACATCAGTTTAGAGGTGATCTGTCATCAAGCAACAAAGTGCTAACTGTAGGATCAATGCTATGACAATATAATAGGTGAATCAGTTAAATCTCTTAACAAATTAGTACTAATAGGATTTATTGAAATCCTCTAACAAGGTGCTTACTTTATTGTGAGTTGAAGTCCTTTAACAAGGAAAACTTTTAACAGGGTGTTGAAATGATTTAATAAGGTAAGACCTAACATTCTTGTAAGCATTTAATAGGGTAGATCATGTTTCATGATCCAACATTGTAACCTTTATTAGATACACTTTATTACTATAGTAGTGAAGATTTTTGGGTGTCATCTCCACCCCAGTTTTACCTTCTTATTGGAGGCTTTCTAGGTAATCATATTTGGTGTCATATATGTGTAAATTCTTATTTGTTTACATGCTTTAGATATAAATCTTTACATGTTATTTAAATTTACTTATTGAATATGTGATATGGACGTGTGGTGAATATCTTATGGGTTAAAAGTTTGAGCTATTGATTCACCCCTCCCTCCTCTCAGAAGTTTATCTTTCCTATTGTAATTCCAACAACTTGTAGTGCCACTAGAAAACTTTCCACCTCCACCACTCCACTATCTTTTACTCTCTTAATGATGAGATGGATTTGGTCTACCTACAATCTCTTGTGTAAATCACCTAGATATACAACTAGGTACCACTCAGACTCTTTAACATACACTTGTTTCCATTCAAGTTGTTGTACCCAATGAACTTGAAAGCCATGGAAGATATTTTATGACCATTGTAGAAATTAACTTGACTGGGAGAATAAAAAATACTCATTGAAGATGAGATAATGAGGGAAAGAAAATAAATCTTACTTTAAATATTTCAACTTTATGATCATTGCCTCTAGTTCCCATACCACAAAAGTGAGAAAATTTGTATTGAATTTGAAGAGATATTTTGAGAATTAATGATTAGATTTAAAATAAATGTAGGGGTTTAATACCTAAAGTGATGTTAGTCACATCTTATCAATACAAATTTACCCCTATCAAGAAGATTTTACCTTAAATCTTTTTATTTTAAGTAAAATAAGTAAGACCTTTAACCTTCCAACTCTAATTTAATGTTAGGGTAAGTGGTGACTTGTGCTAGATAGAAAATATGATTTCATGTGTAGTCATTATTCTTTATGCACTAAGGAAGACACTTTGATAATTTTCTATGGAGCTACAATTTTTCATATTTTCCTTTATTATGAGGATCAATGGAAAGAGATTCTCCCCAAAGATGTGCCCTAGTAGGATATCTACAAGAATATTCTGTGAACTGTGAACATCCATCACACCATGGGGTTAGTTAGTAGTTCTTTGGAGTTACTAAATTGACTTATTATTAAAGAAAAAAAAGTGGGAGAGGGAAGATCCTAAGATCCTCTTAATAAATTAAGAACATAGGACTTAGACTTCACTTCTCATTAGAGGGACTATTGGAAACTACAATTGGAGCAATTGTTATATTGTCATTGATGTCAAAGCTATTGGTAAGATTTTGTGTTAAATCTACTAGAGAGACATTTACTAACACTATAGAGTGCCATATCATTTGATTGATGAAGAGGATTTTAAAAGAAGATATCATGAGATGACCTAGTGAAAGGTTGAGTGTTGAGGCGTGTTAAGTATTGTGCAAACACAATGGGAACTTGATAAGTTAGTCCTTCAAAATATAATGTGTTATTCAATCAATACATGAGGTAAAGATGATAGTTGGATGAAGTTAAGAGTTGAAACAAATCAAAGGTTTAATCTTGAACAAGTATCAGTATTGCATGGTTAATGAAGGAGTTAAAGTAGAAGATTAAGGAACCTAAGTAGAAGCCAAACAAATCAATTGAAGCTAAGCGTTAGTTACTACCAAGAAAATGTATGAAGAAGTGTAGTAATGACCGAGCATAATAATGGTCGAGCCAACATGTTGATGTTGAGTAAGAAAGTATATTTATTGGTGAGCTACATATAGTAATGACCAAGTTGAAGAACACAATTATTGTTGAGTGATAGAAAAAGTTATAGTTTGAGAAAGAGTTGATTTTGAGGCTAACATGGATAAAAATTTGAATTAGTCAAAGCATGTGGAAGATAAAGACTAATGAGTTGGAATATTTAATGCATGAGGAGAGTTTGTTACATGATCAAAGGAAATGATTTGATTAGGAGTTTCTAGAAGAAGGAGAAAAAAATGATAGAAGGATTTGATGAACCTAAAGTAATGCTAAGATCAATGGTGATGTTTAAGTGACAAAAGATCAAAATTATTTAGTTAAGAATGCATAAGGAATAAATTTTAAAGTTGGTTCATTGTTGATTGGAAATTTTAAGGAGAATTTATAAAGAGGAGAACAACAATGGTAAAGTGTGAAGAGTTTACAAAGTATGATTTCTTGAGGAGATGCAAAGTAGATTAGTAATGGGGGTGTTAATGGAGGCCAATCAAAGAACCAATAAATAAGAGAATGAGGATCTAAATTTTCAAAGTGAGTTGTACTTTACAAACTAAAGTTACTATTACATTCTACCCATTGTATGAGTCCAAAATTCTTTACTCGAGGTTGAAATAAATGTCATTTTTCAAATCGTTTAATCAAGGTGATATTCTAATAGAATTTTGTAAAGTCCTCTAACAAGGCCACTCTTAATAGGGTGATTAAATACTTTAACATGGTCATATTTAATAATGTATCGTATAACCTTTAACAAGGTTGGCTATTAAACATGCCTACTTCAAAAGAGTGAAAAATTGGTAGCATATCACTTGTTGGTTTTTCCCAAATTGTGTTTCCATGATAAATCATGTTGTCAAAGTGTTATTTTCATGTGTGGATGTTATTTTTTTTCATGCTATACTTTAGAGTAGTTTATTTACTTGTAGGAAAAAACTTATAGAGATAGAGACTTAAGATATTTCATCAAATATTAAATTGTTGATGATATGATATAGAGATTGAGTGGGTATTTGTCAATGATTAATCTATTTGAAGTGATTAATAGTTGCATTTGTACATCTAGACCTAAGAATAACTAATTCACCCCCCCTCCCAGTTATTCTGAGTTGTTATAATAATTGGTATCAAATTTTTGGTTCTTGTTAGAAAATTTTGAAGAGACTCAAGCCAAAGATCAATATATACAAGAGAGAGGTACCTAAGCTAAAAAAGGAGAACTTACTAGCATGAAAAAGGCTTATGAGATTGCACTTATCTATAATTAAAGATTCCATGTCTTACTACTTAGACAATGAAAAGATTGGGGTTCCTAGACCTATGACAATTGAACAATTGAAAGAGTAAAATATCACAACCAAATGATGATTGAACTTTCAGAAACCCTCAATTATATAGATATTGATGATGTGAATGAATGCACTACTGCCAAGAAAATGTGGGACAAGTTGGAAAATATCCATGATGGAGACAAGAACATTTTGAGAGCTAAGGAAAAAATACTAAGAGGGAAGTTTGATGACATGTAGATGCAAGAAGGTTAGAAAATTGCATAGTATTATAGCTGAATCAAAGAAGTGGTGAATTCTATCAGAGGAGTTGGAGGAAATGTAACCAATTAAATTGTGATAAGTAAGGTATTAAGGACTTTAGTTTCTATCTACAAAATCTTGGTATCTTCTATTCAAGAACTAAGATGTACACCTGGTAATGGTCTTACCTTTGATAGTCTAATTGGTAGACTTATTGCATTTGAATTATCAACCTTTGATAATTATTCCCCTCCTAATGTTGAATCTACATTCAAAGCACAAATAACCCTTGATGGATCTAAGAAAGGGAAGAAAAGAAAGTATGTAGAAAGTGATAATAGATTTGATGATGACCTTACGAGAGGAATAGGCAAAAACAAAGGTAAACTTCCTATTATATATTTTACATATAACAAAGAAGGCCACATTACTACTAGATATTAGCCTAATAGAGATGAAAAAGAGGAAAGGAAAGACTTCAAGTACAAAAAAAGAGAGAAGGAAAAGGCAATAGAGACAAAAGAGACTAAAATGATGAAGGTAAGAAACATTTATATATTGTTGAAGAGGATAGTTCTTGCAGTAATTCTAATAATCATGATAAAGAGGTTGTATATGTCTAAATGAAAGATGATTTTGATGAAGACAAGAAAATTACATTGATCTCACATGTGAGTAAGAATGATATATGAATAAATAATAGTGGGTTCTCACGTCATATGACTAGTGATATAAGTAGGTTTGATAAGATAGAATATTATAATGTAAGTATTGTTAAGTTTCAATAATGATGCACCATGTTGTGTGAAGGGTAAATGATCAATTAAACTAAATGAAAATCTCAAGTGTGACAATGCATATTGGGTTGATCATGTTGGTGTTTTTCAAATATCAAGCAAAAAAATACTTAATACCAAGACAATAAAATCATAAATAATCTAAGGATCAACTACTTCTTTTAAACAATTATCTGTGTTTTATATCTTGACCCAACTTCAACAAAATCAAACAAATTTTCTACTCTTTAGGCTCTGCAAAACCAAGGTGGGTATACCTGAGGGATGCAAGATTTTCAATCTAATATCATATATATATTTGGTTCATTCCATGAAACTTTACTACAAACACACATCCCTCAAAGTAGATTTGGTCACAATTCTTCTTATGTTTACAAGTAATTTTGGTAATAGTAGCTAGCTAAGACTCATCGATTAATTGCAAACAAGTTCTGACCAATGTTGATATTCTTCAAGTAGTAAAGCAAAATTGATTTTTAATTTAAGATTGATGCTTATTTATGATCTTTCCATCTATATATTGAATCAATTAGATTAGTGCCTCATCCATTGGGATTTAGAGTCCGTTCAATTCCTAGATCTAATCGAGTGCATTACAATCAATACTATCAGCAATTCTCATTGAAACTCAAAAGCAATAGTGAATTGACATACAATTTGATTTAATTACATTCAATTGAATAAGCCTTGCTCATACAACATCGACATAAATAGGTAATAAAATGGAGAGAAGATTCAACAAGAATAGAAATGAGGATAGTTCATCTTTGTATTAATTTCCTTTGAAAATTGTATACAATTGAACAAGACTTAGAATGACTCAAGATAAAACATCTAAATCCTGCCAAATTAATGTATTGTTATAAACTTGTGGAGAAAACATATCACAAAATGTACATCAATAAAATTGGACCGAACAAGTTTTTGTAAAGACTAAAATATGTAATAATTTGGACCCTTTCACTAGCCCTAGGATCTCACTTATAAAGGGTGAGATGCAACAAGCTTAAGGCATAGAGAACTGATAGTTATCCTTTACACAAAAGATATTTACATTTGTTGTTGTCACAAAAAACAAAAATTTATGCAATAGAAAAAAATTATATCAAAGTATTCTTCTTGGGGAGCCCATTTTCTATTACATCATCAAATGCTATGAATTCCATGATTGGATTTTGTGCTATTCTAAATCCTCAAAAGATGTAGCCATTAGGTTTGCCAATGATGTGTCTAATTTTGATGTTTGCAAGTTTACATAAACTTGGGAATCTCTATTGGCATCATCATGAACTGTTAGGGTAGATGTTATTTCTAAGTCTTTAGCTACCACATCATTAGTTTGGTCCTCCAGACTAGCAATTATAATTATTTTTTGTGTTTCTATTGTTGAGGGTGATTGTTCTAATTTTCTTTCTTCTTTTGATATGTTGATTATTTGATCCCCTTCCTTGCCCACACCCTCTTCTTTAGTTGCCACATGTTCTGAAGACAAAATTTCTTCCTTCCACTTGTTGAAAATAGTATCATTAAGCCAATAAAAATTTAGGATATCCCACTGCTTTTTTATTAAAAAGACTCCTATTTGTTCTATTTTAGTAGAATCTTTTCTAATACTATTATAGGAAAATTGCACCTTGAAAATTTTTTCATTAGTCATCATCCATAATACATGTCCCTTTTCACTTATGACATAATTCATTCTATGGCACAATAACTCATCTAATTCCTTTCCTGATTCTTCCTTTGCTTTTATCTTGTCAATCTTTTTAAGGGAACTGAGAAAGAGATCAATTTTTTTTTTATATATATTTAGAAAGACAAATCATGATTCTTTTTTGAATATAAACACTTTTTTCATCAAATTCTATTAGATCACATGACAAATTGATGTTAGAGATACACATGGAAGTAACATCATTATCCCTTTCCTACCATTTCTATATAATGGAATTTAATCTATCTTCATCTCTTTTTATTTCATCCCACATCTCTAGGATTCCTTCCAACTGATCGTAGAAAGTTGGCCAATCAATCTTCTCTACTAGGTACAAAAAAAAATTCCTGATTTTTTCCTCATATTGATAATTTAATTCAACATTCATTTCCCATACTTTATTCTTCTCTTCTTCAAACTCTTCAGTAGTATAAAAATCAAGTTTCTATAGGGTATCAAGGAATTCAACAATGGGGGTAGACTTGAATGGTTCAATTGGAGGGTGAGGATACACAATCCTTGGTCTATTAGACTCTCCCACTTTTCTCTTTCCAAGATGTTTATCCATCTAGGATACCTGATTCTCCAGCATTTGTATCCTCTTTCATCTTTCCTCATATGTCTTGAGTATTTCTTCAAACTTGGCATTGAGTTCTAGGAATTTTCTCTTTTCTTTCCCACCTTCTACACCCTTAAGAGATAGCATTTCTTGAGCCATTTTAGTGACCTGTTCACTATCAACTTCATCTTCTCTATACATTATGAGTGTACTAGTATGCTAACACTTGAAATCTCTTGCATCCTAGTTTTATTTCTTTTTTAATAGACCATATAACTAGAGCTTGGTGATCATTACTAAATTGTACCCCTCTATGTGCTTGGAATATTTCTTCTTTAGTTTTATACTACACATCTTTCTCCTTTCTAATGGAATAAAAAATCATAGCATTGGCTATGTCCCATTCAGGAAGAATCAAAACTAATGATTCTCTAACCAATTGGCTCCTAACCTTAGGTGTTAGATGGGTAAAGTCTACTAAAAATTTGGCTTTTACCTCTTCCTAAATTTTAAAGTCCGATTTGTTTAGTTACTCTACTTTTATTGTTTTACACTTTTCCTTAAAATTGTCTATATTTATCATCCACAAAAATTGTGCAAAGGCCCTAGATTTAACAAAATTTTCATTATCTATAAACTTTTGTGATGCATGTGCAATGATGGGATCTATCTCCTGACCTCTGTAATCAGGAATGGTGAGGTCAAAGGATGGCATAGGAGGATCCTTAGACACTCCTCTTTCTATATTAGTAGTAGTGACTATGATGTCTCCTTCCCCTCCAATTTATTTTAGTTTCTCTCTCAAAGATGCTTCATCATCTATTTTGAGTGGGGTCTGGGATAGTGAATATTCTCCTATCTAAGAGGAAGATCCCTATTCTAACCTTTGCCTATTAGGTGCACTTTTGTGAGGTGGACTCTCTGATCTTGGCCTTTTCTAGGGGGGAATGTATTGTATATTTTGAGCTACAATGTACCCAACCCTCCTCTACAATGTATACTAGCCTAGAGTCACCACAATTTTGCTATTTATTCTTCCTTCCACTTCACAAGATCTGTCGAGATATGATTTCAGTAAGATACCATTCTTCTCATTCAAAGTTTGCAATATCATAGAAAAATTGTTCATCAGAGCATTCATTTTGGCTCCCCAATATTTCTTATCTGCCAGGGGGTTGTAGTCAGGCTCAAAAGAATTAATAAATTCCAAAACTTTGCTAAAAACTACCCATTTTCTTTTCTAACCTCTTGTTCCTATAATAAAAATATATTTCTAATAATATCCTTTGGGAAATATACATTTTGTACAAGAGCCATAACTTTACTTATCTCCCTAAGTAGTTCATAAAATCCCTCTAGATCAATGTATCTAGCATGGGATTAGACCATGTGATATCTATCCAAAAATAAACTCAAATTTCTCCATTCCTTTTTAATTAAAAAAAAATCATGTATAATAGTCACAATAGGGAAGAAAGTGCCTTTACCTTTGCACAATATATCCATTTCCTCAATTGTTCCAATCTACCATAGTAACTCTACAATTTCTATCTTCAAAGGCACATGAAAAAGTAATACATGGGGTTTTCCAAAAAAATCATAAACTCTAATTATAGTATAAAGTAATGGATCATATCCCCCCAATTATGACTAACCAATAGCCCCTTGGCATGGTCCTTGGGTTTAATTAGCTATAATAAAGGTTGTGGGATTCTTGGACTATCCCCTTTCAAAACAAATTTGAGCCTTGAAGCAAAGTATCTATCAAATCTAACATAACTGGCATCTATGACTTCCCAAGTCATGTTAGCAGTCCATAACTGAACTAGGAGCTTCTCTCTATCTCTTTCTAGTTCTAACTTCATTTCCTTAGAGAAGAAAGTGACTTCCTTTTAAAGAAATATTTACATTAACAAAGAATACCAACAAAAATGCTTATTCACCTTACCTTGAGCTATTCCAACTAAACGATTATGAATTTTCTCAGTTAGGAAAGTAGCAAAATCAAGAATTGTGCTCATTCCAAATTGCAAAGCTTGAGCCATGATGAGAAAAATAGAGCCTTGGATATAATCCTACTCATCCATCACAAATATTTTGTAGAGTAAAATAGAGGGCTTGTGTCCTAGGATTAAATTATTTCTTCATCAGAGTTTCTAGGGTATCAAGTGTAACCAGAGGTAGTGACCCAATTTTTACAACATGTTGCTATAGTTGACCTATCCTCAAGTATGCCCTCTATGCATCATATCTTGCCTGAAATTTGTCCATATCAATTTTCTAATGGATTGCCTAGTTAGGGTTGAACTTGAATACCTCTCTAATCAAGGCAAGTGAAATACTAAAGAGATTATCCCCAACATGGTTATTTACAATTCTAGTGATGGGGTTGTACTTCTTGGCCATGTCAAATAATAGGTTACTGTCAAAAAATACCCCAGGAACAACCAATTTTCCAATGTTAAATTCCCAAACATTACTCAATTGAACCAAGATGCATTTTGAAAACTATTTTTTGAACAATTCTAAACCCCCCACTAAGACCTATGCATCTCTTACCCAATTGGCTCTGTTATAGAAACCCTCTCCTACAAACAACCTAGGGTTTTTAGGGATTAGTTCTCTTCCTTTTGTTAATTCATTCATAGACATAGGTAATTGTTCAAGGAAATCATTATGAATGGATCTTTTAAGGTAATCTATAAAGCTAGAAAATTCCTTTTGAGGAGGCATCTTAAATTCTTCTTAGCACAAGTAGATTTTTTTGAATTTTCAAGAGTTACAAACCACTTACCCACTAATTTCTACTTCATTTTCTCTATGAATTTCTCTATAAATTGATGAAAACCTTATAGAATCTCATGCCATAGCTTTGGAAACCCTTGGGATCTAAGAATTTTTTGATTGTGTGGCTCAATAATGGTGAATTTGCAAGTTATATCACAACATTAATGTCATACAAAGTAGCCCTAAATAGCATTAATGCCCGTAATAGTCATTTTTGTCTCATGCCTCAAATTTGAATTTCTTCCATTGATCACACAACATCTGATGACATTATTTGAAAATAAAAAGCTACCTTAAAATTTTTGAAGTCCTTGCCACGTGTCGAGTAGGTGCTTCCCCACTTTGCTTAAAGTTCATGCATCTCTACAATGTGGTGAAGCACTAATCATTGATCTTCCAAAGATCAATGATTGAAATACTTGTTAAATAATACCCCTTAAAAAATAGTCCCACTAGCACATTCATCACTAACCTAGTGAGCACCTATTTATTCATCCAATTACTATGCTCCATGTCATTTCCTTTTCCACCCTGGTGTGACTCAACAACTCTTCTTTACAATAGGTCCCACCTTACAACATGGTGAGATGGTACTTCCCCTCTTTATTCAAATGTCAAGCACTTTCCTATAGTGGTAATGTGCTACCTGTTGATTTTGAGAAGATCAACGATATACAACTTGCATCTTTTGAACTACAAAAAAACCTGTTGTGATGTCATTTGGGATATGTGTCAACAAGGTGCATGCCCACTTTGTTAAAAATCCTTGCATCTTGGTATTGTGGGGAAGTGCCATCCTTTGATCCATCCAAGATCAATAGTGCAAAAAATTTATACCTTTTAACATTAAGTCAGTCACACTAGCCAATGAGCTCATTACATTTGTGACAATTGTATCTAATAACTATTAGTAGCATAGATGGTGTAATACCATTTAGAGACTGCTTCCATGACATCATCATATGCTAGATGTCAATAATGTGCTTTCCTACATTATATAAATGTCATTCACTTTCATCTTGCGGGAAAGTGCCATCCCTTGATCATACCAAGATCAACGATGTATAATCTACACTTTTTTGAACTATGTGTAACATCCTTCATGGCATCATCATGGCCATGTGTCACCTTGGCACTTCCCTACTTTCATTAAAATAATTGTATATTCATCAAGTAGG
The DNA here is from genome assembly GCA_028749045.1 of Cupressus sempervirens. Taxonomy (NCBI): domain Eukaryota; kingdom Viridiplantae; phylum Streptophyta; class Pinopsida; order Cupressales; family Cupressaceae; genus Cupressus; species Cupressus sempervirens. The sequence continues at coordinate 476,145,937 of CM053788.1, forward strand.
TAAATGCCATCCATTGATCATCCAAAGATCAACGGTGCAACAAATTTGAAAAGAAAATCCCACTGGAATGAGCCAACCAATAAGATCACATGAAAATGGGATGTACCCTGATAGGTGCTAACAATTTTGAAAAAGTTCTAACAAAGTGTTAACTAGCTCTAACGAGTTTTATTCTTTATGGTGCAGTCAAGACCCATCATTAGCAAGTGCTATGTGGCACATAGGTTCTTGCCTACTTCACTTAAAGACCATGCATCTTCTCAATGTGGGCATGCACTAACTGTCAATCGTGGAAAGATCGATGGCTAATCAAAAAAAACTGGCAAAGTTATGATGCTTCATTAAAAGCTTAAAGGGGATGACTACAATTAGGGAAATATTAATAATAAAAGGTTTATTTTGTGAAAAATAATAAAGTAATCTTTATGAAAAAGAAAAACTTAGGAAAAGCATGTCCCGCACAATTTGAATAAGGAAATCATATTTACTTATCTTATGAGAGTTAGGGCACACAAATGAGGGTTTATAAGACTTTTAGGAATTTCAACTAGGGTTTTAATAATTAATTAAAATTTTCAAATAACAACCCAAGGGTTTTTCACTATGAGGAACAAAATACCATAAAGGGTGAAAAACCAAGCCAACAGTGGCTCTGTCTGGGGACAATGAATAGGAAAGAATTCATATGAGGGCTCATATCCCTAGGAGAAGTAGACCACTAAATTGACCATCATTCTTTGACAACTTTGAGAGAGCAACAACAACAAGAAAGGAAATATACAAGGATTGTATAGAAGACATGAAGGATTTACAAAATGTTTAGAACCCTAAACTACAATTCATGGAGGAAACAAGCATTTTCAACAAAAATAGCTCTTCAAGAACTATCCATGAACTATCAGTTCAAGAATATTTCCTAATAGATCCTTCATTATATAAGAGTCCTCTCCCCATGTAGCTTCAATTAGATAGAGCCCTAACCATATTAGATCAAATTTACCATGTTTTCCCTCATCTTCAATCTTGGAATTCCACATGAGGACCAAATCTTCAATTTAAAATTTCTTATTTACTTTTTTTATTTATCATAGAGTGCTTTGACCTACAATTTCAATTTTTTATTTTTGAGGGATGCTTCTTTCCTAGTCTTAATCAATCCTACAACCTCATCCATTCGTTCTTGCATGTCATCAATAATGTCTTTAGCATACATTTGGATGTAATTATAAAGTCCCACTAGGTTGTTTTGAGGCATCCTTGCTTGGATTCCATACACATTATCAAAAGGTGCTAAACCTATGGCCTTTTTAATAGTCACCCTATCAGCCCATATTGCTAACTATGTATTCAACTTATCCAACTTATTTTATTTGTGTATTCAACTTATCCATTTCCTTGTGGATGATAGGGAGAAGATGTTGATCTTGTAATCCCATATTTATCACACAACTTTATAAACTCCTCAGGTCTAAAGCACATTGCATTTTCTATCACAATTCATTGAGGACAACCAAATCTTGAAATGATATTATTTAGTAGAAAGTTATTAACAACATTGTTAGTTTCATTTCTTGTTGGAATTTCCTCCACCCACTTTGTGAAGTAATTAGTAGCAACCAAGATCCTTGAATAACCATTACTAGACTTAGGAGAGATTTCACCTATAAAATCCATCCCCCACTACTGGAATGGTGCTTGAACTTCCACTAGTTTTAATGGAGTGCTACCTACAAATTTTAGTTTACCTGCAAATCTTTGACATGCATCACACTTTCTGATTGTTACCTAAGTATCCTTGAAAAGGGAAGGCCACCAAAATCCAACTCTCATTACTTTATGTGCAATGGTCTTGGCCATATAATGTCCACCAAAGACTCTAGTATGCATTTCCTTTAGTATTTCTTTTGATTTCTCTTGATCGACACATTTAGTAGCACTCTAAAGTTTCTCCATCATAAATTATTTTCAACAATGATATATATGATGGTTTGCAACTTTGCATTTCTTTTCTCATTTTTAGTCAAATGGGAAGGAGTTTCCATATGTTGTAAATAATGAATAACATTAGTATACCATTTGCAATGATTCATATCACATAGATCTAATTATAGGTCATCTATTACCAAATTTATTTGATTAGCATCCAAGTTAGACTAAGCCATAAGTTTAGCTAACCCTTGGCCCCTTACCAATTTCGTAATCTAAATTTCAATATTAAATTCTTGGATCCTGTTGATCCATCTACATCTCCTACCTAATACCACCTACTGAGAGAATATGTCCTTGACAGCTGCACTAGGCACAAATGCAATGATAATGGAACCTACCAAATAGCATCTAAAAGCTTTAACAACTTTCACTAGAGCATAATATTTTTTCTCTTTTATTTAATATTTCAATTCAATAGGCTACACGGATTTGCTAAAAAATGCAATAGGCTTCTCATATCCTTCCTCATTCTTCTCTAATAAGACTACAACTATAGTGTGAAAGGATGCAAAACATAATATGTGCATTGGCTTAGTGTAATTTGAGGTTCTTAGAACTAGAGCAATTTTTATGGTAATCTTAATATCTTAAAAGGCCTATGAAGGTTCACCATCCCAATTAATAGTAGCTCCTTTCTTGAAGCATTTTTGAAATAGGTCTGCTAATTTCAGCAAAATTTGTAACAAATCTTCTTAGAAAATTAACTTGCCCAAAGAAAGATTGTATTCCCTTCACATTTTTTGGCTTGAGCACCTTGTCAATGGCTACCACTCTCTTAGGTTCTATCTTTACTCCATCCTTTGAGACTATATGTCTCATTAATCTACCTTCAGTTACCCAAAATGTACAATTCTTAGGGTTCAAGGACACCCCATATTCCAAGGCTTTGATAAAAATATTTTCCAAGTGTCTACAATGGTCTTTAGCCTTCTTGGAATAAATTGTAAGGTCATCTTGGTACACTACCATAAATTTATTGATGTAATCATGAAAGGCTACATCCATAGCCCTTTGGAAAGTTGCTCCTACATTAATAAACCCAAATGGAATTCTAACATATACATATATACCCCATGTATTTGTGAAAACTATTTTGAATTGTTCATTTTCTTTCACTAGGACTTGGTTGTATCTTGAGAATCCATCCATCATAGACATCAATTGAAAGCTAGTTACCTATTGCAACATAGCCTCCATGTTTGGCAACCCATAATTGTCTTTTAGAGAAGCTATGTTCAAGTTACTAAAATCTACACAAAGTCTTATATCTCCATTCTTTTTCTGGACAGATACCGAATTTGAAACCCAAGTGGAGTGTCTAATTGGTTTGATCATTCCTCCATCCCTTAGCGTCATCAATTCTTCTTGCATTTTGGGGACTAATGTGGGATTCATTGGTCTCTGATTCTACCTAAAAGGTTTTACATGACCTTTTAATGGTATGATGTATTGGAATAAATCTTCTCTATAGGCCTTAAGGTCATCATCAAACCATTCATAGACATGTTTATATTTTCTCAACAAATCAATCAAAGGTCTTCTAATTTTAGCTGACAAATTTTGACCAATGTAAAATTTATTTGGAGCCCCAAAAATACTTAGGTTTATCTCTTCAAGTTCTTGAGGCTTGTGATCTCTAATTCTAGGCTTTACCTTATCTTGGTTGTCAAACATGTTTTCTAGAACAACCAACCCTTTAGGCACTTTATTAGTTTTTAACTGTATGATTTCTTGTCAAAAAAATTTTTCCTTACCATCTGTGGTTTCAATTAGATCACTACAGTCTAACTCTTGGCCATGATACTTGTCTTCACTTAACATAAAATTCAAAATATCCTTATCATCCTCAAAGACTTTCTAGTGTTCAATATTATCTAGTATTAAAGGCCTATTCTGAACCTCAATATATGAAATTCCTACAAATGACATATCCTTAGGCTTGATTGCCACATTTTCAAATAGGTCAGCCATTTTGTTTTGACTTCTATCCTTCCAAGAGATACCAAATGCATCAAAAAACTCAATCTGATCTAAGACAACATTTTTATACTATTTCAACCTTTTGTTTTTCAAGGCATAAGTTTCCTTTATTTGTGAAACAATCAATTCAAAATAACCTATGACATGACACTTTTTAATTCCATGGTGGGTGGAAACTTTCAATCCTAAAATAAGAGCTTCATACTCTGTTATATTGTTGGTACAAAAATAATTTAATGTGAATGAATATCTAAAGATATTCTTTTCAGGAGAAATAAAGACTACTCCTGCCCCAAAAAATTCTTTAGAAGTGGCCCCATCAAAGTATATGGTCCACAAAACTATTGAATCCATACAACATTCAACTTCATGCTGAATTAAAATAGGAAATTTCTCAACTTCTTGAATAATCAACTCTACCCTAAATGCATTCACACTAGTGTCTAAGAAACAAATAGAATCTTTGTCAATTTCTTCCCCAAAAATGTGACTAACCCTTGGCTCTCTATCTACTTTAAGAGCTTTATCTCCTATATGAAAAGTTGCATAGGATAGATCACATTGTAGGCTACCTCCCATAGTAGCACTCCATTTTCTTGAGAGAAGCATTCCACAATGTGGAGGAATATCAAGTACAAGGACTGACATAGTCAATTCTACCTCAGGGTAAGTAGCTAACTTAAATGGTAATGCCTTGATAGTACCTATGACTAGTACGTCCTTAGCATCCATACCTCTACATCTGCTTTTCTTAGTATCTACTTTTAATCCTAAGACTTCCATTACTTTGAAGGGCATAATGGTATTAGAGGCTCCTGAGTCTATCATGCAATTTTTTAAGGTTTTTCATTTTATAATTAGACTGAGAAAGAATGGGTCAATATATTCTATATAAGCTATTGATGAATCATCCAAAAAAATTTGAGGAACTTGGGATATAATACCACTATCTTCTACCACCACTCAAGTTTGTTGGATGACACTTTGCTCAATAATATTGCTACTATTTCCTATCCCACCCAACCATGACAAGGCTTTACTTGTATGCTCATCAATTCTAAACAATTCAGACAAAGGTACTTTGATAGTTATTTATGACAACATAGAAATTGTATCAATGGGTTTAGAAATAGTGGGCTTTATAATAATACCTAGAATAGAAGTCTTTTGGATAGCACGTATTATCACTTTCTTTATAGTATCATATCCAAACTTCTTCTCTTGCACAATTTCTTTTACTATCTCATTTGTTTGTGTAAGAATTTGGCTTAGGCCAAAATTCACCCAAGACCAAGGAACTCAGACAAAAGCACAATAGTAGACCAAGGAGAGAGTATTATTAGAATGATGATATATTCATTCAATATTCCATATATGCCATATGCAAGTACACTAGGAGTGTCTATATATAAATGCCTCAGGAGAGCTTCTAGAATGCATAGAAGTTAACATCATGATAAGTCATACAACCAAGCAAATCTCCACTAGATATGAGTTATCATCCAATAAGAACAAAAGTAAATGTGATGATGTGAGGATAAGCCTACAATGGTGAAGCACACAAATCAATGGTGTAGACAACATGTGCTAAATTAGGAGTACGAATAACTGTGTTGTCGACATGACAACTCAGTGAATGATGCAAACTCTAGTATTGTAGACACCATGTGCATAATTAGAGTTGCATACTTATGTGAGAGTACAAAAAATCCTAAGTGTCTCAACTAAATAAATAATAAAATAACACAAAATAATTAAATAATGCATTAACCTAAGTAAACTTAAGTAAAGTGTAAATAGTAAATACCTATTTACACCAACACCCCCCTTAAGTGGAACTTAGGGGAATGCCCTTAAGCTTATAAAATCTACGATAAAGTGCATGATGGGTCCAGACTACTAGGCCATGTTAGGTACCCATTTACATAATGCAAATGCAATCTCTCATAAAGCAGAGAAAGAGGGAAAAACCTCATGGGAAAAACCCTCCCCCAAAAAGAGAGATAAACAGGGATGCATGGATGGATGGAGTAATCAAGAGCCCCCCATTATGACATACATCTAGTATATACATAAAAGAGTGATGAGAAGAGGAAGAGAGACACGATAGGTGTATGAGTGAATATGTGGCCTCTGCTAACACACACACTTCAACATGGTCATTGTATGCGGATTCATCCCGAAATGAACATTGGATTGTTCATTCAAAAATCAGTCGGCAAAGAGACCTATTGCCTTCTATCTAAAGGGAATTTCTTGTCAGATATCCTTAGATTTGAGGTGTTTAAGCAACTAGACCCTGTAAGAATGAAGGATTTAACAAATGAAATTAATCTATATAATTATGTAGATTAATCTAGAATGACAAATGCATTCTAATCTAAGAACAAGTAAAGGAAACTAGATTAATCATATGCATATTATGCTAAATGAAATTAAGCTAGAAAATGAATATGAAAGTAGGGAGCTCAAATGAATGCACAATCTAGCACCAATTCGATGCAAATTCTCATTCAACCTCTCAAAATGAAGAGATGAGGGTCTCTTAAATAGACTTTCTTGGAATCCATCAACGGTTGAGATCGATTTCAATCAACGGTCGGGATTAAAGGTGAAGTTCAGTCATAAAAGGAGATTCTCAAATTAAAGGGAGTTAACAGATTTAATTTGAGTAAAATAAGGAGTTAACTGATTCAATTTGAGTAGAAAAAGGAGTTAACTGATTTAACTCATTTTTGATCAATAGTGAACTGGAAATTTCCCTTTTTGAACTAAAGAGAGATTTTGTTGAGATATTTAATTTAATAAAATGAGATATGCTCTCATAATTACTTTTTCTATTTAATTAAATAATCTTTAATTAATTAGAGACACTTTTCTTATTTAATTAAATAACTTCATTTAATTAATTAGGAATGGCTTCCCATTTAATTGAATAACTTTGTTTAATTAATTAGAAGTAAGTACTTGATTTAATTAAATAATTTCATTTAATTAATTAGAAATACCTTTCCCATTTAATTAAATAATTACATTTAATTAATCAAGATAGGCGTATTTATTAAATTAAATAAATTTAATTCCATAGTACATTAGCCTTAGGATATAATATAATTTAATTAAAGTATAAATACTTAATAATTAAATTATAATTAAATCAAGTAGGTTTAATGTGACTAATATGAGTGCGTACTATAGAAATTAAATAAGAAATATGATGAATATAGATTAGGGTTTTTTGCATCTGACAATTAAGTCAAGTAGCGAATAGCAGAATGAGAATTTCCTATTAGAATAGGACTTAGAAATTATAAAAAAATAGACCAAAATTGGTATAATGGCAATGAGCCAATTTTGGGGTATTACATTTTGCCCCTCTTTGAATGAATGTGGGAGCAACACATTCAATTCAAAGAAAAACAGAAAGCATGATGTGAAGATGAGATTGGTTCTGAAGTTGATGACATAGAGACCAATTGATAAGCTTTTAAGGACTATCTCTAGAATAGAGCTTAATCCCAAGGAATCCAAGTAGAGCACCTAGATACCTAAGATTGGTAGCATTTAAAAGACTATCTCCAGAATAGAGCATAATCTTTAAGGATCTAAACAGAACATCTAGATACCTGAAATTGATAAGCATTTAAAAGGTTTCTTCAAAACAAAGTTTAACCTTTAAGGATCTAGAAAGAACATCTAGATACCTAAAATTGATAGCATTTAAAAGACTATCTCCAAAACGAAGTGTAATCTTTAAGGATCTAGACAGAATGTCTAGATACCTGAAATTGATAGCATTTAGAAGATTATCTCCAGAACAGAGCTTAACCTTCAAGGATCTAGGTAGAACACCTAGATACCCAAGATTGATAGCATTTAGAAGACTATCTCCATAACAAAGCTTAACCTTCAAGGATCCAGATAGAAAACCTAGATACCTAAGATTGAAACAAGATAACAAGGTCCAATCATGAGTCATAGAATCATCCCCAAAATGAGGTTTGATTCTCAAAAGTCAGGGTTTAGATTGTCCCAATACCTATCTATCAAACTCTGAGAAGAGTTGTTATAAGGTTGATCAATTGATGAAAAGATAAGATAGATGGCAAAGATGCTAGATAGAAGGGAACAAAATGCCCTGAGTGATGAGATGCCCCAAGTGATCAGGACATAAGATGGGAACCAGATGCCCCAATCAATATGTATTCAATGATGTAATCATCCTGCCCCCTCGAGAGCAAATTTGAAAGATGACACACCTAAAATATGATTTGAAGCAGTATATCATGAGATGTAGAAGAAATTTGAGATTCAACAGAATCTAGAAGAGATCATAACAATCTAAAGAAGATTTAAGGTTGATTTGAAATGATTGCAAAGTCACAAAGACCAAGTTTGACCATAAGTTGACCAGATTTAGCAACAGTTGACTTAAGTTGACTATTTTCAAAATGAATTTTGAAAATATGGAGAATGTAAAGTTGAAAGGATTCCAAGAATCATAAAGTATCAGAAAGATTTGGATTGCACAAAAAAAATTTAAAATGCATTTTGAGCCACTTAAGTGTGTCAGATTTCAAATTTGATCTCGAAAAATGGGTTCAGAGAAACCAAATTAGCCGAGAGGGTGATTAATCAATCATTGTGCAGTTCATGAAAGAACTTGATACTTTGAAGAGATCAGTAATCCCTCATCAGAAAAGGTTAAAGTAGATTTGAAATTGAATCACATGCTTATGCAAGTGAAGTATGTAATGCAAGACTATGTTAAATGCAACCCTAGGTCTGGTTAACAAGCCTCGATGATTTATCATCACTGGATATAAAATAAAGCTAGTATATTATACAATCCCCACTGACATTACAATCATGGAAATATGAATATAACATACGTTATTGGTTTTTCAGGATTAAATGTAAGCATTTGAGGCACAAGAAGCTAGAATGACCAAAACATTTGTCCCTTTTAATGTAGCAAGTTAACATAACCATCAGAGCATAAATGCTAAGATGATCTGAATGTTGCTTACATGACAGGCACACCAAACACACAGGAGATTCCTCTTATGCTAAGGATTCAGTATTCATTCTGTCTACAACGACCCTTGCATTCGTAACCTAAGATAGAAGTGTGCTAGATATACTCACAGTGACCCTTACGTTCACTTAATAGGACGAGTATCAGTATGTACTATAGCATGAAGAGTTCACTCCAACAAACAAGGAGAAGAACCAATGTCATTGATCTATCTATATAAAAGGATTCAAGGCACACACGGCCATCCAATACGAGATGGAGGCTCTTATAGTGGACACCCCTCTTATAGGAATAGATCAACTTATTGGAACTAAACCGCAAATAGAAAGCCAAGAAAAAGATCATGGCCGTAGTCATTACTTCTCTAGTCGAAGATGACATCATTGAGTTGCTTGAGGAGATATGATAAAGCAAAAACAAATCAAACAAAAGAAAAGCTCAGCATATCCAAACAAGTATATCATTTTTTTTGAGTTCAATGTTTTCGGGATTGATGTGAAGTGCTAATGTCCAAAACATGTAAGAAAGAAATCTCTTCAGTAGGGTGACAACAGTAGGTAGACACAGTTAGAACGACTAGTGACTGAGGTCAAAGAGGAATCTTCACAATGAAGAACCTAAGAAGGACTAAGCAACAGTAGATAGACACAGCCAGGACGACTGGTGACCGATGCAAAAGAGATCTTTCATAAAGGAATCTTGAGACATGACTCGAGCAACGGTAGGCAGACACAGTTGAAACAACTGGTGACCATTGTGAAAGAGATTCTATGAGGAGAATCTTGAAAAGAGTGACAGTAGGTAGACCCAGTCAGAACAATTAGTGACTATCACAATGGAGATTCTATGAGAATCTTGAAAAGAGTGACACTAGCGAGAGTAGGTAGACACAGTGAGGACCACTGGTGACTGTCTCGAAGGAGATTCTATGAGGAAAATCTCGAAAAGAGTGACACTAGCAATAGTAGGCAGATGCAGTCAGAATGACTGGTGACTTTCACGAAGGAGATTCTATGAGAAGAATCTCGAGATGAGTGACACTAGAGGGGAATGCCCCCGAGCTATGACAAGACTCAATCCATGGATACATGAGCTGAAAGTAGGAAAAGTAGGAAAATGAAAGCATGAAAGCGACTGTAAAAAATAGCCAGAAGATGCACTGCAACATGGAGCATTGGGAATAGGAGGTGCCTGTTTACCAGGTTTTCACCTTCTTTGAAAGATTCTCTTTTTTTGCTACCATGATGCCTATTTCCAGGTTTTCACCAATGACACTTTTATTGTTTTTCAATTTTTTTGTATTTTTGGTTTTTTTGATTTTTTTGGTGTTACTAAGGCGCCTATTGCTAGGTTTTCACCAGGGTAATAATTTTTTCATGACTTTTTTGCAATTTTTAGATTTTTTTGCAAAATTTTAGAACTTTTTCAGAGATTACTAGCTCTCAAGAAGGATTACCTTAATTTTGTTCCAGTGTCTAGTAAGGTGCAAGACAATATGTAGGAGCAAGCTAGTGGATAAGAAGAGATGGAAAGGCAAGGAGTATGAAGTAATGAATGTTACACTCAAGGAAAGCCTTCACAAGATTACCCAAGCTAGGGAAAAGGATATAAAAATATAAGCTCATGGTGTAATGAAAGGTGTCACATAAGTAATCCAAGAAAATGACCATGTTAAGAGATTGCTAAGAACTGATTTTTCTTCTTTCTTTCATTGATCAAGACCAAAGGGTTAACTAAATAGGATAGCAAAGTTTGTTATGGAGTTTATGAGTGAATGACTTTGGAAATGAGGAAATTTGAAGGATAAGCAAGATCATGATAGGATGTCACGGATGGAAGAATTATGCATGACACCTGTTTACCAGGTTTTCATCATGGTACTTGTCCAAGGTACCACAAGAAGTGGTTTTCACCATAGGACAGATTTATTTTTCTTTACTTTTGCTACCAAGGTGCCTATTTCCAGGTTTTCACCAAGGCACTTTTTTTCATTTTTCTTTTTTTCTTTTTTTTTTTCTTTTTTTTGGATTTTTAGAGTTTTTGGAAAGAATTCAAGCCTTCTTCAATTTGAATAGTGCTCCTATAGCCAAGGCCATAGAAAGGTACACTCAAAGATGCTGATAAGGTAATGGAAGGGAAATGAAAGGAAAATGAGAGGTAGATGGAGGATAAGGTTGTTGGTTTTGGAAGACTGAAACAAGCAAGGATGGCAACCAGGCATAAGATTTAGAGAATCTCATGAGGGTGGATGAGATATTAGGCAAGATCAACATTGACACACACCTTGAAGCATAGTGGAATGATGGAGGAAATATGGATGAAATAGCTTGAGGCTTAGGTATATGAGGTAGCAAAGCCATTTTGGAGAGGGGTGGAGTAGAAGGTTTTGAAACCTTTTTAGGAAGATGTTGGGAAGAAGATGGAGTGGAAGCCTTTGGAAGCTTAAATGTCAACTTTGATTTGTTTTCAATATTCAAGTCCTTCAAAAGAGACTTGGGAATCCATATAGCTTTTGATTTTTCATTAGATGCTTTGGAATGCATTTCTTCAATAACATATTTAAGAACCCATACTTTCTTTGGTTGAGCTCTTTGAATAGTGGACTTTTGCAGTCTCTTTTGTGTATTTTCCTTCTTGACATTCACATGTCAATTAGAGGAGACATAGTGAACTTTTGAGGATGGATTCATGCACTTGTGTTTGAGTTGATCATCCAAATTTCTTCCAAAGGACTTGGGACTTGTGGATGAATGAGGCCAATGTGACTGGTTTTGATGGAAAGGTGAATGTGAAGAGTTCAAGTATGTGTATCTTTGATGATCTTGGGGTAGGGTAGGAGGAATGTGTAATGAGCTGAGAGGGGAAGTAGGAGATAGAGGAACATAAGGTCCCAATATGGATGGAAGACTTGAAGGATTTAGCTTAGATGGATAGGGACCAAGGATAGTTTTAGAAGATGTGAATGGACCATGAGTATGGATATCAACATATTTAGAGTGAGCAATATGACCAAAGCCATCAATAGATTTATGAGTAACTGTTATAGGAGCAATACCTTTGACAGGAGTATTTAAAGCTTGAGCATAGTTTTGAAGTGAATGTAGCGAGGTAGAATAAGAGAGCCAAGGAACACTTTTCTCTTCAAAAGGAATTTTGGGTAACATAGGAAAAGTATCCTTCTCTTGGTGTTTTGTAATCTCCTTAAGGATGGTGGAAGGAATATCTTGATATTACTTAGTAGAGGTGCATGAAATGGGAGATGGAGGACTATGTGGCTCTTGAGATAGAGGCAAGATATCTTGGAAGACTTGAAAGGGGATGAAGGAATATTGGTCTTGATCAACACTTGTTTCTTCATCATTTAAGTGGTCCTCTTGACATGAAACCAAATCCAAGGATAAGGGAGTATCTGAATTTGTATTCAAATATATTTTTGGAGGCTCTGTAACAGGCTCTTGAAAGGACAATGGAGCAATAGTTGGATTGGGGATAATAGGAGGAGAAACACATGGAGGTTTTGGATCTTTTCTTTGTGTAGTATGGGAGAGGTTTGCAAATAAGTCAAGATTAGCTTGAGTTTCCTTGAAAGGTAGTCCTTGAGGATACACATAGTCAATTGGGGGAGTAGTGGGTTCTTTTGGTGAATATGTGTTGGAAAGATTGGACAATTTAGAAGGTGGATGTATGTTGGAAGAAGTAGAAGTTTCATTCAAACCATTGCTAGACATGGTTTCATGATGTTGATCATTCTTGAGAGTAGAATCTATAGTAGCTAAGAGTTTAGATTTTTGAATTATGCCTTTATCAAAGAGATCTTGGATCTTGTTTTTCAGCTCCCTACAATGCGAAGTTTTATGTAAATTATGTCTATGATAGGCACAATAGTTACTCATAAAGGAAACTCTCGCAAAAGTGACCTTAGGTAACACAATGAGTTTCTTTTGAAGAAGTTCTTCCAAAGTTGATTCATAAGATCTTCCCAAAGGGGTGAAATCACACTTTGGTTTAGGTTCCCAAGGTTTTTCTTCAAAAATATTTCTAGATTTCTTGGGTATTTGCAGAATGTTTTCATATGGTTTGGACTCAACATTATAGGAAGGTGAATAATCTCGCAAGGAGAATTTTTTCAATGATGTGTCATCTTCCTCCTTCAGTCTTCGAAGTTGAGTGCTCATTGATTGGATTTGTTGCTTCATGTTTGCAATAAGTAGCTTTTCTTCCTCACTAGAAATATTGGATTTAGCACATTTGTTGTTAGCCATTTTGATGTACTATGTTTCAAGTATTGACAACCAAGTTTTAGAACATAAGTCAAGTTGCCATAGTCATAGACAATGACAAAAAGAAAAAGCTTAGACAAGGACCACACTAGAATGTAGTCTTAGAAAAGCAAGATAAGAGTGCAGTATACTAAGGTACAAATAGTCTGATTTGAAGGCTCTACCAAAGATTATGACTATCATGACACAGAGTACAACAAGCACTAAAGGACAAGAGCAAGATAACTAAGAGACAAGACTAGTTAAAGTATGGATCACAAGTCATTAGCTAAGTAGGATTCCACTGTTTGAGGAATTTTTGCATACAGAAAGTGACAAAAAGACGCAGAAAAGGGCAACATGTAGATCGCAGATAGCTAGATCAGACCAAAAGTGGAAATGCTGACACAAAGTCTCGTGCGAGAAACCTTTACGGGTCACGTGAAGAAGTTTTACAGGCCGCGTAAAGAAGTTTCTATCTTGCATGAAGTTCAGTGACAGTTTTTAATTTCGTGCGAGAAAGATCACATGGTAGTGCAAAGACTCATGAAAGAATTTTGATTTCGCGTGAGGACAAAATGATTTCGCACGAGACTAAAAAAAATTTTGCACAAGAAAGTAGATCAGTTTCAGAACAAGGACTGATTTTGGCAAGATTTTTGAACTTTTCAGACAGATTGGGCAGATTTTTGAGACAAGTTCAATTTAACAAACAACAAATTTGATCGTTTTAGTAAGCAAGCAGGTGATATCAAGCATGTCTAAAAATAATGAGCAAGGAAAAAAGCAACCTTGTGCATGAATAATCAAGTGACTTAGTATGCACTGATTCCTAAGAGAGCTATTTGTGTATGTTTTCAAAAGGTTTTGCAATCATGCATACATCCCTAGAAAATAAAATTTGGCCTCTCTAAGGTTTTTAGTAATGGTTTGACTCTTCAACTTTTATGACTCACAGGGGTGACCTCCAATCCTGGCGCACCGAAGTTTTGACACAGTTCGAGAACTTAATCTTCAAGAGCTGCTAGGGAGATCTGACAACCCACAATGAACCACACCCATGGAGATTTCTTCCACAAGGACATTTATATAGCAGTTGTCACTACCATGGCAAAAATGGCTATTACCGCTTGAGGTTCCATCAATGCAGTTTTCCCTGTAGAGGGATTGTCTACTACGGTTAACCCTCTCTAAAGGTGATCAAATCACAATAGTATACCACAAGGGGACTTAGCTTCCAGATTCAATGTTTTGACACCTTTTCACCTTTAGCCCAATCAAAGCAGACAAATTAATCTAACACGCTTAACCAAGATTATCTCTTAAAGATCTATGATATCATCTCCCAGTGATCTATCAACCTCTCCGAAGAAAGGATGCCTCAATCAACAAGTTGAAGATTTATCTATCTACGAGATACTCAAAGTATCCTCCCCACCTACAAGGAATCTATCTTAGAGAGGAGTTTAACTAGGAACCCACTCCCTCAAGATCCACGAATAGTGTTCATGGGGGCTTAATTACTATGTGTGTACAGATGTTAATTTCTGAAAGCAAATCTATCCAAAAGCAATCAAAGAGCACAAGGTGGTACACTTAACGCTTTAACTAATGTGAGGTGAGTCCAAAGATGTGGAACATTTAACCCCTCACACAAGCTAACACGAGTCCACAACTCAGAAACTAGTGAGTTCTAGAAAGCACAAAAGGGCTGCCTTGTGGAGCATTTAATGCTTATGTCCTATAGACCCCTCCCCTTTAACATGGTGCTAATCTTGCAACCACAGGGTGGAACAAGGGGCTAGTGGATTAGCGAGTCCAATAACCCAAGATAGCTAATTAGATCTATCACTAGTAACTAAGCTTGCTTGGTGAAAACTAATGGAGATCACAACCTAGTATCAAATTATGCATGTGTTGTAAAATGAGAACATGAAAGGAAATACACACAAGATTGACACAAGAGATGTTCATTTTAGCTCCAAATGAAGTGTTATCAGTCAAAGAAAATTACCTGGTAATCCTCGCAACACGCTTAGTAGATGTTTTACCTATTCTTAGCAACTTTATCACACTTTTTCCAATTGTCCTGCAAACCACTGTTGTGCTACAAAAAAATCAAAAAAATGGATATAAAGATGCTTAAGAGAAAACATGTTAGTGAAAACTGAAGCTTAACTATGGGAAAAAAAAATTTAACTTTTTTTGTTCATTTTTATACCCATAAAAAACCTAAAACCTATGAAAACATCAAAAGTCAAAATTTGTTTTATACTCTCTTTTTTTTTGTTTTTTTTTTTTTTTTTAATGATAAAAAACTAAAAAAAATTGTTTTTTTGTATTGCTGTTGCAAAATTTTAGAAAACACAGAAAAACCAGAAATAGTGAGCAGTTAGCAAAAAAACCAGAAAACATGAAAATCAATGCAAAAAATAGCATTTGTTAGCAGAGTCTCATGCGAAGTTATTTCTGTCTCGTGCGAAACTATTATGAGCCTGCACGAAGTTATTTCTATCTCGCGTGAAACTGTTTGAAGCCTGCGTGAAGTTGTTTCTGTCTCGTGCGAAATTATATTCGGTTCACGCGAAGAAACAAGGTTCGTACAAAGTTTTGCGCACCCAAGAACTTTCTCGCACAAATTGAAAAGAATTTTCGTGCGAAGACTCTAGATCCTTGCACAAAAATGAACAGTCTCACACAAAGATTCCTGAATCTGTAACGGAACAGTATGGACAGAGAACAAAAAAATGATTAAAAAATATAGAAAGAGGCTAAAAAAATTGATTTTTGTGCCCCACAGTGGGCGCCAGAAATGTATGTGTGAATATGTGGTCTCTGCTAACACACACACTTCAACATGGTCATTTTATGTGGATTCATCCCAGAATGAACATTGGATTGTTCATCCGAAAATCAGCCGGCAAAGTGACCTGTTGCCTTCTATCTAAAGGGAATTGCTTATCAGATATCCTCAGATTCGAGGTGTTTAAACAACTAGACCCTGTAAGAATGAAGGATTTAAGAAATGAAATTAATCTATATAATTATGCAGATTAATCTAGAATGAGAAATGCATTCTAATCTAAGAACAAGTAAAGGAAACTAGATTAATCATATGCATATTATGCTAAATGAAATTAAGCTAAAAAATGAATATGAAAGTAGGGAGCTCAAATGAATGCACAATCCAGCAGTAGTTCGATGAAAATTCTCATTCAACCTCTCAAAATGAAGAGATGAGGGTCTCTTAAATAGACTTTCTTGGAATCCATCAAAAGATCAGATCGATTTCAATCAACGGTCAAGATTAAAGGTGAAGTTCAGTTATAAAGGGAGATTCCCAAATTAAAAGGAGTTAACAGATTTAATTTGAGTAAAATAAGGAGTTAACTGATTCAATTTGAGTAGAAAAAGGAGTCAACTAATTTAACTCATTTTTGATCAATAGTGAACTGGAAATTTCCCTTTTTGAACTGAAGAGAGATTTTGTTGAGATATTTAATTTAATAAAATGAGATATGCTCTCATAATTAATTTTTCTATTTAATTAAATAATCTTTAATTAATTAGAGACAATTTTCTTATTTAATTAAATAACTTCATTTAATTAATTAGGAATGGCTTCCCATTTAATTGAATAACTTTATTTAATTAATTAGAAGTAAGTACTCGATTTAATTAAATAATTTTGTTTAATTAATTAGAAATACCTTTCCCATTTAATTAATCAAGATAGACGTATTTATTAAATTAAATAAATTTAATTCCATAGTACATTAGCCTTAGGATATAATTATAATTTAATTAAAGTATAAATACTTAATAATTAAATTATAATTAAATCAAGTAGGTTTAATGCAACTAATATGAGTGCATACTATAGGAATTAAATAAGAAATATGATGAATTCAGATTAGGGTTTTTTGCATCTGACAATTAAGTCAAGTAGCGAATAGAAGAATGAGAATTTCCTATTAGAATAGGACTTAGAAATTATCAGAAATAGACCAAAATTGGTATAATGGCAATAAGCCAATTTTGGGGTATTACAATAGGCTCCCTCCCCCAAAAGAAGAATGCCAAATAGTGACTGCTCTAATGAAGAAGCTGATCCAAGACTGCAAAATGTTGTTCCTCCCCTTAGGAAGAAACAATGCCAAGGGTAAAAATGAGACACTTCCACTATGTGTGGAAAGAATCCCATGGATAAGTGATGTCTCTGAAACTTGTTCAACTAGCTAAATTACCTATCTTAAAGAACTGTTTGTCTTTGCAACTGATGAAGAACACTGCTGCAACTATTGATCATAAGTATCAATAATCACTTCAACATGTAATGATTGATCATGTAGAGAATGAACAAGAGATTCAGATGGAGCCCTTATGACAATTGAAGAAAGTGATTTTGCATCAAGAAGAAGAGGCAGATCATCAATCATGTCTCCCAAATCTATCACTAAAGATAGACCTAGAAGACTGGATGTACCCTGCTGTGCTGGACCTATCATTGTGGCTATGTATGCATGTGGACTGAATTGATGTAGTGACCTCTGACTGCAACTGTCAATAGAACCCCATGTGTGTGAATCTATTGAAGCACTATGGATAGTGTCACTATTAGTCTCTACACAATATGATGTGTGGAGAGGAGTAGAGGACAAGCTAGGTGAACTTTCATCAAAGTACACATCCTTCTCCATAAATAGATGATGTGTCTCAAGATCTAGAAGTTTGTATGCCTTCACACTGTCTTCATAACCAATGAAAGTACAAGGCCAAGGTGACTATATCTTGGATCCCTTGGAAGATATCTTTGCCCATGTAGGACAACCAAAGACTCTGAAGTGTGTCACAATAGATTTTCTACCATACCATGCCTCAAAAGGAGTTTTTCCATCTAAGGCGAGATAAGGAGATCGATTAAGAATGTGAGGGGCACTAGAGATTTCTTCAACTTCTAATGATGGATCTAGAGACTTGGCTTGTATCATGCAACTTGCCATAGACTTAAGAGTGTGGATCCTTAGTGCTAAAACATCTGTCTTATGTGGATTGAATGTTGGCAGAGTCTGAAGATCAATGCCCTCAAGTGTGCAAAAGTATTTTAGTCTTCTATTCACATACATGCTTCCATTATCCATTCTTAGAACTTTGATGGATTTCTTGGATTTCCATTCTACATGATTCTTGAAGTCTAGAAACTTTTCCAATACTTCATTCTTATTATGAAAAAAATAGACCCAAGTATATCTTGAAAAGTCATCAATAAAAGTCAATATGTAGCAACTCTAGCTAAATACAAAAGGACCTGCTAATACCATGTGATCCATCTGTAAAACACGTAGTGCACCTAAAGAATTCCCTCTTTATAACTTCCCCTCTAGATGCATATCCACTAAATCTATTGAACATTCACCCTTAAAAAAATTTATTTGAGGTAAACCTTTAACCATTTTGTATGTGCAAAGATACTAAAAGTAGCAGAAGTCAAGATGACCATACCACTGATGCCATAATTGTATTTTTGAATTTGATTGAGATAACAAAGCCTTTGAAGGAGACTTGGGCACAAAATGGGAGAAAGAGTACAACCTTTTGTTATGATTCACTTTTGCCACTAAAACCAAGGAGTCATCTTTAAGACTATGCACTTTTACTAAGTCTAGAAGGAACTCAACTCTATGTCCATCTCCAAGGTGAGTGATTTGGTAGATTGATAGGAGATTTGAACTTAGGTTTGGAACATAGAGAACATTTTGAAACTCTCCATTTTCCATCTCCATGTTTCCTTTTCCTTCAACTTCCATTTTGGTATCATCTCTCATAAAGATGTACAATACCTTTGATTTCTTCATTGAAGAAAAATCCTCCTTTGAAGAACCCATGTGATAAGAGGCACCTGCATCAAATATCCATTCCTTTGAAGAACTTGAATTAGCCATGAGTGTTTGCCCTTTGCCCTTTGAATCTGAAGAAGACCCTTTATCTTTATAAGCATTAGGCAATGGAATATTATGTTTCTTCATGATGTTGGTCAACTCATCAATCTTTTTAAGATAACACTCATGTTCTTCATGACCCAATTTTTGCAATAAGCACAATTCTTCTTCTCCTTATTATTGTCCCCCTCCTTGTTGGAATTTGAGGAATTTCCTTGTTGATTGGATTGTGGTGTTGTCTTTTCTGCATCCTCAAATTTGTTCTTCCACTTCTTCTTACCCTTTCTTTTATTTGAAGACTATCCAGTTGAATGTTGAGAACCCTCATTTTTGGCCACCAATGCTTTGGACTAAGGTGATTTGCGAATCCCCATTGATTTCAACTTCTTTTCTTCAATATCTAACATATCAACATATTCATCAAAAGTGACTTTCTTATAAGCACACCCTAACGTAGTCTTAGAGGTGTTAAAAGAAGATAAAAATGTGGAATACTTTGATGGTAGCTTGTTATGTATAAGATAGATTAGTTTTTCATCTTTGATAGAACTCCCACAATTAGTAAGCTTCATCCTTAATTCATTCACCTTAATGATGAAATCCTATATGGAGTCATATGACTTAGGATCTAAGGAGATAAGCTCATCTTCAATTTTGAAAACATCCTCTTTAGACACTTTATCATAGAGGTTTTCAAGGGTATCCCAAGCTTCCTTGGATGTAGAACACTTCTTAATTTGATACATGATCTTATCATCAACCCCTAAACATATATAACCTAGGGCTTTCCTATCCATGGCTACCCAAGCTAAAATATCACTTGCTGAAACTTTATCACCTATTGGTTTAGGAAGAGTACCATCTACATATTGTGAAACTCCATTATGTATTAAGTAATACCACATTTTGATCAACCATGTTGCATAGTTATGAGGAGTTAATTTAGGAAACTTAAAGTTCACCATAATGTAGAAAATGAAATAAAAGTGTAGAAAAGAGAGAACACAACACCAAGAACACCCCCCATTTTCACTAAATCAAGAAACAGCCCCAGCCACACCCCTCCCCCCCCCCCCAAAAAAAAAAAAAAAAAAAAAAAAAGATGCTTTGGCACTTTATCAGTAGTGTGATTACAATGGGCCACTTGCCAATTTTGGCCTTCATGGACTTTTGATTTTGCTTGTTACAACCTCTTAATGGATTAAAAATCTTGAAATTTACAATGTGCTACAATTTTGAAGTAGTACAAAGAAAAGAAAGGCCCTATTGCTAAAAGTGAAACTTTTGTCCACACAACCCTACAATTTGATAGTAGATCTGAAAGTAGACACAAAATAATGTACTTTAAAAAAAATAGAATCTATTTTTGACTCTAGATGTGCTCGTACAGAGCATTTGAAGTTTCAAATGTATGATTATGTAGATATAGTCGCCAAAAAATGCAAATTCTAAAAAATCTGTGCACCTAAACTAGAAAAGAGTTGCACCATTAAAAAGTTTAGGAAATTCTACCCAATTTCAAAAAAATTGCACCTGAATTGGAGTCTGGATGTCTGAGTTATGACCTCCTGAAGTCAAACTACAAAATAAAAATAATTTGGAGAGGGGTTCCATCAGAAAAAGATGAGGTTAAATTTGATGGTCATAATGCCATCATAGCAGTTCAAATTTGGCCAGGAATGATGGGTAGACGATCGTCAAATTTAGGCTAGTAAAATTGATAACATCAACTCCAAGCCCAATGATGATGCTAGTCATATGGATGATGACATCAGTGTATAGACTATATGGAATCATAGGAAATGGCAGACATGTTCAGCTGACTAGTCTTATGGACTACTAATGTGGCAAAAATTTATACTATATGATTGATGACTAGACTGACACATGTCACTGATTTATTTGTTTATGGATGGTGATAGGGATGAAATTGATGCTGATGCGTCACTAATTAAGTTGTAGTTGTGGCTGAATGAGCAGCTACCATGTGTCGATGCCTATGTGGCACTATGTAGGGGTTAACTCCACTAAATAAGCACTGCGTGGCATTGGCTAGGCATCAAATGTCCATTATCTACTTGCATATCACTATACGCCACATGTCCCTATGCTTAGCAGGAATTCAACCAGATTAAAGGCTAGCAGTGATACCGAATCATGTTTTCCCATCACTAGAGTAGAGATTGCACTCGCTGGAGGATATTACATAGCAGGGGCCAAAGATTCTTTCAACACACTAGGTTTTATTGATTGCAATGCTGCCAATTGCCAAAATTTTGTTAGTTTAGTCCCACATTCATAGGATGGTAGTCTGTGAACTGCTTAAAAGGTAAAGCCTACAAGACTTATAATAAAAATCCTACAATTGCTCTAGTGGGAATGTCTTTGCCACTGGGATTTTGGTAGAGGACCACCAAAAATATTGTTGGTTGTTGGGTTTAGATTCCTTCACCAAAAAATATGCAAGGTCCATGGATTGAGATTTAAATAGCCTAAGATTAAAATGATAATGCCCACCAATTAAAATGATATCCCTACAAATAATAATAAATTCTAAAATTGTAGAGCTGGGATCTGCCAGCCTGATTCTGCAAAAAAAATTTCTCCAACATACCAAAATTGGAAAAAAGTTGCAGAGATGAAAAATAATTCAGATCCAGAAAAATAATTAAATAGATCCAAAAATGATCATACCCAAACTACAAATTGGGGCCTCTGGGTTCTTATTTGCAAAATGTTTTTTCCTCATGATCAACTTTCGCCTAGCATAGGAAAATTTATAGTTGATCTTCATCGAATCAATGCTCTGGATGAAATAGTGAGGTTAGATCTAGCTGTAGATGCTCTCAATTTTTGTAGATGTTCCATATTTAGGTCGAGGTGTTGAAGCATTAATGGTCTAAAATGACTATGTGTAGAGAATCTCCCCTAGGTTTGATACCATGTAAGAATTTGGCTTAGGCCAAATTCATCCAAGACCAAGGAACTCAGACATAAGCACAATAGTAGACCAAGGAGAGAGTATGATCAGAATGATGATATATTCATTCAATATGCCATATATGCCATACAAGAGTACACTAGGAGTTCCTATATATAAAGGCCTCGGGAGAGCTTCTAAAATGCATAGAAGTTAACATCATGATAAGTCATACAACTAGGCACATGTCCACCAGATATGGGTTATCCTCCAATAAGCACAAAAGAAAGTGTGATGATGTGAGAATAAGCCTACAATGGTGTAGCATGGTAATTAGTGGTGTAGACAACATGTGCTAAATTAGGAGTGCAAATAACTATGTTATCAACATGACAACTCAGTGAATGATGCAAACTCTAGTGTTGTAGACACCATGTACATAATTAGAGTTCCATACTTTTGTGAGAGTACACAAACTCCTAAGTGTCTCAACTAAATAAATAATAAAATAATGCAAAATAATTAAGTAATGCATTAACCTAAGTAAAATTAAGTAAAGTTTAAATAGTAAATACTTATTTAGACCAATAGTTTGGAATTGAACTTTCTTTTTTGGTTCCCACTTCTTAATTTTGTTGTCTTTAACCTTAGTTGCTTCTACATTAGCCATCTTATTGTCATCTTTCATTTTATGTGTAATGTCCTTTATGAATATACCAAAAGGCTTACTATAATCATTGCTAATGGTTATATTTCTCAAGTTATAATTACTATGAACTTGATAAATCATCTCTACAATGATTTCAATTTCCTTGTCAGAAGGCATTCTTAAATTTACATGATCAATTTTAGAAGATGTAACACATACCTGATCTTCATCACAATCTTCATTATCTAAGAACACTTGCTAATGATGTAACTAGTAGGAAATTCTTTGGTTTTCAATATCATTCTTAGGTTCTTCCAAATTAGAATCTACACAGTCATCACACATGCTAACCATATTATAGCTTACATCACCATGAATTTTTTCTTCTTCTTCTTTTACATCTTGTGCATTTTGATCTAATGCAAATGAGTAAGTAACTACACAACAATCTGAAGAGTGTGGTGATTGACATATAATGCACCATGGTACATCATCATTCATATTAATAGAACTCACTTTGCAGAGGATCTGGTGTACCCTTGTCTTTTGCATTTTGGGTCTAGTTAAGAATTGGCTTACCATCTTTCCACTAAGTAGTATAGGGGTAATTCTACATTCTTGGTTGTCTATTAAAATGGTTGTTATTCACTAGTGCATTTTCACCAACATTAGGTTTCTATGTGTTGAAAGTTGTTGAGTTCATCCTTTTTAGCAAGCCCAACACTTGACCTATTGTGGGTTCTTCAGGCTTCTTACCTATAGGAGATTTATCATTTTCTCTCCTATTGTTCTTAGGATTAAACAACTTTGGATCATCTCTCCTACCTAGCTTACTAGATGATTTTCTATTATTCTCAATATTTACTACAAACTTAAAAGTATCTCTTAGAGTTTTAGGCTCTTTATCCCTCAATTGATAAGCCATCTTACTATTAAAAGTATTAAAGTATGTTGTAAGGCATACATTTTCATTTAATTTCATGACCTAGAATAATTTCTACACTCCCTTCTGGAATCTTACATTAAAATCAAATGTAGATTCATTAAGATTCTTCTTGATATTATTGAAATCATTCAACATAAAACCAACATTAGTATTGTCTCCATATTGTTCTTTGAACAACTTCTCCAAATCATTCTAGGAACTAATATAGTCATCTAAAAGCCTCCTAAACCAATCCCTAGCATCCTGAATCAACAAATGTACAAACAATTTTATCACTACATCTTTATGTTCAACTTCAAAATCGTTCAACATATCTATAAAAACTCTCAAGTTCTCCTCACCAATAATATCATTATTTTTAGAGAACTTGACAACTTTGTCTCTTAGATCAAAAGATATGGGATGAGGAAAACCAAGAATCCCTACATATGATATTTGTCTATATTTTTCACATATATAGATTTCTTCTAAAAACCAACAGCATTGGATGTGCTTGGTATATTGGCCTGATTATGAGCAACATTTTGGGATTGTTGTATTTGAATATTAGGGATCTAAATACTAGTAGTGGATGATGATATAGGGGCAAATTGAGACATAGCTTAACTAGAGATCACTATTCCACAAACAAGTGTGGAATTTTTAGCTTGGGTGGACAAATTAGGTCATGAAGCTAAGGCTCCATAGCTTGAGCCTCATTTTCAAGCTTCTCAAGATCTTTTGCCAAATCCTATTTCTCTTTTCTGGCCTTCTCTAGATCAAGATCTAGTTTAGACATGGGAGGGTTTATAGATCTACTTGGTATAACTTGGGGCTCATTTATTTGGATTCCTATAGCTTTACCCTTTTCTTTATCTATGTATCTCACGATAGGTTCTATAGGATCTACTTGGATAGGCTTGTATGCTTGGACTTGAGAAATGATAGGTTCTTGCCTTTGGCTCATGTGCTTTTCTTGTTCTAGAACCTTAGATCTCAAACTATCTATATCTCCAAAAAAATTAGCATGAAGAACCAAGGTCCTTTCTTCTAACTTCTTGTTTTATTCCTTTAAAGAAACCATCCTCCTAAGCAGGTTATCTCTTTCAATAATAGCACTTAGGGTAGCTTTCTCTCTTTCATTTTCTAAATGAGCATGTTTAGCTTCTTCTTCTGCAACCTATTTATTTAGAATATTTATTTATGATTATAATTTGTTTGGATCTGCAGAAGTGGCCTCTAAATCAGTAGGATCATCTAGATCTATAAGGTTTCTTTCCTCATATGGAACTACTCTAGGATTAAAAGGATTCTCCATTGCACTATTATATCTTAACCTATGGTTCATTTCATTTAGAACATCTAGTCTATGGAATGCATCTTCCATTGGAGACATATTCTTATCTTGATAAGCCCTTTCATCTTGTAATGTAGTACTGAATACTTCTCCTAAGAATCTAGTGGTTTATGATTCAGAGCTTAATGGTGAAAATTCTCTCCCTACCACTGGTTGATAATGCGAGTTTATTGAAGCACTAACCCTTCGTTTCCAAGTAAGATTTACATCTATTTTGTTTTTTTTTTGCTTCTTTCTACCACCTTGGGGTAGATCAGTACACAATGGTATATCAAGATTGGCTTTAGTATAAGCCCTTGTATTTTTCCTCTAATCAGCCATTGTTTACTCCTTATCAAATAAGCACTAGCTTTGAAACCTTGATTGGGTTGGCACCCTATTTTAGGGAAAATATAATAATGAAATAGATTTTTGACTTCAAGGGTAAAACATAAGAAATTATGAAATAACTTGAAACATAGAGGAACCAATCACAAAAACATATGACTACAACTCTTGCTTGACAGATAAGACACTTTATAATGGTTGTATAGGTCAATGTACGTGGTACTTGAGTTTTTTTTTTTTTTTCTCTTTCTTTTTAAATTCTCAAGGTTTTTCACTAAAAAAATCCACTATAACCATGAGTAGTACTAAATAGATCTGACAAACATGTATACACCAGGACCAAAGAAACTATAGTACTTCCTACACACAAGCATGTGTTGAGCAACTCCCCAATAGAGTCATCATTTTGTTGGTGTTTTTCAACTATCAAGCAACAAAATACTTAATACCAAGACAATAAAATCACAAATAATCTAATGATCAGCTACTTCTTTTAAACAATTATCTGTGTTTTATATCTTGACACAATGTCAACAAAATCAAAAAAAAATTCTACTCTTTAGGCTCTGTAGAACCAAGGTGGATATGCCCGAGGGATGGGATATTTTTAAATATAATATCATATACATATTTGGTTCATTCTATCACACTTTACTACACACATCCCTCAAAGTAGATTTGGTCACAATTTTTCTTAGGTTTACAAGTAATTTTGGTAATAGTAGCTAGCTAAGACTCATAGATTAAATACAAAAAAGTGCTGAAAAACATTGATATTCTTCAAATAGTAAAGTAAAATTGACTTTGAAATTAAGCTTGATGCTTATTTATGATCTTTCCATCTGTAGATTGAATCAATCAGATCAGTGCCTCATCCTTTGGGATTCAGAGTCCATTCAATTCCTAGATCTAATCGATTGCATTACAATTAATACTATCAATAATTCTCATTGAAACTCATTCTTACAAACATCCTTCCTATTACCATGGAAATCCTATCAATCTCACTAAAGCATTTACTTAATTCATTTAATTAAAAACAATAGTGAATTGACACAAAAAATTTATTTAATTACATTCAATTGAATAAGCCTTTCTCATACAACATAAACATAACCAAGTAATAAAATGCAGACAAGATTCAACAAGAACAAATATGGGGATAATTCATCTTTGTATTGATTTCCTTTGAAATTTGTATACAATTGAACAAGACATGGAATGACGCAAGATAAAATATCTAAATCTTACCAAATTAATGTATTCTCATAAAGTTGCAGAGAAAACATATCACAAAATGCGCATTAATAAAACTGGACCAAACAAGATTTTGTAATGACTAAAATATGTAATAATTCAAACTCTTTCTCTAGCCCTAGGATGTCACTTATAAAGAATGAGATGCAACAAGCTTCAGGCATAGAGAATTGCCAGCTATCCTTTAGACAAAAGGTATTTACATTTGTTGCTATCACAAAAAAAATAAAATATGCAACAAAAAAACTTTATATCAAAGTATTCTTCTTGGGGAGCCCATTTTCTATTACATCTTCCAATGCTATGAATTCCATGATTGGCTTTTGTGCTATTCTAAATCCTCAAAATACGTAGCCATCAAGTTTTCCAATGATGTGTCCAGTTTTGATGTTTGTAGGTTTTCTTCAACAAAGGAATCTCCATTGGAATCATCATGAACTATTAGGGTTGGTTATTTTTGAGTCTTTAGCTGCCAAATCATCAATTTGGTCCTCTGGACTAGCAATTATAATTGGTTGTTCTATTTTGTTTTCTTCTTTTGATATATTAATTATTTGATCCTCTTTTTGGCCCACACCCTTTTCTTCTATTGCCACCTATTCTGAAGACAAAAGTTCTTCCTTCCACTTGTTGAAAACAATATCATCAGGCCAATCAAAATTTAGGATATCTCACTACTTTTTTATTACAAAGCCTCCTATTTTTTCTATTTCAGCAAAATATTTTCTAATAGTACTATAGAAAAATTGCACCTTGACAAATTCTTCATTAGTCATCATCTATAATACATGTCCCTTTTCATTTATGACTTGATTCATTATATGGAACAATAACTCATCTAATTCCTTTCCCCATTCTTCCTTTTCTTTTATCTTTTCAATCTTTTTAATGACACTAGGAAAGAGATCAAAATTTTCTTCTATATATTTAGAAAGACAAATCATGGTTCTTTTTTGAACAAAAACCCTTTTTCATCAAATTTAGTCAGATCATAAACTATATCAAAAAAATTCTCTAGTTGATCACATGAAAAATTGATGATAGAGATACACATGGAACTAACATTATTATCCTTTTCATTCCATTTCTACACAATGGGCTTCAATCTATTTTCATCTCTTTTTATTTCATCCCATATCTCTAGGATTCCTACCAACTGATCATAGAAAGCTGGCCAATCAATCTTGTCTATTAAGTACAAAATTATTTTTGCGAGTTTTTCCTCATATTGATTATTTAATTCAACATATATTTCCCATAGTTTATAGTTCTCTTCTTCAAACTCTTCAGCAGTATAAAACTCAAGTTTCTATGGGGTATTATGCAATTCAAAAATGGGGGTAGACTTGAATGGTTCAATTAGAGGGTGAGGATACAAAATCCTTGGTCTCCTAGACTTTGCCACTTTCCTCTTTCTAAGTTGTTTATCCATATGGGATACCTGATTCTACAACATTTGTATCCTCTTTTTGCTTTTCTCATATGCCTTAAGTCTTTCTTCAAACTTGGCATTGAGTTCTAGGAATCCACTCTTTTCTTTCCCAGCTACCACACCCCCAAGAGATAACATTTATTAAGCCATTTCAGTGACCTATTCACTATCAACTTCAACTGTTCTGTACACAGTGAGTGTACCAGTATGCTCAACACTTGAAATCTCTTTCATTCTGGTCTTATTTATTTTTTCAATAGACCATATAACTAGAGCTTAGTGATCATTACTAAATTTTACCCCTCTATGTGCCTGTAATATTTCTTCTTCAATTTTATACTACAAATCTTTCTCATTTCTAATGGAATAAAAAATCATAGCATTGGCTACATCCCATTCAGGAAGAACCAAAACTCCTAATTCTCTGACCAATTGTCTACTAGCCATAGGTGTTAGATTGTCAAAGTCATCTAAAAATTTGGCTTTTATCTCTTTCTCAATTTCATAATCCAATTTTTTTGGTTGCTCTACTTTTATTGTTTTACACTTTTCCTCAAAATTGCCTATATTTCTCCTATACAAAAATTGCACAAAGGCCCTAGATTTAATAAAATTTTCATCATCTATAAAATTTTGTAATGATGGGATCTATCTTCTTACCTTTGTAATTAGCAACATTGAGGTAAAAGGATGGCATAGGAGGCTCCTCAAGCACTCCTCTTTCTATATCAGTAGTAGTGACTATAATGAGTCTCCTTTCCCTCTAATTCATCTTAGTTTCTCTCTCAAAGATGCTTCATCATCTATTCTAAGTGGAGTTTGGGATAGTGAATTTCTCTTGCCTGTGAGGAAGATCCTTGTTCTAACCTTTGCCTCTTAGGGTCACTTGTGTCATGTGGACTCTATGATCTTGGCCTTTTGTAGGGGGGAATGTGTTGTATATTTTGAGCTACAGTGTACCCAACCCTCCTCTCTAGTGTATATAGGCCAAGAGTCACCACCATTATGCTATTTATTCTTCTTTCTACTTCAGTAAATTTGTCATTAAGATATCATTCTTCTCATTCAAAGTTTGCATTATCATAGAAAAATTGTTCATCAGAGCATTCATTTTGGCTCCCCAATATTTCTTATCTACCAGGGGGCTGTAGTCAAGCTCAAAAGCATTAATAAATTCCAAAACTTAACTAAAAACTACCCATTTTTATTTTCTAACCTCTTGTTCCTATAATGAAAATATATTTCCAATAATATCCTCTAGGAAATATACATTCTATACAAGATTCATAGCTTTAGTTATCTCCCTAAGTAGGTCAAAAAATCCCTATGGATCAATGTATCTAGCATGGGATTGGGCCATGTGATATCTTTCCAAAAATAAACTCAAACATCTCCATCCTTTCTTAACAAAAATAAAATCATGTATAATAGTCACAATTGGGAAGAAAGTGCAATTCCTATCATCAAAGGCACATGAAAAGGTAATACATGAGGTTTTCCCAAAAAAACCATAAACTCTGATTATAGTAGAAATAGGGTATGGGATTATATCCCCCCAATTATGACTGACCAATAGCCCCTTGGCACGGTCCTTGGGTCTGATTTAATAATGGTTGTGGGATTCTTGGACTATCCCCTTTCAAAAACAATCTGAGCCTTGAAGCAAAGTATATGTCAAATCTATCACAACTAGCATCTATGACTTCCAAGTCATGCCAGTAGTCCATAACTGAACTGGGAGCTTCTCTTCATCTCTTTCTAGTTCTAACTTCATTTCCTTGGAGAAGAAAGTGAATCCCTTGTAAAGGCATATGTAAATTAATAGAGAATACTAGCAAAAAGGCCTATTCACCTTACCATGAGCTATTCCAACTAAACCATTATGAATTTCCTCAGCTTGGAAACTAGCAAAATCAAGAGTTGTGCTTAGTCCAAATTGCAAAGCCTAAGCCATGATGAGAACAATAGAGCCTTGGATATAATCATGCTCATCCATCCCAAATATTTTGCAGAGAGTGAAATATAGGGCTTGTGCCCTAGTATTAAGGTATTTGTTCATCAGATCTTCTGGGGTATTAGGTTTAGCTAGAGTTAGTGACCCAATTTTTACAACATGTTGTTGTAGTGGCCCTACCCTCAAGTATACCCTCTCTGCATCATATCTTTCCTAAAATTCATCCATATCAATTTTCTCATAGACTACCTAGTTAGGGTTGAGATTGAATACCTCTCTAATTAAGGCAAGTGAAACACTAAAGAGATTATCCCTGGCATGGTTCTTCAACAATTCTAGTGATGGGGTCATACTTCTTGGCCATGTCAGATTAGTCATTATCAAAAAATACCCCAGGAACAACCAATTTTCCAATGTCAAACTCCCAAACATTAGTCAATTGAGTGCCCAATCTGCATTGTGAAAACTATTTTTTGAACAATTCTAAACCCTCGACTGAAACCTGTGCATCTCTTACCCAATTGGCTTTGTCATAGAAACGCTCTCCTACAACCATCCTAGGGTTTTCAAGGATGATTTCTCTTCCTTTTGTTGATTCCTTCATAGACATAGGTAATTGTTCAAGGAAATAATTATGAATGGATCTTTTAAGGTAATCTATAAAGCCAAAAAATTTCTTTTGAGGAGGCATCTTAAATTCTTCTTAGCATAAGTAAATTTTTTTGATTTTTCAAGAGTTACAAATTACTTACCCACTAATTTCTGCTTCTCTTTCTCTGTGAATTGCTCTGTAAGTTTCTAAAAACCTTATAGAATCTCATGCCCTAGCTCTAGAAACCTCTGTGATTTGAGAAATTTTTTATTATGTGGCTCAATAATGGTGAATTTGTAAGTTATATCATAGCATAAAGTTCACACAAAGTGCCACTGAATAGTATTAATGCCTCTAATAGACATTTTTGTGTCATGCCTCAAATTTGAATTTCTTCCATTGATCACCAAACATCTAATGACCTTATTTGAAAATAAAAAGAAACCTTAAAATTTTGAAGTCCTTGGCACGTCTCAAGCAAGTGCTTCCCCACTTTTCTTAAAGTTCATGCATCTCTACAATGTGGTGAAGCATCGATCATTGATCTTCCCAAGATTAACGATCACAATACTTGGTAAATAATACCCCTTAAAAAAAGGCCCCGTTGGGACATTCATCACTAACCTAGTGAGCACCTATTTATTTGTCCAATTACTATAATCCATATCATTTCCTTTTCCACCCTGGTGTGACTCAATAAATATTCTTTACAAGTTCCACCTTGTGACATGGCAGAATTGTGCTTCCCCTCTTTATTTAAATGTTGAGTAATTTCTTATATCGGTCATGTGCTACCTGTTGATTTTGAGAAGATCAATGGTATAAAACTTGCATCTTTTGAACTACACAAAATACTTGTTATGATGTCATCTACGATAGGTGACACCAAGGTGTTTACTAGCTTTGGTAAAAATCCTTGCATATTGGTGTTATGGGGAAGTTCCATCTGTTGATCCATCCAAGATCAATGGTGCAAAAAATTTATACCTTTTAACATTAAGTTAGTCACACTAGCCAATTAGCTCATTACATTTGTGACAATTGTACTTGATAACTATTAGTAGCATAGATGGTGTAATACCTTTTAGAGACTGTGTCCATGACATCATCGTATGTTAGATGTCTATAACGTGCTTACCTAGATTATTTAAGTGTCATTCACTTTCATTTTGTGGGCAAGTGTCTTCCATCATGTTAGCTCTTGATTTAATAGTTTTAAAAAAAACCAAGAAACTAGACCAATGCATCTAAGGCTAGCAAATTCCTATGAGGGACATACTCAACTGTAGTCTTGGGTCAACTATAAGGCATAACTCCTTCTTCACTTTAGGCTCTGCAAGACCTAGGCAGGTTAACCTTGAGGTTTTGACATATGGTACCAGTGCAATTTAAACATAAATCTAAACCTAATAAATATAGATACAACCCTTTATATCTCCTATTAACTCATGCAATAACAAAGATCTATAGTAGCTAAATGAAAATCTAAGAAATTCATAAGCTGAGTGAGGGTTAGACTTTTCAGCTCTTCAACATGAAAGGGGAAAAAGCATTTGATTAATAATGTTGAATTCAACAAAACCCCTAATATGCAACAGCATGAACAAGTGATCCTGTACCAAATTAGTGCCTTATCTGTTGGGAAATTCCATGAATCAATAACATACATATGGATACTTGATACTTATTCATGTATTCAGATATCCGATCTATCCATTCACCTTGTAAATAGACATCTATGTTCAATCTAAATCTCATTCTTACTTGATATCCTCCTCAATAAACTTGCAACCCTATTGATTTCTCTGAAGCATTTACATAACCCCTTGAGTTATAAGCAACAATGAAACAACATACAACCTTAAGGGACTGCAACTATGACCTAGGCTCTTTTTTCAAAGATTATAAAACATTGAAAATTGACTGAGACAAGAGATAAGATCTAAAATGAAAACTCAAACACTTTCTATTCTTTGTACCGATTTCCTTGAAATAATACATTCATATGCATGAAATCAAAACATAGAAAAAACCTAATAGATCTGAACAATATGTATTTATCTTCACTAATGCTATTCATACAAGAGAAATTTGCTAAAGGAAATGTGGTGTCACAGTATGGGAACACATCAAAACTAGAACCAAAACCTGGTATCATAGCAGTGAATGGTTTTTCTCCAAAAACTGGAACCAACCCTTACAATGGATGAGAGAAAGAAAGATATAAGAGAAGAGTGAATTCTTGGATCTACTCTATGTCTAACATGTGTCCACTTGGAAAACCTTCTCAACAAGCTAAAAACATCTCTCTAATCTCTCCCCTCAACTACAAAATCAAATCCTCATCATTTGGCCTCCCAAATGCAAAAATATCTCAGATATTTGATGAGAATCATAACTAATTTGATGCCTGATCTAGAACAAGGCAAAGGAAAAATTTGGTTTAAAAATGAGCTCTAGAAGCATGAAAACCTTTCCAAAATTCATTTTATGCTTTAACAGACTTCAATATTTGTCCCCCAACTAATTTTGATGCTTCATGATGAATTCTACCGGTTCCACTGAGAATGCCTCGAAAAACACAAATATGCTTGTAGAGCAAACCGATGAAGACCTATGTAAAATCTGACCCTAAAATTAGAAAATTCATCTTGTCCTGGTTCCAGTGGTATATTATATTTCCTATTTTGGACAAAAATTACCCCTCTAGTAGCAGTTTAAAAAATTCAGACCTAGGTTATGGCTTTGCAATAAAATTTAAAAAATTTAAAAATTTGTATAGTATAAACTATATAAATCATTTAAATTTATTCAAATCCTATATTTGAAAAAGTCACGTGTTTGAAATTTCCTTTTGATTTTTAGATAATCTCACACTGCTACCACATGTCAAAATTTGATTGGCTCACAACAATTTGAAATATTAATTTCTCCATCTTCCATTCCTCATAGCACCAGAGGCCCCCAAATTTGGCTTTACATTCTCACAGCCTCAATTTTTGTAACACTAGAGCCTTTGAGAGTTTCCTTTACATTCATATGCTCACACCCATTGAAATCTACTTTATGCTTATACGACGGCTTGTGTATCACTGCAAGTGTTTAAAAATTGGTTTACACTCTTACATTCACACCTTTATGAGCATACCATCGAGAAACCTTCAATTTTCAACCTTCAATCTTAGGATTTGAGCATAAGATCATAATACCCTTATGCTTAGCCTCCTGCTCATACGGTGGATTACCACATGGCATTTTCCTCATACAAGCTTGGTCAAAATTTGACATAGACTTCATGCCAACCATGTGCCCCATGCACATGAGCACTTGTTTCTTCCAAAATTAGTGGTGTCTTTAAGACTCCATGGTCTTTGTGTGTTTGCATATTTAAAAACCCACAGAGGTCATCCCACAACCAATGTGGGATTAAAACATTCAAATCCCCCTTTGTATGTGTTCTACATTCTGCTTTTTGAATCCCTATCTCAATCTCCCTCTCTATTTCTATCATAATGCCTCCCCCTATTAGATAAGCTTGTCTTGACTTCTATCATTGTTCTCTTCCTTGCTACAATTTCTTTCATTAGTGCGGTTACTTTCACTTTCCTTCTTTGTATCTACTACATGGTGTCTCTTTAATTCTCATGCCTTGCCTT
Organism: Cupressus sempervirens; assembly: GCA_028749045.1. Taxonomy (NCBI): domain Eukaryota; kingdom Viridiplantae; phylum Streptophyta; class Pinopsida; order Cupressales; family Cupressaceae; genus Cupressus; species Cupressus sempervirens. The sequence goes on from CM053788.1 coordinate 476,180,211, forward strand.
CATGATCCCCTATCATGGATTCCTTTTAAAAGTAGCAGCAAAAAAATGAGATAACAATAAATCTCTTGAAATACTTGCATGCTTTGTCTCCACTTTTTGGCATGAATGCTCTACCCTTTGGCATAGGTTACCTCCTGGCGGCACATTGTCTTCTTTTCATGCATGGGTGGCTCTTTTTAGTGGTTTCCTCCTTCCATTCTGATGTGGATTTCCTCCATGGTTAGCCCTTGTTCCTTCTATGTAGATTGTCCCTACCTTTTCAAATGTATGGCTTCTCTTAAAAATGTGGATGTACTTTTATGTTCGCTATGGTTTTTAGTTTAAGTTTAGCTTCACCATTTTGATGCCTCCCCATCCCATGCATTAGAAGATATTCTATCAAATGAACTAGCCAAAGTCACTACATCTAAGAAATCCTAATTCAAATGCCTCAAATATTTTGACAGAGTGTTATTTCCATCTTTAGAAAGCATTTCTAGGTGTTGTCTCAATGCTCGCAGAAGAAAAACATGCACACCATCTAGAAGTGAATTTGTTGTCCTACAATTTAATGCTCCCACAAAATCTTTGAGAGAGAATGGACTCAAAAATAATAGATCACTAAATTATCTTAAAAAGATATACATAAATAAAAGATCAAGAACTGAATTATTTGGTAAAGGAACATCTCTTGAAGACTGAGGCAAAGGTGAAACTAAAGGAAGCACCTTGTCAATAAGCTTCAGTGACAATGAAATTAGGTCCACATCCATACCATTACTGTCAAAGGCCTCATCAGGGGAAAAAGCCTCTTCATTACTAACAATGAACCTCATTTCTTGACATGGAATATCCTCTTCAATACCTTCATTACTAACAATAAGACTCTACTCTGCACTCAAGTTATCATTGGTTTGAAATCATAATTTCCAATTATATTCTTTGTGTGGGGACCTTGCCTCCTTGTCTTTATGAATATTTAGGTAAAAGAAGAGATGCAATTTCCCAACCATGTCACCAGGTTTGATGATATGCCTATCACACACACTTTTTGATAATTTTGTTCCTTTAGAATTGGACAGTGATTCACATTTAATTAGAAGATAATCAATTTTCCGTGGTTAGGCTATCTTGTTATATGGAAATTCATTCAAACCGGTTCCCTCTAGTTTCTCACTCATCTTCTCACTATAAAACCATCAATTTATGGAAATTTGACCCAAATAATATGCCTTGTAACTATAGAATTTAATTCCATTTATATATTATAATTAGAGAAAACAATCCCAAGTTATCAATCTGGTGCAATTAGTTGGGCCCCAAAGTGGGTCCGACTAAAAAAAAATTCATTTCTGAATAATTGAATCTTCAAACTAATCCGTCGAACCCATCAAATTGATTAGAACCAAGTTCGACCATTGATTAATCAATTGAAACTCATTTTACCATTGATCTGCAAACTATCAATTTTACATCAAGAGGTCCTTTGATTGGCCTTAAAAACTAACCCAAACAACTGACCATGCTTTGAAAACAAACATGTTGATTCTTTGTTCCACATACTTGCACCCTGTCAAAACTCCTCTCATGACGAATTCCCAGTCAAAAGATATTGACTATCAAAGCTGCCCTCTCATAATTTCCTGCAAGCAAACATGTTAGAAAAAAATTAATTGCATGTGGATTTGGCTTTGAAAACTTGGCAAACGGACACTTGGGGGCACAAAAATTGGGGTGTTGGTTCACTATCATGAGGAGAATATGAATCTAGGATTTGGGCTCATGATGAACGACATGATGCAAATGGTGAATGGTCAAAGTATACTACTAAATTTTTTTGACTGGAAACAATGTCAAGAAGCCATTTTTTGCAACTGGAATTGACCTGGGAAAGTATGCAAATAGATTCGTCAAGTTTTGAAAATTGGCACACTTAAAGTATTTTTAGAGTACAACACAGTGGTATAATCCATTCAATCTCACCTATCACAAATTTTGAGATATGATATCACAAACAGGGGTACCGAGAACTTTGCACCTTTTGACACCAGTAAAATGTTAGAAATTGCATTTGGAATCACATTAGAAAATTAATCAAACATATTCACCATAAGCTCAAAATTTAAAAATATCATGTCTCTGACCTCCAAAATTCAATGCAAAAGGAATTTTCTCATTTTGGTCAACTAGGTCAAAATTATGATAGGTCAAATAGGGCCTCCCAGAACTTGAAACAATTCATATCAGCATCACATCAATAAATGACCAACTTTGAGGGGTTCAAAACCTAGTCAAATAGATTTAGAACAACTCAAAATCTAAAACATAGGTTCTTTAATATAGATACTAGACATTCCCAAAGTGGTAAGTCATGAAATGTTATTGGGTGTGAGATATTCACATGAAAATATGGCCTCCTATCATTGTTTGACACTTTGGTGAAAATGTAGATTTGACAATTGTTGAAAACAAGACTTCATGGAATAGCTCAAAATGGCAATTTAATTTCATGGGATGCTTAGACATAATATATACAAGGTGCTAGATGCATTAAACACCTCTTATGCTTCAAATGAATAGCTAGGTACATTTGCATTTAAAAGCGTTTAAAGGGCTTGATTTCTTAATGGTACTCAAAATTGGGGCTACAATTTTGAGCGCCAATAGTGGCTCTATCTAGGGATGCATATCCCTTGTAGGGATGGCAAGGATTTAGATCTCTAGAAAAAGTATACCACACACCTAACTTCAAAAACTTCTCTCTTGAACAACTTTATTGAAAGCAAGAAACAACTACCTACTTTATGTACAAACAATGGCCTCGGGCCACTGAACATTCTCACAAACTTTTACCTTTGTCAAATACCTGATTTTCATCTGAATGTGCATGAGGTAAGCTGGAAATATCATTCATGTCATTTTCACCAATTAGATACACATCTTGACTTTATATCTCCTCAAATATTTTTGGATGGATTTCAAATGAGTGATCAAATTTATATTCACACATGACATTATCATCAAAACATGAAATCACTTCATAACCTCCTGATGTATCTTCACAATTAAAATGTTGACTAGTTTTTACCTCATATGAATCATCATAAAACTTACCATGAAGTGTTGTCTTCTCTTCAAAGATAACTCCATCAAACACCTCATCTTCAAGCTCACAAAGTGCAACATCATTAGAAAATTCAATATCACAAATGGAAGAACAATATTCTAATTTATTATAGCAGTATGATAGTGTATCACCATTTGCATCTAGCTCAACTAAATTTGAAACTTCTATGTCTTCTTCAAATAATGGATTGATAACATTATGCAGGGTTCCTCTTTGAACATTTGGACAAAAGATGGGTTATTAATCATCACAACCTTCATCATATAAAGCATTGGTATACACTTTAAATTCACTACCCATTTCATCCTCATGGAGACATTCAGCATATGAAGAAAATTTGGAACTATATGAAGACTCACTTTCTATTTCTTCTACCAAACATATAGTGTCCATAATAACATTCTCTTCCTTATCTTGTTTAGGATAACCATTTTAGATAAACTGTGATTCATTCCTAAACCCCTCACTACATGCTAGATCTTTATTGTCCAATGTAAGTACACTTGACAACCCTTCATTGAAATCTTCATATTCAAATTCTTTAGCATCAACTGAATTCAACATTTCTTTATCTTCATACCTTGAGAACAAATCATTCTCAAAATCTTCATTGACTAACCGATTTGTATAATGAAAAAATTGTGATGCATTTTCTTTTTTAGATTCAAAAAAAGAATTCATACCTTCACCTTTGGATGAATGTTCACTTCCATCATTGCTCTCTTCTTCTCAATTTAGATCAGATTCATGTGAAGAGGAACATATACTACTACTTTCCTCTTCTTGACTTGAAAAAAAACTCTCATTACTATCTTCACATGAGGATTCTTCATAATACATTGGATCAACAACTTTATTATCATCACTTGAAATGACGTTTAGCTTCTTCATTCTCATACTAAGATGAATACCTTTCAACTTCAAATTTTATAACATTCTCAACATGATGCAATCTATGAATAAGAGAAATCATTTCTTGCATATTTGACTGATCAAGTGAATCCATCTTACCATCTACTACTGAAATATTACAACCATATGTGCTCTATTCTTTTGATTGTGACTGAGATAAATGTGATTCACACTCTTCATCTTGTGTTAACTCTCCATGACATGTGAGATCAACAATATCAAACTCATGATCAGAGAGATAACTCTCAGCCTCCTCACTTGCACAAGGCTGAGATCTAGGTGCAACAACCTCATGTTTAGAAACATTAGCAACATCATCATGTATATAATTATCATGAGAAGAACTTACTACTGTAACTAAACCTTGATTCATAAAACCAACACAATGTTGAACCCTATCAAAGTCTAAAATACATCTTACTGTTGTAACATCAAGAACATGTGTGTCATCATTTGCAATAGGCTCATTCTTCTCTACACACACACTCAGATTTGAAATTTCAATTTGATTAAAACTTATAGTATGGGTATTGATTTTTTGATTTGATTTGGGATTAAAGTGTCAACACTATGTTCCACTTTTCTTTCATAACAATTATACTAGCAATTATTTGTAGAAAAATGACCTCTAATCAATCCATACTTAAAATTATTTTCAATATCCCTAGCAATCATAAAAGCTTGATATAATGTCTATGGTTCTTTATCCCTTAGTAGATAATTCATTTTCTTGTCAAATGCATCAAAGTAAATAGCTAAACACATTTGTTCATCGGGTCTATAACTCTTTGGGATCTCATTGAAAACTCTTACAAATTTGATATTAAATTGAGGAACAAGTTCATCATTCTCAACATGAATCTTTAAGAACTTATCATAAGAATAAGATATTCTTACCCTTTCTCCGAATTGTTCCATGAAGGTTGAATGTAACTCACCCCAAGATGAAATGAAACATGCTAGTAGAAAACAAAACTAGTCTCTAGCATCACCTTCCAAATTTTGAACGAATAACTTCATATGAACATCCTCATGAGCAATATTGTAGTCACCCATCAAATCACTAAAAACTTGAACATGATGACTAGCTAAAACAAGATGGTTCCCATTAAACTTAGGAAAATTATTTCTAACATCATTAGGAATGACATTTGAGAAACCATAAATACCATCAAAACATAATGGCATATACTACTCGGTAGAAATAGATCTAACAATTTCACTGACTGGCTACATATTAGATGAAAGGAAACTTGACATTCTTCAAAGATTTGAAACTCATTCACCAATAATAAATCTTAGATTCACAACTTGCAGTGGATCTATACCCTTCTACCAAATAAATCTCTTCAAATACACTTCACAAACTTAACTACAACAAGCTGAAACTTGATCCAATGAAGTGTATGAAACTTGTCAAACTATTCTCCTCCTCTTAGTGCTAAAATTCACTTAATGGAGAACCATTTTGTTCATTCAACTTTCATGAAAGACAAATACATGAAAATTGAAAATACCTTTATGTTTTGCTGTTTGAAACCTATGATCTGCTGATTGGCATAGGTGCAAATATGAAATCCTTCACACCATAGATATGATCCTTGTAGAGCCTCCACCTCCTTGAAGAGGGAAATGAAATCATAGTAGTGATTTACCTTTTTTGAATTAACTACTTCAGTAGATAAAAACAACCACATAAAACATTAATCAAGAACTTTATACTTTTTCTTTCCCAACAAACTAGATCTTTCCACAAATACTGAAAGTCTTTGATATTAATACAAACCATGCACTGGCATAGAGATTTAGACTAGAGTTGCCACTCACACTTAATGAGAAAAGATTTGAAATTTTTTACCACTGGTAACTTCTGAACTAGACTTTCAATATGGAAACACTTGTAGATCACTAACACCTTGAAAAGAGAATACACTTCGTAAATCAATTCTTGACTCTGAACTTTTCTCAACAAAAAATGTAAAAACTAAACTAATTGAAGATAGATTTATAAAAATCATAGAACACAATTTACATCCAATTTTCACAACATACTGTTGTCCATGAATAAAGCTTAACTGAGGAACACAAAACTCAGCAAGGATATGGAAAAGACCTCACAACCCCATTGCTTTAGCAAAAAATTTCTAATGTATTGAATCTTCTTTAAATTTTCAAGGTTTTTCTATCATTTAGATTCAATACAATCCCTAGTAGAGTCACCATTTTGTTGGCTCTTGATTTAATAATTTTGAAAACAACCAAGAAACTAGACGAATGCATCTAAGGCTAGCAAATTCTGATGAGGGACACACTTGACTGTAGTCTTGGGCCAATTATAAGGCATAACTTCTTCTTCACTTCAGGCTTTGCAAGACCTAGGTGGGTTAACTTTGAGGTTCTGACATATGGTACTAGTGCAATTTAAACATAAATCTAAACCTAATAACTGCAGATGCAACCCTTTATTTCTCCTATTAACTCACGCAATAACATAGATCTATAGTAGCTAAATGCAAATCTATGAAATTCATAAGCTGAGTGAGGGTTAGAATTTTCAGCTCTTCAACATGAAAAGGGAAAAAAAATTTGATTAATAATGTTGAATTAAAAAAAAACACCTAATATGCAGTACCGTGAACAATTGATCATGTAACTAATCAGTGCCTTATCTATTGGGAAATTCCATGAATCAATCACATACATATGGATACCTGATACTTATTCATATATTTAGATATTTGATCTATCCCATTCACCTTGTAAATAGACATTTGTGTTCAATATAGATCTCATTCTTACCTAATATCGTCCTCAATAAACTTGCAACCCTATTGATTTCTCTAAAGCATTTACATAACCCCTTGAGTTATAAGCAATAATGAAACAATATATAGCCTTAAGGGACTACAACTATGACCTAGGCTCTTTGTTCAAAGATCATAAAACATTGAAAATTCACTAAGATAGAAGACAAGATCTAAAATGAAAACTCAAACACTTGTTGTTCTTTGTATTGATTTCCTTGAAATAATACATTCATATGCATGAAATCAGAACATAGAAAACACCTAATAGATCTAAACTATCTATATTTATCTTCACTACTGCTATTCATACAAGACAAATTTGCTGAAGGAAATGTGGTGTCATAGTATGGAAACCCTTACAATGGATGAGAGAAAGAAAGATATAGGAGAAGAGTGAATTCATGGATCTACTCTATGTCTGACATGTGTCCACTTGGAAAACCTTCTCAACAAGATAAAAACATATCTCTAATCTCTACCCTTGACTACAAAATCAAATCCTCATCATTTGGCCTCCCAAATGCAAAAATATCTCAGATATTTGATGAGAATCATAACTGATTTGGTGCCTGATCTAGAACAAGGCAAAGGAAAAATTTGGTTAAAAAATGAACTCTAGACACATGAAAACCTTTCCAGAATTCATTTTGTGCTTCAAAAGACTTCAATATTTGTCCCCCAACTAATTTTGATGCTTCATGATGAATTCTGCTTGTTCCACTGAGAATGCCCTAGAAAACACAAATCTTCTTGCAGAGTGAACTAGTGAAAAACTATGCAAAATCTGACTCCAAAACTGGAAAATTCATCTTCTCTTAGTTCTAATGGTATATTATACTACCTATTTTGGACAAACGTTACCCCTCCGATAGAATTTTGAAAAATTTAGACCTGGGTTATGGCTTTGCATTAAAATTCAAAAAAATAAAAAAAATTATATAGTATAAACTATATAAATCATTTAAATTTATTCAAATCCTATATTTGAAAAAGTCATGCATTTGAAATTTCTTTTTTATTTTTACATAATCTAACACTACTACCACATGTCAAAATTTGATTGGCTCACAACAATTTGAAATATTAATTAATTTCTCCACCTTCAATTCCTCGTAGCATTGGAGGACCCCAAATTTGGCTTTATGTTCTCATGGCCTCAATTTTTTTAACATTGGAACCTTTGAGATTTTCCTTTACATTCATATGCTCATACCCTTTGAAGTCTACTTTACACTTATATGGGGGCTTATGTATCACTAAAAGCATTTAAAAATTGGTTTGCACTCTTACGTTCAAAACTTTATCAATGTATCATAAAGAAGCCTTCAATTTTTAACCTCTAATCTCATGGGTTGAGTGTAAGATCATAATACCCTTATGCTCAGCCTCCCACTCATATGGTGGATCGCCACATGGAATTTTCCTTATATGAGCTTGGTCAAAATTTGACTCAAACTTTGTGCCAACCACAAGCCCCATGTGCATGAGTGCTTGTTGCTTCCAAAATAAATGGTGTCTTTAAGACACCATGGTCTTTTTGTGTTTTCATATTCAAAAACCCACGAAGGCCATCCCACAACCAATGTGGGATTAAAACATTCAAATCCCCCTCTGTATGTGTTCTGCCTTTTGCTTTTAGAATCCCTATCTTGATCTCCCTCTCTATTTCTATCATAATGCCCCCCCTTATCAAATGAGCTTGTCTCGACTTCTATCATTGTTCTCTTCCTTACTGTGATTTCTTTCATCAATGTGGTTACTTTCTCTTTCCTTCTTTGTATGTACTACACGGTGTCTCTTTAATTCTTGAGCTCTGCCTTCTTGATCCCCTATCATAGATTCCTTTTAAAAGTAGTAGCAAACAAATGAGATAAAAATAAAATTGTCAAAATCCTTACATGATCCGTCTTTTCTCTTTGGCTTGAATGCTCTGCCCTTTGGCGTAGGTTACCTCCTAGCGGCATATTACCTTCTTTTCATGTCTGGGTGGTTCTTTTTAGCAGTTTTCTTCTCCTTCCATTCTGATGCAAATTTCCTCCATGGTCGGCCCCTATTCCTTCTATGCAGGTTGTCCCTACCTTTTCAAATGTATTGCTTCTCTTAAAAATGTGGATCTCCTTTTATGTTTGTTGTGGCTTTTAGTTTAAGTTTGTCTTCACCATTTTGACACCTCCCCATCCCCTGCATTAGAAGATATTTTGCAAAATGAACTGGCCAAAGTCACTACATATAAGGAATCCTAATTCAAATGTGTCAAACATTTTGACAGAGTGTCATTTCCATCTTTAGAAAACATTTCTAGGTTTATTGTTAATGTTCACAGAAGAAAAACATGCACACTATCTAAAAGTGAATTTGTTGTCCTGCAATTTAAAGCTCCCACAAAATATTCAAGAGAGAAAGGACTAAAAAATAATAGATCACTAAATGATCTTAAAAAGGTATACATAGATAAAAGATCATAAATTGAATTATTTGGTAAAGGAACATCTCCTAAAGACTTAGGCAGAGGCAAAACTGAAGGAAGCACCTTATCAATAAGCTTCAATGACAATGAAATTAGGTCCACATCCATATCACTACTATCAAAGGCCTCATCAGGGGAAAAAACCTCTTCATTACTAACAATGAACCTCATTTCTTGACATGGAATATCCTCTTCAATACCTTCATTACTAACAACAAGGCTCTCCTCTACACTCAAGTTATCATTGGTTTGAAATCATAATTTCCAATTATATTCTTTGTGTGGGGACCTTGCCTCCTTGTCTTTATGAATATTTAGGTAAAAGAAGAGATGCCACTTCCCAACCATGTAACCAGGTTTGATTATATGGCTATCACACACACTTTTTGATAATTTCATTCCTTTGGAATTGGATAGTGATTCACATTTAATCAAAATATAATCAATTTTTAGTGGTTAGGCTATCTTGTTATATGGCAATTCATTCAAACTAGTTCCCTCTAGTTTCTCATTCATCTTCTCACTATAAAGCCATCAATTTATGGAAAATTGATCCAAATAATATGCCTTGCAGCTGTAAAATTTAATTCCATTTATGAATTATAATTAGAGACAACAATCCTGAGTTATCAATCTAGTGCAATTAGTTGGGCCCCAAAGTGGGTCTAACTAATTTTGTTTTAATTTCTACAATTGAACCTTCAAACTAATCCATCAAATCCATCAAACTGATTATAACCAAGTTCAACCATTGATCAATCAATTGAAACCCATTTTACCATTAATCTACAAACTATTACTTTTGCATTAGGAGGTCCTTTGACTGGCCTTAAAAACTAACCCAAACAATTGACCAAGCTTCAAAATCAAACATGTTGATTCTTTATTCCACATACTTGTACCTTGTCAAAACTCATCTCATGATGAATTTCCAGTCAAAAGATATTGAATGTCAAAGCTACCCTCTCAGAATTGCCTGCAAGAAAACATGTTAGAAAACAATAAATTTCATTCAAATTTGGCTTTAAAAACTAGGTAAACTGAAACTTGGGGGCACGAAAACTATGGCGTTGGTTCACTTTCATGAGGAGAATATGAATTTGGGATTTGGGCTAATGAAAAATAAAAAGACGCAAATGGAAAATGGTCAAAGTAGGCTACTCAAATTTTCAAACTGGAAACAATGTCAAAAAGGCATTTTTTGCAATTGGAATTGACCTCAAAAAGTATGGAAATAGATTTGTCAAGTTTTGAAAATTGGCACACTTAAAGTTTTTTTAGAGTACAACACAGTGGTATAATCTATCCAATCTCACCTATCATGAATTTTGAAATATGACATCATGAACAGGGGAACTGAAACTGTGCACCTTTTGACACCATTAAAAAGTTAGAAATTGCATTTGGAATCACATTTGAAAACTAATCAAATGGATTTTCCATAAGCTCAAAATTTAAACATAACATGTCTTTGACATGTAGAATGCAACGCAAAAGGAATTTTCTCATTTTGGTCAATTGGCTCAAAATTATGATAGGTCAAATAGGGCTTCCTAAAACTCTAAACAATTCATATCAGCATGACATCAATAAATGACCAACATTGATGGGTTCAAAACCTAGTCAAACATATTGGAAATGACTAAAAATCTGAAACATAGGCTCTCTAGTATGGACACTAGACATTCCAAAAGCAGGAAGTCATGGAATTTTAGTAGGTGTGAGATATTCACATGCAAACATGGCCTCTTGCCACTATTTGACACTTAGGTGAAAATGTAGATTTGATAATTGCAAAAAACAAGAATTCAGGGAATAGCTCGAAATGGCAATTTAACTTCATGGGACACCTAGACATACTGAATACAAGGTGCTAGAAGAATTAAACACCTCTTATGCTTCAAATGAATAGTCAGGTACATATGCATTTAAAAGTGTTTAAAGGGCTTGATTTCTCAAGGGTACTCAAAATTGGGGCTACGATTTTGAGTGTCAACATGTCGATCATACCAAGATCAACGTTGTATAATCTAAACTTTTTTGAACTATGTGTAACATCCTTCATGGCATCATCCTAGATAGGTATCACCATGACATTTTCCTACTTTCATTAAAATCAATATATATTCATCAAGCATGTAAACACCATCTGTTGATTGTCCAAAGATCAATGGTGCAAAAAATTTGAAAAAAAAAGAACCCCACTAGAATGAGCCAACCAATAAGATCACATGAAAATGGGATGTGCACTAATAGGTAGTGACAACTCTAAAAAAGGTCTAACAAAGTGTTGAATAGCTCTAACAAGTTTTATTTTTTATGGCACAGTCAAGACCCATCGTTAGCAAGTGCTATGTGGCATGTAGGCACTTGCCCACTTCACGTAAAGACCATGCATCTTCTTAATGCAGGCATGCACTAATTGTCAATCATGGAAAGATTGACAACTGATCATAATAAATTGCCAAAGTTATAATGCTTCATCAAAAGCTCAAAGGGGATGATCGTAGTTAGGGAAATCTTAATAATAAAATGTTTATTTTGCGGAAAATAGTAAAGTAATCTTTATGAAAAAGAAAAACTTAGGGAAAGCATGTCCCACACAATTTGAATAAGGAAATCATATTTAATTATCTTATGAGGTTTAGGGAACACAAATGAGGGTTTATAAGACTTTTAGGAAATTCAACTAGCGTTTTAATAATTAATTAAAATTTTCAAATAACAACCCTAGGGTTTTTCACTGTGAGGAACAAAATACCATAAAGGGTGAAAAACCAAGCCAACAGTGGCTCTGTTTGGGGACAATGAATAGGCAAGAATTCATATGAGGGCTTAGAATCCCTAGGAGAAGCAGACCAATAAATTGACCATCATTCTTTGACAATTTTGAGAGAGCAACAACAACAAGAAAGGAAATATACAAAGATTGTACAAAAGACATGAAGGATTTACAGAATGTTCAGAACCCTAAACTACTATTCATGGAAGAAACAAGTATTTTTAACAAAAATACCTCTTTAAGAACTATCCATGAACTAGTAGTTCAAGAATATTGCCTAATAGACCCTTCTGTATATAAGAGTCCTCTCCCCATGTAGTTTCAATCAGATAAGGGCCTAACCATATTAGATCAAGTTTGCCATGTTTTCCCTTATCTTCAATCTTGGCATTCCACATGAGGACCAAATCTTCAATTTAAAATTTCTTATTTACTATTTTTATTATTATCATAGAGTGCTTTGACCTACAACTACAATTTCTAATTTTTGAGGGATGCTTCTTTCCTAGTCTCAATCAATCGTATCAACTCATCCAATCTTTCCTGTATGTTAGCAATATTGTCTTCATCATACATTTGGATGTAATTATAAAGTCCCACTAGGTTGTTTTGAGGCATCCTTGCTTGGATTCCATACACAATATCAAAAGGTGCTAAACCTATGGCCTTTTTCATAGTCATCCTATTAGCCCATATAGTTAACTACAATTTAGAATCCTAGGCTTTCTTGTTGTCATCTAATGTTCATTTCATCACTTTCAACAAGCTCTTATTTGTGGATTCAACTTTTCCATTTTCGTGTGGATGAGAGGGAGAAGATGTTGATCTTGTAATCCCATATTTATCACAAAACTTTATAAACTCCTTAGATCTGAAGCACATTGCATTTTCTATCACAATTCATTGAGGACAACCAAATCTTGAAATGATATTATTTAGTAGAAAGTTATTAACAACCTTGCTAGTTTCATTTCTTGTTGGAATTTCCTCCACCCACTTTGTGACGTATTTAGTAGCAACCAAGACCCATGAATAACCATTACTAGACTTAGGAGAGATTTCACCTATAAAATCCATCCCCCACTGCTAGAATGGTGCTTAAACTTTTGCTAGTTTTAATGGAGTGCTACCTGAGAAGTTTAGTTTACCTGCAAATTTTTGATATGCATCACACTTTTTAACCATTACCTGAGCATCCTTCACTAGTACATTTGAGCTCATTTTTTGACCATTATTGGTTGAAATTTTGATCCATTTAAACCAACCAATTGGTCAAAAAAAATTCACGTCAAAATTTCAACAAACATACTGGTTGGTCAAATTTTGACCAAATATTGGTCAAAAACCTTCCAGAGCCATGGTGCAAGTTCTATTAGGTAGTGGTGAAAATTTTGACCAATGCTTGGTCAAAAACTACTAGGTACTGGTCAAAATTTTGACTAATTCCTGGTAGAAAACTCCTAGTTGTTGGTCAAAATTTCAACCAATGATGGTAGAAAATACCTAGGCATTGGTTAAAATTTTGACCAATGATGGTAGAAAACACGTAGGCATTGGTCAAAATTTTGGCAAATGCTGGTAGAAAACTACTAGGCATTGGTTGAAATTTTGACCAATGCCTGGGTGTAAATTTTTTCAGGCATTCTATAAAAGAGGTCACATGCCTTACGTACATGTGAACTGTTTTATAAAATACTTGAAAAACACTGACAATAACTAATCAAACTATCTTAAACACCGATAGTAACTAATATGCTTCTTCATTAATATGCCCAATACAATAAGTGAACTCGACAACTATGCACAACAAGTTATATGTTTACTTCATCTGATTACATTTTTTCATATTTTTAAGGAGCCACATGCTCATTAATGCACAATGTTTCATTTTCTACAAGAACTACATCAATTAATGGGGATGATATCACATTTAAGTATGAAAAAGCTATTCATTTAATGGCAGGAAAAAATGACATCATTTTCTTGAGCATGACAGTGGGTTTACAGGTAAGGATTCTGAAAAGAGACACTTGTAAACTACCCCAGTCTGTCTCACCTTTCTTGGAAGGCTAGCAATTCTCCATAATTCTTACAGAAGACTACCCTGCTACTCTGTACTAATTCTTATGCAATACATTTATTGATCAAATAAAAATTGAGTGAGTTATATCAACTGACTTCCTCTTTATTTTTTTGAGTAAAATTTAAATTATGGAAGTTGAGAGCTAAACTCAGGATTGACTGCAATCAAATATAATTACTATTGTTTTCAAGTTTGAGCATGTAATCATGTGAGATGAAGGAAGATTATTTCTAGTTGTCTAGTTAGGGATGGTGAAGATTGTTTAGTATAACCAACAATTTAAGACTTAAGTGAAATGGCATACTATTGACCAACAATTCTATAAAGGATGGTCACAGACTCTTAGCCAACTATCCTATTAGGGATGACATCTCATAACTTGCAGTCTTGTAAAGTATCCTAATGAATTATAATCAATTTTTTTATTTCAATAAATATAGTGATTAAAAAAGGCATTAAAAATAACAACATCCAATCACAAAACTCATTGAACTATAAGTAGGGAGACTTTCACAATTTCATTAGAAGCCAAATGCAAATAATTAGAGGAAAGAGCATTCTTGTAGATAATATCTAGTAAATAGATATAAGGGCATATCAATTGATGGTACCAGGTTGACTAATGGTGGAAAAACTACCTATTGTAAGAGTCATTGACAATAGATATATATTGACAATCAAAATGTCAATGGTAATTGCTGAAAATGATGTCAAAACAAATTGTTTAAAAGTTGACATTGTGTGTCAGGGTACAATTAGCATGACATAGTCATTTAGAGGATCTTGGCTGATTGTTCCTAGGAATTATGCCTGGAGTTTAGATACAACTAAAGTATGATAACTTGTCCACAAACACAGTCATCTAACTTCACATTCCTATTGTTGTTTCTCCACTATAGGATTGGACTACTAGCAAGAATGTTATGATGAGCTCTTCAATCAGCTATCAAATGATATCATAAAGTCCACTTTTTCCTAGAATTTGTATATGTAGTTTTTGCAATTGTGGGCTCCTTCATACAAGGGCCATGAATTTTACTTATTAAGCATATAGGTTTGCCAAATTTACTAAACTTTATCCTATAAGAGATGGAAGGCCTCCATGCTCTCCCATTTTTTGGTCAAATCTAGTGAATTTGAAGATTTCTATTTAGTTCTTTGAGTTCTTTGTTTAAAGATATGTAGCTCTTTGGCATATCTGCGAAAGAGTTTTGGATGAACCTAGCTTTTTTGGGCTTGGGTTTTCAATCTAACTTACCATGTGGAATTGGATTGAAGTGGACTTGAGTGCCAATTTTAACACTAGTTATGGGAGGCCTGTAAAGTGTCATGAGGTTTTCCATTTAAACACTAATTTGGGGAATGCTAGTTAAATATATAGTAGATAGAACCAATGTTTCATTATTTTCTAAAGACTTAAACTATTTCTAAGTACTTGCAATGTATCTAAACTACTCATGATTATATGTTAGGTGGCAAGAAACTTGTGCTTAGACTTGTCTATTAGATGCAAACAAGTCTATGCCAGGTTCTTGGCAAGTTTTTTTCTGAGTAATCAGCATGGTCTTACTTGCACATCGTCCAAATATGCTCAAAACTCACTTCAAATGCAAAAAATTGCTCTATTTCACTTCATTCACCCTCCTTTGTCACTTAGTCTCTTTGAGGCCATGATTGAAGGAATTAAAAGATAATTATTATCATGGTTAAAGATGAGGATCATCCTGAAGAGCAATAATTAAAGTTGATTTTGAGAGCAATGTCGAAACTTGATGCAATGACCTACATGAAGGAATGGGAATTGAAACATACAATATAAATGGGGAGGAGAAAAACATAAAATATTGTAACCTAGACAAAATTATATAGTGTGAATCTTGATGATGACTTTTAATCACCATGTGTCACATCATATCATCTAAGATATATATATATATATATATATATATATATATATATATATATATATATATATATATATATAGTGTACTCTTACTTATTCATATCTAAAACAAATTACTTGCCAAAGATCTACAAAAGCATTACATGTGTCATGTTATAACTATATTTTTCTCGACATTTAGACTTTCTTAATCATTTTAAATTTTTGTTTGTAGTCGTCGGGTTTTTTTGAGTCAAAACTACTCCTACCAAGTTTTGCTAAAATTCTAAAATTACTGGTAGAACCATCCAATATATTTGAGGTTGCTTATGTGATAGGTTGTGTGTTTGGATTTTCATGGGGGTTGGCATTGGAAGATTAATTTGGAGAGTGCCAAATACATATTTGATACATGTAGTTAGAACCATCTAGTGTATAAGAAATTGGTTATGAGATGTATGTGAATTGTCTTGGATGTTGACTTATTAAATTGATTTAGAGAATAAGAGAGAATGAATAATGATGGTTTATAAGAATCACTCTATCAGCTATGGGATGAGATGGAAGAGCTTGCAGACAAACTAGACAATAAAGTTTGTGGTATAACAATGCTTTGGAAAAGTTTTATCAGAAGTTTTATCAAAAAAATATACAGCATCAAGACTAAGGCAATCATAAATATGCAATCAATTTCAAAATTGTGGGAAATGTAATAGTTTGTAAAATCATGTATGGTTGAGATTCAGAGCAATTTTGAAAAAAAAATTAAATTAAATATTTCTTTTGGTTAGGTACATCAAGAGAGGTCATCAGTTGAGTCATATTTTGTGTTTTTGTTATTAGATTGAGTGATGCATGTATGTACTTAAGTATGTAGTCTTATATTTCATTCGTGTAACTATAAGCATACTATGAAATGGTCCAAAACACAATGCTTAATTAAAATAATTACATAAAAAAAGTGATAAAAAAATCAAAGATACAAAAATTCTAAAGTAGATCAGACAGATTCTAGATTCCTAAAAATTTACAAATACACCTTAGGAACAATGAAGGTTATTTTCCTATCAATTTGAAAAACTAACTAGAAAACATAAACTATTCTGGTTCCTTCCACTGCAAAATAGCTATTCATGGATATACATCAAAAAAAGTGATAAAATGGTCAAAGATAAAAAAAGTCTAAAGAAAATCAAATAGATTCTGGATTCCTAAAAATTTACAAATACACCTTGAGAACAATGAGATAATTTTCCTATCAAGTCATTCTTGGATTATAATTATAATTTTTTCTCTTTCTATAAAGATATTCCTGACAACATTATTTCAATAGTAAACTATCATATAAATTACCTTATACCAAGTCAAAGCTTGATTCTTAGGATGACTAGCAGCTTTTTCCCATTGCACATTTCCTATTCCACTCTCTACATAAAGATTCAATTATTCTCCTTTCAACCCAATCTACAGAATCATGCAAAATCAGAATGAGATATCAATCAATAAAAAATAATGCAAAATATGAGCTAACAAACAAAGCTAAACAAGCACATTGAATGTCATGTACTTTTTAACACCTTTAATTTCATAAAAATTAATTTGCTACATAATCTTTTGTATAACTATAAATGGAATGACCAAGAATGTCACTGATACATGGAATCACCTAATATGTCCACACATTTGTGGACAAGTTTATTGATCCATCTTGAAAACCTTCTAATTTGAACTTGGAAATACCTGCTCCCACAAAGCCATAATGTGGTCCACCATTCTCTTACCAAAAATTACCCATGAATAGATGTAAGACCATGATATAAATAATATTTTTTATAGACAAAATAACTCCAACACAAACCAAGTTAGATCAAAATTGTGAATAATAATGCCATATTAAATATTAGGATTGGATGGTCAGATATTAAGAGCCTGAGATAAATTAATGTGTTGGTACCATTATGGTGATACTGACAAGTGTGCATATGCATGTAAAAATGAAGAAATCTTAATTTGAAGAGGTCTCTGGTATATCCAAATTCATTTCAATGATGAGATTTAATTACACAAGAGACTCCAACTATTTCTTGATATATTACTCACATAGTCTAGTATTCTAAATTCATTATGTTTAGTAATAATACAAGTGTTTAGAGTTCTTAGTTTACAAGTGTCTCTTTTCAGAATCATTACCTCTAAACCCACTATCATGCTCAAGAAAACAATTTCATTTTTTCCTACTATTAAATGAATACAATGCATGAATAACATGGGTTAGTATGACATTGAGACCTATGTCCAAATGCCAAGAGCACATAGCACATGACACAAACAATATAAAGCTCTATTACAGAGCCATAAAGAACAAATGGTGGCTCAAATAGTCAATTTTTCTAATTATTGCAGCTTTGACATAGCCTTATGGACAAAGACAATAGTACAACATGAGAACTATACTACCAAACCAACAAATGCTGACCCACTAACTCATTAATTACAAGGAGCTCATCTCTACATGATTTGGTTAGCATTGTCAGATTGACATACAAACAGAAATAGCGTGTCACCAGAACCATCCAAAAACTAAGCGTCTTTCTCGCAATGATAGACTCCAACATATACATAAAAGATATTGGAAACAACCATCCTTCACACCCAATGCATAGCCCCCCCACCCTGTGTTGCAGTAGCTCAAATCCTTGAAAATAAGGAACAACTAATATTTAAAAAAATGCAAACAAAGAGGCTTCCATAATAACACACATCAAATGGAAACAAAAAAATACTTGATCAACCAAAGTTAAATCCACTAAATGGCACATTATAAACATCTATTAACAATCAAAATCAAGCCAAAAAGGATTAATCCATTATTTATGGTGACTTACAAAAAGAAATAAGAACAATAATACCTATCTATCATTACCAACAAATGATTTATACTTATAGTAGGAGCTCAACAAGCCTGTAGTAGACACCAACCTCAATCATAGCTTGAATTTTATCATTTGTACCATTAGAGAGATAAGAAAGAGCTCAGTAAGCATCTGTCAAAAGTTCTTCATCATTTGAGTGAATAAGTCACTCTAGTGCAGGTAGAGATGGCTTTGTTTGGGGGAAAACATAATTCAACAAGTGCATGACACAAAAAGAAATATAAAATTTATTTTTTAAGAAAAAATGTGGGTAAATTGATATACTTGCTCAAATTTTGGTTGTGGTTTTCCTTGGCAGAAATTAGAGAAAATCCATGTCACATTTCTCAACATTGAAAGCTTAGCATGTTCATTCAATTGAGTAAAAAGTGACATGAGAGTTCCATGAGAAATAACTAGATCTCTGCACTTGGGAGAGTCACCAGCCACATTAACCAATTTCCAGACAACATAACAATACAATAGAAAAGCAACATATCAGCAAAAAAAATCACTAGTATAGATTAAGTTGATGGAGAAGTGAAACAATTTGCAAAAAAAATTGACCTACTCTCAAACATCATCACTTGGAGAGCTAAGGAGTTGTACAAAAATTGGTACTACTCCATGGTCAATGACTACTTAGGTATGATCTTATGTACCTGAAGCTATATTAGTCAATACCCATGCTGCCTCAAACTATAAGCAACAAAAAAACCAAAACCAACTAAATTAGGAATTCCAGAATCCTTTTCCCAAATAAAGAAAAATAGACTCTAACTTTTGGTAAAATAGGAGAAGAACTAGGAAGCTCAACAAAACTCAAAAAGGTTCCTCCATTTACCTTTCTATGTGTTTTACAAAATAAAAAGCATGCACAAAAATCCATAGTTACACCACCCTAGGGGGGAAAAGTTTCCAAGGTAGGGTGGACAGAGGGGCCTCAGTTTAGGGATAGTAGTGGAGGGGAGGGGAGGGGGGGATCTACATATGGTACTTAAAATGATAATTATGAAAAGATGTATATCAATATAAGACATAAAGATGTAAAATACTAATTTATAAAAAATTAAATGCTTAAGAAGTGAATGTGGGACATTGAAAATTGAATATGAAAATTTTAATAACTTGAATGAGAAAATGAAAGAGTTCTAACTTCTATTATATGAATATTAAATAATAATAGTCACAGATATGTAAAGTATGAGTATCTCATCATAGAGATAATTACACAAGTAGCATGACATGATATATAATACACCCAATAGAATATTAAAACATGTTTAAGTTTTTTAAACAAACTTTATCTTTTTTTTTGGATAGGGTACACCCAACTATCCCCATCTCCTCAAGGGACTTGTTCCCATCCCCCTTGAGAAAGCAGCCCAATGGTGAAACCACTGGGGGCATGGGAATGCCATCCTTGCCTTGGGTGGGTCTAGGTCTCAGGTACACTACAAGAAAAGTTTGGGGATACATCCACATGTTACTATGCAAAAATATAATACATAAAAGACATTTTAACAAATAGAATTCAGCCTAGCTCACTTCAAAATGAAACTGTATGGTTCTACCTAAAGTTGAGGAAAGTCTTGCCTTGTCAAAAAATCTACAAAATGTGGCACAACACCAGCCTAAATAATTTCCTCTATGGGAGGACTATTCTTGTTCAAATAACTAGAACAAATAGCAAATTTTCCTAGACTTACCTATCAATAACCAAATAACAGTTGTAGTTTCAAGCTCTATATGAAATAATCAATATGTAGAATTGAACAGATACCAAAGTAGAACAAATATTGAGGATATGGGAGAGGTTTTCATTCAGAAAGATGTATGAAGAATTGAAAACTTAAACTACATATGTGTATTGCATTGTCCACAAGATATCCAAAAAAACAATACAAGATAATTTAAATCAATTATCAAGCCACCCTAACACACCTAAAATTTCATTAACACTCTTTCTCAAAGGAAATTAAGATTACAATTATTTTTCATATGGGAAATTTCCACAAAGTTTTATATCATAAAGCTTTCATGGTGTTGTCATGTTCAATTCTAAAAAAAAAAATTCGGATAGATAAACTACCACAACAATACCTATTGAAATAGCCCAACATGCAAGGCTAAGAGAATATCTTGAGTGATCTTGATAGAAGATATAACCCTTGATCAGGGCATGGAAAACTAAAGGGATATAGTAGACAAGCCAAATATATCAAAATGAACATACCATAACCTTGATTAGGGCATGCCAAACTAATTGGAAACAACACACAAAGCAAATATGTGTGGATGAACATGCCATCAAATAAATTCACCTTATGAAAATTCTAAAGCACTTAAACCAAATATAAAATAAACACTTACAAACTATATCATAAAGAATTCAACAATAAGTTGTAATCAATATACTTTATTTTCAAACTTCATCCCCAAGGGATTACTGCTAAAAATTTCTTTATGTAGGTGACCTCGATAAAACTAGCAAAAGTAGGACCACCAAATCTCCAACTAACAATATTGGAGACATACAACCACATAAGAAATATTGGGAGCTTTTCTTGCCACATGAAAGCAACAAGACGATCAAACATTTTAGATATTATCTATTTTCAGAGGAGGCTGGGGGCCAATTTACCTAATATTTTATGAATAGATATAAGCTGCTAGGTGCTCCTGTAGCTCTCACACTCTAAATAGAATGCCTATGTAGCTCCCACATGTGCTCTATGAAACATAACAATAAACCCTAACTTGCCCCTTTTTTTATTTTAACATGTTAAGCTCATGTTGGTTAAAATTTTGACCAACACGGGCATGGATTTTTAAAAAAAGATATTTTTCCTTCCCTATTCCAACCAACCAATCTAAAACATTTTAATAGATGGTCAAAAATTTTGGTCTACAAATGGGGTCAAATGTACAAGTTCTTGAAAAGGGAAGGCCACTAGAATCTAGCTCTCATTACGTTAACGGTCTTGGCCATATAATGTCCACCACATACTCCAACATTCATTTCCTTTAATATTTCTTTTGATTTCTCTTGATCAACACATTTTAGTAGCACTCCTTCAAAGTTTCTCCACCATAAATTATTCTAAACAATGATAGATATGATGTCTTTCAACTTTGTGTTTCTTTTCTCATTTTTAGTCAAATGGGAAGGAGCTTCCATATGTTGTAAATAATGAATAACATTAGTATACCATTCACAATGATTCATATCACATAGATCTGATCTTAGGTCATCTATTACCAAATTTATTTGATTAGCATCCAAGTTGGATTGAGCCATAAATTTAGCTAACCCTTGACCCCTTACCAAATTTGTAAGCTGAATTTCAATATTAAGGCCTTGGATCTTGTTGATCCATCTCCATCTCCTACCTGACACCTCTTGTTGATAAAATATGTCCTTAATAGCTACACTAGGTACAAATGCAATGACAATGACACCTACCAAATAGCATCTAAAATCTTTAATATCTTTTACCAAAGCATAAGCTTGTTTCTCTTTTATTTCATATTTCAATTCAATAGGCTACAAGGATTGCTAAAAAATGCAATAGGTTGCTCATATCCTTCCTCATTCTTTTGTAATAAGACCACAACTATAGTGAGAAAGGATGCAAAAGAGAAAATGTGCATTGGCTTAGTGTAATCTGGGGTTCTAAGAATTGGAGGATTTTTTATCTTGGTCTTGATATCTTGAACATTTTTGAAACAGGTTTACTAATTTCAGCAAAATTTGTAACAAATCTTCTTAGAAAATTAACTTGCCCAAAGAAATATTGTATTCCCTTCACATTTTTTGGCTTGAGCACCTTGTCAATGCCTACCACTCTCTCAGGATCTATCTTTACTCCATCCTTTGAGACTATATGTCCCATTAATCTACCTTTAGTTACCCCAAATGTACATTTCTTGGGGTTCAAGGACACCCCATATTCCAAGTGTTTACAATGGCCTTTAGCCTTCTTGGAATAAGTTGTAAGGTCATCTTGGTATACTACCATAAATTTATTGATGTAATCATGGAACGCTACATCCATAGCCCTTTGGAAAGTTTCTCCTGCATTAATCAACCCAAATGGAATTCTAATATATACATATGTACCCCATGGTGTTGTGAAAGCTATTTTGAATTGTTCATTTTCCTTCACCAGGACATGGTTGTATCTTGAGAATCCATCCATCATAGACATCAACTCAAAGCCAGTTACTTGTTGTAACATAGCCTCCATGTTTGGGAACCCATAATTGTCTTTTAGAGAAGCTATGTTCAAGTTGCTAAAATCTACATAAAGTCTTATATCTCCATTATTTTTCTAGAGAGGTACCAAATTTGAAACCCAAGTGAAGTGTCTAATTGGTTCAATTATTCCTCCATCCCTTAGCATCATCAATTCTTCTTGCATTTTGGGGGCTAATGTGGGATTCACTAGTCTTTGCTTCTACCTGAATGGTTTTATGTTATTTTTCAATGGTATGACATGTTGAAATAAATCTTCTCTATAGGCCTTAAGGTCATCATAAGACCATGCAAAAACATGTCTATAGTTTCTCAAAAAATCAATCAAAAGTCTTCTAATTTTAGCTAACAAATTTTGACCAATGTAAACTTTCTTTGGAGCCCCAAAAATACTTAGGTTTATCTCTTCAAGTTCTTGAGGCTTGTGATCTCTAATTCTAGGCTTTACCCTATCTTGGTTGTCAAACATGTTTTCTAGAACAACTAACCCTTCAAGTACTTTATTAGTTTTTAACTGTATGATCTCTTGTCTAAAATTTTTTTCCTTACCATATGTGGTTTCAATTAGATCACTATAGTCTAACGCTTGACCATGATACTTGTCTTCACTTAACATAAAATTCAAAATATCCTTATCATCCTCAAAGACTTTCTAGTGTTCAATATTATCTGGTATTGAAGGCCTATTCTGAACCTCAATCTATGAAATCCTACAAATGACATATCCTTAGGCTTGATTGCCACATTTTCCAATAGGTCACCCTTTTTTTTTTTGACTTCAATCCTTCCAAGACATACCAAGTGCATCAAAAAACTCAATCTAATCCTAGACAACATTTCTATACTATTTCAACCTTTTGTTTTTTGAGGCATAAGTTTCCTTTATTTGTGAAACAATCAATTCAAAATCACCTATGACATGCAACTTTTTAATTCGTTGGTCAGTGGAAACTTTCAATCCTAACAGAAGAGCTTCATACTCTGCTATATTACTGGTATAAGAAAAATTCAAGGTGAATGAATATCTAAAGGTATTCTTTTTAGGAGAAACAAAGACTACTCCTGCTTCCAAACCTTCTTTAGAAGTGACCCCATCAAATTAAATGGTCCACAAAACTAGTGAATCCATACAAGATTCAACTTCATGCTCAATTACAATAGGCAATTTCTCAACTTCTTCAATAATCAACTCTACCCTAAATACATTCACACCAGTATCTAAGAAACAAGTAGAATCTTTTTCAATTTTTTCCCCAAAAATGTGACTAACCCTTGGCTCTCTATCTAGTTTAAGAGCTTTATCTTCTATATTAAAAGTTGCATAGGACATATCACATTGCAAGCTACCTCCCATAGCAACACTCCATTTTTTGATAGCAACATTGCATTACATGGAGGAAGATCAAGTACAAGGAATGACATAGTCAATTCTACCTTAGCGTAAGCAACTAACTTAAATGGTAATGCCTTGATAGTACCTATGACTAGTACCTCCCTAACATCCATACCTCTACATCTACCCTGCTTAGTATCTACTTTTAATCCTAAGGCTTCCATTACTTTGAAGGGCATAATGGTATTAGAGGCTCCTGAGTCTATCATGCAATTTTTTTAAGGTTCTTCATTTTATAATCAGACTAAGAAAGAATGGGTCAATATCTTCTATGTAAGCTACTGATGAATCATCCAAAAGAATTTGAGGAACTTAGGCTATAATACCACTATCTTCTTCCACCACTCAGGTTTGCTAGATGACACTTTTCTCAACAATATTGCTATAGTTTCCTATCCCACCCAACCATGACAAGGTTTTACTCCTATGCTCATCAATTCTAAACAATTCAGACAAAGGTACTTTGACAGTTATTTTTGATAGCATAACAATCATATTAATGGGTTTAGACACCATGGGCTTTATAATAATACCTAGAATAGATTTCTTTTGGATAGCATGCACTATCACTTGCTTTATAGTATCATATCCTAACTTTCTCTCTTGCACAATTGCTTTTACTATCTCATTTGCCTTGAATTGAACTTTCTTTTTTGATTCCCACTTCTTGGTTTTGCTGTCTTTAACCTTAGTTGTTTCTACATTAGCCTTCTTATTGTCATCTTTTATTTTACATGTAATTTCCTTTATGAATATACCAAAAGGTTTACCAGCATCATTGTTAACTATTCTAGTTCTCAAGTTATGATTACTATGAACTTGAGAAATCATCTTTGTAGTGATTTTATCAATTTCCTCTTTAGAAGGCATTCTTAAATTTACATGATCAACTTCAAAATATGTAACACATACCTAATCTTCATCACAAACTTCATTATCTAAGAACACTTTTTGATGATGTAACTAGTGTAGACACCTATATTTGATTACACTATTTTAGTAATCCTATTTAGTTATCTAAAAAGGCATTATTAATTAAATTTCTATTTAATTAATCCTTTGTCATCCCCTAGTTGATTAATTTAATTAATCATCTATAGTCCTAATTGATAAATCAAATAATCTATTATTTATCAATAAAATCCTATTCTAATTCCAAAAATCCCCATTTATTAAATAAATCTATTTGATAAATGAAATCCTCAAATTCAAAAACCCCTAACCTATCTCTAATCCTCTATTTAGCCTAATCCACCCCATCCACCCATACTAACCAAGCTTAGCCACTAACTCACCCACCCTCATTAATGCCATCCACTTGCACATCTCTAACATCCCTAATCTAATCCTAAACACAAGCCTAATCCACCCCCTAATGTTGTCACATTCCTTAAACAAGTTTAAGACTTTCCTAATCCAAACCAAAGTCTCCCCTCAAAAAACCCAACCACTAAGTCATGAGTGCTCTTACAAAACATAAAAGACTCTTACAAGCCCACTCATGACTCTTACACCCATCTTCCACACTCTTCCCTCTTCCACACTCATTCCTCTTACATCCCTCTTACATACTCAACCCCACTCATCATGCCTTTAACCAACCCTTTACCCTACCCTCTCACACTCACCCTCCTTGTGACAAGTGTCACCTTCCCATTGGTGCTAAACAAGCACAATCCATGTGCTCCCCTTTGAGTGCATCTTAGCCCTCCTTAAGCCTTCATCCATCCTTGCATCTAAGCCCTCCATCTCTCTACCCCTTAGCCTATAAATTGAATCCCATCCCAAGCCATTTCATCAACAATCTTTGAGCTAAAGTTACCATGCTATTTTGAGAACCAAAGCCATCAACCATACCCTTATAATGCCAAATTGAGAGCTCACAAAGCTACCAATTTTTCATTACCCATCTCCATTGAAGCAACTTTTGAGCATCTTGAGCATACATCCACAACAAAAGGACACATCTACAGAATCAAGAAAGCATGGAGTGTTTTCTCTTGTGAGGTTTGCACTTCTTTTTTGCTTTCTTTGTCTAAGCATATATGTGAATTTAATTTTTGGTTTGTGAATGTTTACTTTATTTGTTAATGTTCTTTGCATACTAATTCTTGTTCTACATTTTGGCATGCCCGGTCGGACCCCACTATGGGTCATTTAATCATCTATTTTAATCTATATGTCATTTTTTCTAACCATTTAATGTGTGTTGTTGTTTGAGTGTGTTGTGAGGGTGTTTTGCTTGTTTTTGCAGGTTAAAGAACGCACTTAGGAAGAAGAAATACCATCTAAAAAAAAAAATTGTGTTTTTCAACCTTTTTTGGCGTAGTTTTGGTGTCTGCAACTTGTTCTGTTTGCGAAAATCCGCATCTGCGAAAATCGACATCTGCGCAAATCGACGTCTGCAAAAATTCGCGTCTGCAAAAATCGACGTCTGCACAAATCGACGTCTGCAAAAATTTGCGTCTGCGAAAATTGACATTTGCGAAAATCTACGTCTGCGAAAATCGTCGTCTGCGAAAATCTGCATCTGCGCAAGTCGGCGTCTCTGCTTGTCACCTGTGTTCTGTGCTGCAAATCTGTTTTGTCCTCTTCGAATACTAGCGTCTCTGTATTGCTAACTAACTAAAGTTAAAAAAAAATTTCCCATAGTTAAGCTCTCATTTTTTGAAGATTTTGGCTAACTAACTAAATTGCTTTTTTTTGTCTCATTGCAGGTTGGAGCACATATGGAACCACTAACCATGTTTCTTGCAGGTTTTCATGTTGCTAAAAAATGAACTTGAATGTTTAACCATTTGTCTTTGAATGCATGTTGCTAAAAAAATGAACTTGAATGGTTAAACACATTTTTCATTGAATGAATGTTGCTCAAAACACACTCTTGAATGTCATGGATTAAAATCAACTTTCCTTGGAATGCATGCTTAAAACAACAAATCCAATCTTGAATGCCAAGGATCAATTAACCATTGCAATATCAAACACTTCATTTGGAGCTTCTAAAATTGAACAAAACAAATCTCTTTTCCACATGCAATCTAGGTAAAGTTTGATTTTTGGACATTTAAGAAACTTTGTTAAGTTAAAATACAAATTTACAAAAATTAATTTGAGTAGTTGCTTGGAATCACCTCTTTTCTAATCACCCATCAAATATTAACCATTGGTTGCAATCTCAGCGCCATTTATGGGGATGGGTCTACTTGAAAAAGGTGTTAAATGTTCCACAATCTAACTCACTCACTTGGTCTTTGAACATTTGCTTTAACTTTATCAAAATTCTTAAATGGCCAAAACTCTAGATTAAATCGATCACACTTCAAGTTTGGGCACTAAAATTGAACAACAACTAACGTGGAGAGCCTCTAGGCGCACGCTTGAAATTGAATCTCACACACTTTTGTTTTGGGCTTAAAACAAACTCACACTCAATCTTGAATGCCTTAAAGAAACTTAATCGATACTTGACGTGGAGGGCCTTCGGACGCGCGAATTTGCTTTTGTTGACCCTAACTCTTCTTATTGTTTGCATTCTTCGATCGATTTACTTTTGTTGGCACTTCAAGTTGGAATTGAACATTGTCTCTTAAACATGAGTGCTTGCAAAGTCTAGATTAGCACACATAAGAGTCAGTTGGTAAAAGAACAAGCGTGTTTTTTAGCCCAAGGTCATCCAAGTCTTCTCTCCCCTTGTCGTCTTTCGAGGCCATCTTGGGTGCATAAGATTAGGATCCAAAACCTTGTTTCTTTTTAGGAGGCCTGCTTGGGGATTTCATCACCCCTTGGATGACCTCAACTCTAGCGTTCTGGCGGAGTATAAGAATTGGGAGGTGAATCGAAAGACACCTCTCTTGGGATCAAGATTTTGTCATTCGGGCTAAGCCTCAAGGAACTTTATACCCTTGAGAAGTGAAAGAGGAGAAGTGGGTTACCGCTCCTCTCGGCTGTGTGACATCCTTTTGGTCTTATCTATGGATTTGGGCCTCATGTACCTTGCATATATCGAGGACTCCCTAGCTAAACAAATTGTCAGCCTTGCAGAAAACCATCTAGGATGTTAATGTGTTTGGAGTGACTGATCGAAACATTTGTAGAACATACACACTCCTTGGCGCAAGTATCACATTCTGAGAACCACAAACTTCTATCTGGGTGTTCCTATCTATTGCTTGTTTTTATTTTACTTGTTGAATGAATGTTTGCCAAACTTGGTCAATCCTAGCTTAGGGCACACTTAGCATAGTCACTGCCTATTTTGGAAGTTGAACAAGTTGAAGCAAAACAACCAAAATCTCCCAAAGCCAAGAAAATTCAGAAATTTATGTCGGAACAACCCAAACCCAAACAGAAGTTTCACAAGGTCAAACTCAAGCCATCTCTAGCATACCAAGAACTTTCAGCCAAGAGAAAAGAAATAACACCAAGCCCATGAATTGTCAAACTCCACAAAGCAGAGGACAAAGCTACTGACGAAGCACTTCAAGAGGCCTGGTTAGAGTGCACCATCAAATTTAGCCAACATCCAGGAGTTAATCCTGCTTATGCCTTACCAACTAGGCATGATTTCTATGATTAGACACCCTTGTTTCTCCAAATCTTCTTGGATAAGCTTCACTTTAGAGTCATCTTTGTAGAAAAGCCAGCCATCTTAGGTTATCCCCTTAAGCATTATTAGCTCATCCATCTCATTTAGAATCATACCATCTAGCCAGTAATCAAAAATCTGCACATCTAAGCTTTCAAAATTGTTGTCACCTTGCTAAAAGTTTGCCATTCCTAAAATCTTCCAAATCCACCAATCTCACCAAGGTTATCCCTTTGACAGAGCTTTGTCTAGGGTAATCTAGCTTTGTCACTTGTTATCCCTCATCACCTTGAGCTAAAGGTTGGGATTTGCAAGTGGTCAATATCGTGTTCTTCCTAAAGGATCATCAGTCTATCCTTAAGTTGACACAATCACCACCAAGCTTGCACATAGGAAAGCAGACCTTTTGTGCTTTGACAACATATCTTTGAAGTTAGAATCCCCAACCCAATCCTCCTTAGGTTTTTTCATATAGCTTTGCCTCAACCTAGGAAATCATTTGCATAGAAAAGCCTTCCCCCTTTTGCATCCATCAGCATTATTGCATCTCATCCCTAGGAGCATTTTTCATGCCACCCATCACTCGCTTAGCCAAGAAGAAAGAAACAACGGAGCCCAATCATTTGAATCGAACAGCCTCACCCCCCTTGAGCACTCAGCCATCCTTCAGCCTAGAGCAAGCTATTCCATCACCTACTAACATTGAAGCTTTCATGAACCAACCAGGAAATGCAGTATTGGTAAACGCCATTATAGACAAAAACAAAGAGACAATCATGGCTAATTTTTGAAGGGACAATGTAGGAACCTTTGACTTTGGAAGACCCCCTCCATTATCAGATCCATCTCACCCATTGTTTGGGTAGCTGCCACCACCCATAGGCTCTTATAATCCAAATTATCCTCAATATATTCCAAAAGAAGAGCCTCCAGCCAATCCATATGACCCAACAGACCCAAACATACCATCATCCACCCAAGTTGAAATCTCCATGCCGCAAGCCAACCCAGCCACCACCACCACTCCATCCTTGGTTCATACCTCTTCGCTCCAAACCCCCTTTACCCAAAATAGCTCACCATTCACCCCCTTCACTATTGCTGCTGCTGCTCCCCAACCCAGCCTTCCAAATCCACCCATCTCCCAAATAAGTGCTAGCATCTTTGGCCAACCTCAACAATATACAAAACAGGGATGCCACCCATGGGGCCAAGTAATCAACCTTTCATCACCCCTAGCTTGTTCACCATAGCCCAAAGTACAATCCCATCATTTCCATTAAGTCTTGGGAGCTCAATACCACCAGCCACAAATCCACAAGCTACTACCTTCACTCCACAAAGCTATCAAAACCCACAAGCTAGTGCCAATCTTCTTTCAAGCTCCCAAGTGACCCCAGCTCCCACCACCACTCTACCAAGCTTCCAAATCCAGCCACAAAGCTATCAAACCCCATCAGTTCCATTCCCAAGCTTTCAATTCCCACCACCTCCACTACCAACTAATCCATTACCTCCAATTAACAACTACTTTTGAATGCCACTTCTAGGAGGTAATCCACCACCCCAGCCAACCACCAATTATTTGCAGATACCATCCCAAATGGGGGCACAACCCACATATATTGGTCAAACCCCACAAGCCCTTTGATCCTTTCCCCAAGCCTCACAACCATCTTATACCTTACCTCCACAAAGCAATCCATTTATCCCACAGACAGCTTATGTTCCTCAATCCCAACCTCAAATCCCATATCAACAACAAGCCTCGTAGCACATGCAGCAATATGCGCCACCTCCCCCTCAACAACCCGTCATCCACCATGCAGCTGCCCAAACAATGTACAATCCCTATCAGCAAATCCCTCACAGCCATCCATATTCAGTGGCCCCATCTAGCACATACCTACCTCAAGGCACTCCTACATTGGGGGCACCCTAACCATCACCTATCAATTCAGAGTGGGAGAAAATGAAGACAGCTCTGAAAGCCATCCAAGAAGGGAATGATCCAAAGACATTCAAGTTTGAGAATGTGTGTCCTTATCCATTTGATAGAGCCATTACCACGACACCATTTCCTGAACACTTTGAGGTACCTAAATTTGACAAATTCAGAGGAAAAGGGGACCCTGTCACACATATCAAAGAATTTTACATGCATTGCCAGGACGTGGCATACAATGATGTCTTCCTCTTGCGCCTTTTTCCCAAAAGCTTGGCTGGACCAGCTCTTGAATGGTTTTATAGAATCCCCTATGGCACAATTAAAAACTTTGCTGAATTATCTGAGGCATTTGTAGCCCAATATGCCCATCTTGTTGAAACAGAGCTATCAATAGTTGATCTTGTCCACACCAAGCAAAAATGTGGAGAAAGCCTTGCCGAATACCTACAAAGATGGAAAACCCTTACCACCCGCATATCTTGCACCTTGCCAGAACGCCATGTGGTGAAAATGTTTATTGATAATGCACATCCCAGCTTGGCCCACCACATGACCATGAACTGTTTGCAGACCTATAAGGATATCAAAGAGAAAGGAATGATTCTTGAGCAAGGACTCATCAAAGATGGTGTGGTAAAGATTTACAAAGAGGCCAACCAAAATCAATCACATTCTAATGACAAGTCTAGGTATTGGAACAAAAACAAGCATGTTGCAACGGATGGGGTTACTGATACCAGACATGTGAATATCGTTGGTCCTTCTCAAAACTAGTCTAACCCACCATATCAAACAAACAACCAACAAGCTATCAATTACTAGCAACGGAATAACCAAAGCTATCAAAACCACAATACAAGACCCAACTTTCAAGGGTCTAACAATCAAGCTAATGCCATCAATGTAGCTGCAGGGCAAAAGCCTAGATTCCAACTTGCACCTAGAAACTATACACCCCTTGGTGAGCCATTGGATGTTATTTTTGAGAAATTGGCTAAGGAAAACCTCATCAAATTTCCACCTACCCAGCAAATTGATCCAAGCCAATCCAAAGCTGCATGGTACAAGGACAATGAGTATTGCAAGTTCCATAGGGTAAACGGTCACACCACCCTCAGATGCATGAAACTGAAAGACTATGTGCAGGACCTCATTGATCGGAAGGAAATCACTGTTGGTGCCCAAACCTCTCCCAATGCAAGCTTACAGATTTATCAAAATGCTTTTCCTCCACACAACAACCAAAATACTGGAAAAGCACCTATCCAAAACAACACCAACAACCACCAGCCAAACCAACAGCATGGGAAGAACAATGACCACACTTCATCCTATATAGACTATGGTAGCCTTATAGGTTGTATATTTGAGAAAGAGCCTTCTGTCAATGTTATCAATATTCGAGGACCAGACAATGAGTGTGCGGTCACCACTCGAAGAGCGCGATTTAACATCGTAGGCCCACCAGTTTCATCAACACCATCAACTCCATCAAAAAGCTGGTACAATATCTTGGAACACCTTGGGAACATGCCAGCCCAAATATCCATTTTAGACCTTCTCCGCACTAGTCCTGTGTACAAAGACATCCTTGATAGTGCTCTCATAGAATCTCGTGTCCCTTCTGATATAAATGCTACTAATTTTAATAATCTTGTTGGACACCTTTCAGCCTCATGTGCCCTATCTTTCAAACCCACCGACATACCCGCGGTTGAGCCAGATCACACCCTTCCGCTTTGCATAGCCATCATGGTATCCAATTTTGCCGTGAAAAGAGTAATGACAGATAATGGATCAGCCTTGAACATTTGCACCATAAAATTCATAAAACAAGCTGGGTATACTGAGGCAGATATGATCAGTGAGGTTATCACCATCAAAGCTTATGAAAACTTGGAAAGGACCACAGAAGGGACTATTTTGCTACCAATCAAGGTTGGGCCAGTCATTCAAGAGACAGTTTGCCATGTTGTTGATCTAAACCTACCATTTAACATCCTCCTCGGTCGCCCATGGATTCATGCTATGAAGGCCATTCCATCCACCTACCATCAGTGCATCAAATTTTTGCATCAAGGCACTGAGGTAACCATCCATGCCGATCCAGAACCCTTTGCTTACTGCAATGCAGTTGAAGCTTCATATACAAACCATTTCCCTAGAATAGACATCGGCACAGCCATCACCAGCTCATCCCACACTTGTAATGACGTAGAAACCATCCTTGCCTCCACCCTATCTACTGTAAAGATCAACAACAAAGGTTGTGGAGAATATAGTTGATCAGATGCATTTGCTGTCAGAGCAATCCCACTTGATCCACATACCCATGGATGGCCAACATATCACAAAGCTAAGGAGATTCCACCTCCTTGATACAAACAGTTTGGCCCAACCACCTTTGTGTCCTCAAAAACCCCTCTTCATGAGGAGCTCACTCCAGATATCAACAATTGGTTACATAAGGATGCACCTCCAAGAAATCAAGCACGCCTTGATCACTTCAGCCAGAAGTATCCCCAACAACATAAGCTCATCACTGAAAAATGGAACTATCAAGGAGGTGGACTAGGACCAGAAGAAAGGGGCATGCAATGTCCCATCGAAGCACATAATTGGGAAATAAAGTCAGGTCTTGGCTTTGGCATACCCACAAATGGGGGCACCAACGAGAACGGTCACGCTTTTTCAAACATTCACCGCGACCTTGTCAAAATCGAAGACATTCTCGAGGAAGTTGAAAAGAGAGCCTACGACGATATCCCAGACCAAATCTCCCTAGGAGACTCTGTTCTCCGAGAACTATCCATCCATCTCATTGACCTACTACTCGCTCATCCACAACTCATAGATTGGGACCAACCAAGTGTCATACATATTGATGAGTTTGCATCAGAGGAAGCACTTCTAAGATTCATGGGAGCCAAAACTTCTCATAAGAAGAAAAAGCCAGATTCTGCCTATATCTACAAGCTAGATCCCAAGGGGTATTTTGGAGAAAATCCCCAACCTAGTTTCGATACACCCAAAACTGGAACTAAGGTAAATCTGGGACTAGCTAAGGCAGCGAAGAGAACCCCTCAGCAAGAAAATCCAGAGCCACAAGCAGAACATGAGGATTTAGTATTGCCTCCTCAAAATAATCGACCAGAGGTGTCTTCTATTCTAATAGAGGATACTAGAGAAGTCAACATTGGTTCTTTAGAGATCCCTAGAATTGTTCACATTGTTGCATCCCTATCACAAGACCAAGCTGACCTCCTCTTTGAGGTTTTACGAGAGAACATTGGCCAATTTGCATGGTCATATCAGGACATGCCAGGACTTGATCCAAAGCTTGTAGTTCATCATCTTGCAGTCGATCCAAAGATCAAGCCCGTCAGACAAAAGCTTAGAAAAATGCACCCCAAGGTGGCATTACTAGTCAAAGCTGAACTAGAGAGAACGTTAGCTGCTAAGGTTATCTGACCTATTGACTACTCAGAATGGATCTCCAACATGGTCCCTGTCACTAAGCCTTTCGGTGACATCAGAATCTGCACTGATTTTAGAGATCTTAACAAAGCTTGTTCAAAGGATGATTTTCCCTTGCCCAACATAGATATGATTGTAGATCTTATAGCTGGACATGAAATTCTATCCCTTATGGATGGATTTTCTAGGTATAATCAGATCAAGATTGCAGAAGAGGACCAGCATAAGACAGCATTCACTACCCCTTGGGGAACCTTTTGCTACACCATGATGCCTTTTGGCCTAAAGAATGCTGGGGCTACCTATCAAAGAGCTATGACAGCCATTTTCCATGATCTTATCCATAGCATTTTGGAGGATTATGTGGACGATATCCTAGTCAAATCTCACACCTTCATGGATCATCTTGCTGACCTGGAGAAAGTCTTTGATAGGTTGGCCCAATATCATCTCATGCTAAATCCCAAGAAGTGTGTCTTTGGGGTCACATCTGGCAAGCTTCTAGGCTTCATAGTTTCTAAACGAGGTATAGAGATCGACCCCAAAAAGGTCAAGGCTATCTTAAACATGCCTCCTCCCCAGACACTGCGACAGCTTCGCTCTCTTCAGGGAAAACTTCAATCTGTCTGGCGCTTCATCTCCCAACTTGCAGATAAGTGTACACCATTTTCACACTTGCTAAAGAAGAATGAGAACTTCAAGTGGGATCTTTTATGTCAGTGCAGCTTCGATCAGCTCAAGCAGTACCTCACCAATCCCCCTATCTTAGTTCCACCAGTTCCTGGTCGTCCCTTGATCTTGTATATATCAGCAACACCTACTGCTCTAGGGGCACTTCTAGCACAACATGATGATTATAGCAGAGAGAGAGCCATCTACTATATCATTAGAACCCTAGTTGGTTATGAACTCAATTACACTCCTATGGAAAAAGCTTGTTTGGCAGTTGTTTTCTCAACTCAAAAGCTTCGTCACTACATGCTAAGTCATACCATCCAACTAGTCTCCAAGATTGACCCTCTCAAGTATATGCTCTCCAGAACAGCACTTACAGGCCGTTTGGCCAAATGGGTTATGCTACTAAGTGAGTTTGACATCCAGTATGTGGACAGAAAGGCAATCAAAGGGCAAGCTATAGCAGATCACCTAGCTGATGCACCTCTAGTAGATGCATATCCTTTGCTCACAGAATTTCCAGATGAGCATATCTGCCTAATTGAAGAACAGCCCCCATGGAAGCTTTATTTTGATGGCTCATACACCTCTCATGGATCAGGGGCAGGAATATTATTAGTTACACCTCAAGGAGATTACATTCCAAAAGCCTTCAAGCTACAATTCCCTAGCACCAACAGTATAGCAGAATATGAAGCTCTTGTAGCAGGATTAAAGATAGCTGCAGAATGGAATATCACTGAGTTACAAGTCATTGGTGATTCCCAGCTCATCATCAAACAAGTCTTAAATGAATATCAAACCAAAGATGAAAAGCTATTACCCTACAAAGAGCTAGTTGATCAGCTGACCCAGCATTTTACAAAGCTTTAGTTTACACAAGTGCCTCGAATGCAGAACAAGGCAGCAGATGCCATGGCCACTATCAGCTCGCTCTTGGAAATTCCCCAAGAAGCTATGCAGTATGAGTTTTTAGTTGAGCAGCTCCTCACACCTGCCTATGCGAATGAGGATTCAAACCGTGTTTGTATCTTGGTTGGTCCCCAATCCCCTTGGTACCATGAAATTCATGCTTACCTTAATGATGGTATCATATCCCCTCACCTCACACATACCCAATGCCAGAACCTCATCCGAAAATCATCCCGCTATGTTATCATAGCCAATACCCTATATTGTCGAGGTTATCACGATACTCTCTCTCGATGTTTAGATGAAAATGAGGCCGCGATGGCATTAAAAGAAGTACATTCTGGACTTTGCGGTGCCCACACGAGTGGTATTGTCCTAGCACGACAAATCCTTAGAGCAGGCTACTATTGGCCTACCATTGAAGAAGACTCTTGTGACTTTGTTAGAAAGTGTCTCCCATGTCAGCAAGATGCAAATCTTGTGCACGCTCCAGCACAGGATCTACAGCCTATTGCACCACCCTGGCCTTTTGCTTGTTGGGGCCTTGATCTAGTTGGAACTATCACACCTCTCTCATCTGATGGACATAAATGGATAATAACAACTACAAACTATTTCACTAAGTGGGTGGAAGCAGTCCCCCTAGTCTCAGCTACAGGAGTTCAAGTCTCCAAGTTCATCTTGTACCACATTGTTTGCCGCTTCGGCATCCCATCCACCATCTTCACTGACCACGGAGGTAACTTTGAAAATCTCAACATGGAAGAATTATGCACTTCCCTCTGCATCCATCACTGATTTTCTAGCCCATATTTCCCACAAGGTAACGGCCAGGCAGAGGCGACTAATAAAACCCTCCTCAAAATCCTAAAGAAAGTTGTCAATGATTCCAGCCGTGATTGGCACCTTCAAATAAATCTGGCTCTATGGGCCTATCGAACTTCCTTCCATACATCCACAGGAACAACTCCATACTCCCTTGTCTATGGTGCCGAAGCGGTATTACCTATAGAAGTTGAACTTCCCTCACTACGCATATCTTTGTGAGGGAAAATCTCAGATCAAGAATACAGAGTAGCTCGACTCACCCAACTAGATCTCTTAGACGAGAAGAGACAACAAGCCTATGACCATCTCACAGTCTATCAAACTCGTCTAAAAAGGAATTTCAACAAGAAGGTGCTCCCACGACACTTTCAGCCAGGTGACATGGTCCTCAAAGAAAATATGAAAGTCCAAGCAGATCAAGAAAAGAAAGGCAAGTTTGAACCTACATGGCTTGGTCCCTATGTGGTTATTGCCTCCTTTGGCTCTAGAGCCTATCAATTATCTACACCAGAAGGAGAACTCTTGAATGATCCCACTAACATCATTCATCTCAAGAAGTTCTATGCTTGAAGATCCTTGGTATACCCAGCTTTTGAAAAAATACAAAAAAAAAAAATAGTAAAGAGAAATAAGCGTCCAATGGTGAAAACTTGGCAATTCAAGCACCTTGGATAGGTACCTTGGTGAAAACCTGGTAATTCAGGCACCTTGTGTGCTAAAGACTAATCCATTATCTATCACTATCCTATCCCTCATCCATCCACCCACCATCCCATAAAACACCTACTTGTTCCCTTGGTGTTCCAATCAAATATTCAAAATCTGATGGAGCTTGTCAATACCTCCTGTATAGCTTGTAAATCTTGTACCAAATCTTGTATTATACCTTGTAAATCTTGTACCA
Organism: Cupressus sempervirens; assembly: GCA_028749045.1. Lineage (NCBI taxonomy): Eukaryota > Viridiplantae > Streptophyta > Pinopsida > Cupressales > Cupressaceae > Cupressus > Cupressus sempervirens. The sequence continues at coordinate 476,218,145 of CM053788.1, forward strand.
TCCCTTGTATATATCCAAATCTTGTCCAAAGCTTGTACCATATTCTACCTTGTAAATAATCTTGTATCCTAGCTTGTATCCTATCACATGCACACACAGAATCCCATTTTCTTTAAGCTTTTCACAAACCATCTACCTATCCACCTATCAACTATTATAGACATGCCATCCTTCACAAACATTTCCATCTCACAAAAAACCAAAACATGAACAAGCTTGTACATTTGCAACATATCTTGGTCTGTCAGCTTGTACATCCTCTTTACCTTAGTACCATTGTATCTATCTAGCGTTCGTGTCATCTTGTCCTTGATCAACATCTTGCACACATCGCACACATTGGTTAGCTATTCCAATGCATCCTTTAGCTAGATCTCCTATCACCAAAGTGTTATCCTTCTTAGTTCAGCTTGCCAGATGCATCACTCATCCAGATCCATCAGCTTAGGTGCTCTCTGATAGATCCTTGCAGGATATAGCTTTTCTCATGTCTGATCTTGGTCCGTTAGTACCTCGTCCTACCCATCTTGTTGGCAAACAGTTCTCTTTTGGATTTTTGCTTTCTTTTGATTTGGGATCTTCCCTTTTGGGTCTTGAAATATATTTTCCAAGCAATCTCCTTGTTCCCTCCTCAAGGTTGCCAAGATCTTCCATATCATGGTATGCTGCAAATGGGGCAATTAGAGCGTAAGGTCTTGATCAGGTCTTTTGCTTGTTTTCTTTTTCTGCTTGTGGGTTACCTAGTGTCATTTCCACGCTGCTTCCTCTGGGATTCATGTGTGATACTGGGGCAATCCTTGCGTGTTTGTTTCGAGTCAGTTCGTCAGTCCTCTGGACGGTTGGTGAAAAGGCCTTGATATTCTTGGTAACCTTGGCACTTAACCAATAGTCCTATAGCAAATCTAGTGCTCAACTACATGGTGGTACTTCTCTTTGAAGTATCCCCTCGCTCAAAAAGCTTCAATGGATTTCCTTCATCTCCATTATCCCCCATCCATATCCTACATCTGTCGCTCCTACCCTAGCTTATGCATTAGTATCTCTTTGAATCACTCCTCACGCTTAGCTTTAGGGATCCACAATCCTAGTCTTAGAGATCCACCAATCAAATCAATCCACAAGGCCTCATCTTTCGAGATCCACAATCCTAGTCCTAGGGATCTCCGAAGCCCATCTTCCACCAGTCTACCTCTTTGAAATCCTGTTGCATCAGCTTTATCATTCTATCATCCATCTCCCTACCATGGATTCCTTTTATAGCGCTCCGCTCCTTCATCTCCCCCCCCAATCCTGGAAAGTCTTAAGCTTGCTTCCTCTTCTGCATCTGATTCTCCTCTATCATTTGCCCATAGTGAGAGTCTGAGCTAATTCAGCCCCTTCTCTTCGCCAACCTGTGTCTTAGCTCATCTCAATTTCTTGTACTTTTCAAGAAGTCGTCGAGCCTCATTTATCTCCCCGCCACCTTCTTGAGGGGGCATCATCTAAGTCTAGTCTCTCCTCTTCTTATCCGAGACTGGGGCAACCTTGTTGCTAAAACATCTTCTTCATGTCGTCTTCATTCGAACTTCTTTGAAATAGTGTTGTCTCAACACTATGTCAAAGAGGGGCAAAATGTAGACACCTAAATTTGATTACACTATTTTAGTAATCCTATTTAGTTATCTAAAAAGGCATTATTAATTAAATTTCTATTTAATTAATCCTTTGTCATCCCCTAATTGATTAATTTAATTAATCATCTATAGTCCTAATTGATAAATCAAATAATCTATTATTTATCAATAAAATCCTATTCTAATTCCAAAAATCCCCATTTATTAAATAAATCTATTTGATAAATGAAATCCTCAAATTCAAAAACCCCTAACCTATCTCTAATCCTCTATTTAGCCTAATCCACCCCATCCACCCATACTAACCAAGCTTAGCCACTAACTCACCCACCCTCATTAATGCTATCCACTTGCACATCTCTAACATCCCTAATCTAATCCTAAACCCAAGCCTAATCCACCCCCTAATGTTGTCACATTCCTTAAACAAGTTTAAGACTTTCCTAATCCAAACCAAAGTCTCCCCTCAAAAAACCCAACCACTAAGTCATGAGTGCTCTTACAAAACATAAAAGACTCTTACAAGCCAACTCATGACTCTTACACCCATCTTCCACACTCTTCCCTCTTCCACACTCATTCCTCTTACATCCCTCTTACATACTCAATCCCACTCATCATGCCTTTAACCAACCCTTTACCCTACCCTCTCACACTCATCCTCCTTGTGACAAGTGTCACCTTCCCATTGGTGCTAAACAAGCACAATCCATGTTCTCCCCTTTGAGTGCATCTTAGCCCTCCTTAATCCTTCATCCATCCTTGCATCTAAGCCCTCCATCTCTCTACCCCTTAGCCTATAAATTGAATCCCATCTCGAGCCATTTCATCAACAATCTTTGAGCTAAAGTTACCATGTTGTTTTGAGAACCAAAGCCATCAACCATACCCTTATAATGCCGAATTGAGAGCTCACAAAGCTACCAATTTTCCATTACCCATTTCCATTGAAGCAGCTTTTGAGCATCTTAAGCATACATCCACAGCAAAAGGACACATCTACAGAATCAAGAAAGCATGGAGTGTTTTCTCTTGTGAGGTTTGTACTTCTTGTTTGCTTTCTTTGTCTAAGCATATATGTGAATTTAGTTTTTGGTTTGTGAATGTTTACTTTATTTGTTAATGTTCTTTGCATACTAATTCTTGTTCTACAACTAGTAGGAAATTCTCTAGTTTTCAATATCATTCTTAGGTTCTTCAAAATCAAAATCTACATAGTCATCACACATGCTAACCATATTACAGCTTACATCATCATGAATTTCTTCTTCTTCTTCTTTCTTATCTTGTACATTTTGATCTAAAGAAAATGGCTAAGTAACCACACAATAATCTAATGAGTGTGGTCATTGACATATAATGCACCATGGTACATCATCATTTGTATTAATAGAACTCACTTTGCAAAGGATATGGTGTACCCTTGTCTTTTAGATTTTGGGTCTAGTTAGGAATTGGCTTACCATCTTTCCACTAAGTAGTATAGGGGTAATTCTACATTCTTGGTTGTCTGTTAAAATAGTTGTTATTCACTGGGGCCTTTTCACCAACATTAGGTTTCTATGTGTTGAAAGTTATTGAGTTCATCTTTTCTAGCAAGTCCAACACTTGACCTAATGTGGGTTCTTCAGGCTTCTTACTTGTAGGAGCTTTATCATTTTCTCTCTTGTTGTTCTTAGCATTAAAAAACTTTGGATCATCTCTCCTACCTAGCTTACCAGATGAATTTCTATTATTCTCAATATTTACTGCAAACTTGAAAGTATCTCTTAGAGTTTTTGGCTCTTTATCCATCAACTGATAAGCCATCTTACTATCAAAAGCATTAAAGTATGTTGTAAGGCATACATCTTCATTCAATTTCATGACCTCATATAATTTGTACATTCCCTTTTGGAATCTTACACTAAAATCAAATGTAGATTCATTAGGATTCTTCTTGATATTATTGAAATCATTCAACATTAAAAAAACATTAGTATTGTCTCCATATTGTTCTTGAACAACATCTCCAAATCATTTTAGGAACTAATAAAGTCATTTGGAAGCCTCCTAAAAAAAACCCTAGCATCATCAATCAACAAATGTACAAACAATTTTATCACTACATCTTCATGTTCAACTTCAAAATTGTTCAACATATCTATAAAAACTCTCAAGTGCTCCTCACCAGCAATATCATTATTTTTAGAGAACTTGACAACTTTGTCTCTTAGATCAAAAGATATGGGATGAGGAAAACCAAGAATCCCTACAAATGATATTTTTCTATATTTTTCCATATATATATATATATATAGGTTTCTTCTGAAAACTAGCAGCATTGGATGTGCTTGCTAAATTAGCCTGATTATGACCAACATTTTGGGATTTTTGTATTTGAATATTAGGGATTTAAATACTAGTAGTGAATGATGATAAAGGGGTAGATTGAGACATAGCCTAACTAGAGATCACTGGTCCACAAGCAAGAGTGGAAGTTGCAGCTTGGGTGGACAAATTAGGCCATGAAGCTAAGGAAAAATTGGACCTAATGAACTAAATATTTCTTCAATTTTTTGTAGCTTGAGCCTCATTTTCAACCTTCTCAAGCTCTTTTTCCAAATCCTCTTTCTCTTTTCTGGCCTTCTCTAGATCAAGATCTAGTTTAGACATGGGAGGGTTTATAGATCTACTTGGTACAACCTGAGGTTCATTTATTTGGATTCCTATAGCTTTTCCCTTTCCTTTATCTATGTATTTCATGGTAGGTTCTATAGGATCTACTTGGATAGGCTTGAATGCTTGGACTTGAAAAATGATAGGTTCTTGCCTCTAGCTCATGATTTTTTCTTGTTCTAGAACCTTAGATCTCAAACTATCTATATCCCCAAAAACATTAGCATGAAGGATCAAGTTTCTTTCTTCTAACTTCTTGTTTTGTTCCTTTAATTTAGCCATCCTCCTAAGTAGGTTATCTCTTTCAACAATATCATTTAGGGTAGTTTTCTCAAATTCCTTTTCTAAATGAGCATGTTTAGCTACTTCTTCTGCAACCTATTTATTTACAATATTTATTTCTAAGTATACTTCTTTTGGATCTACAAAAGTGGCCTCTGAATTAGCAAGATCATCTAGATCTATAAGGTTTGTTTCCTCATATGGAACTACTTTAGGATTAAAAGGATTTTCCATTGCACTATTATATCTTAACCTATGGTTCATTTCATCTACCACATCTGGTCTATGGAATGCATCTTCCATTGGAGAGATATTCTTATCTTGATAAGCCCTTTCGTATTACAATGGGATAGTGAATACTCCTCCTAAGAATCTAATGGTTTCTAATTTTGAGCTTAATGAAGAAAATTCTCTCCCTACCACTAGTTGATATCGAGAGTTTACTAAAGCACTACCCCTTGGTTTCCAAGTAGGATATACATCTATTTTCTTTTTTGTTCTAGTTCTTTCTACTACCTTGGGGTAGATTAGTACACAATGGTATATCAGGATTTCCTCTTATATAGGCCCTTGTATTTTTCCTCTTGTTAGGCATTGTTTACTACTTATCAAATAAGCACTAGCTTCAAAACCTTGACCAAATTAGCATCCTATTTTAAGGAAAATATAAAAATGAAACAACTTTTGACTTCAAGGGTAAAACACAAGAAAATATGAAATAACTTGAAACATAGAGGAACCAATCACAAAAACATATAACTATAACTCTTGTTTGACAGATCAGAGAGTTTATAAGGGTTGAATATATTAGTGTACGTGGTACTTGTGTTTTTTTTTTTCTCTTTCTTTATAAATTCTCAAGGTTTGTCACTAAATAAATCCACTATAACCATGAGTAGTACTGAATAGATCTGACAAACACGTATACACTAGGACCAAAGAAACTATAGTACTTCTTACACACAAACATGTTTTGAGAAAGTCCCCTGTGGAGTCATCATTTTGTTGGTGTTTTTCAACTATCAAGCAACAAAATACTTAATACCAAGACAATTAAATCACAAATAATCTAATGATTAGCTACTTCTTTTAAACAATTATCTGTGTTTTATATTTGGACCCAACTTCAACAAAATCAAATAGATTTTCTACTCTTTAGGCTCTGCAGAATGAAGGTGGGTATACCTGAGGGATAGAAGATTTTTCAATCTAATATCATATACATATTTGGTTCATTCCATGACATTTTACTACAAACACACATCCCTCAAAGCATATTTGGTCACAATTCTTCTTAGGTTTACAAGTAATTTTGGTAATGGTAGATAGCTAAGACTCAGATTAAATACAAACAAGTGCTGACCAATGTTAATATTCTTCAAATAGTAAAGTAAAATTGATTTTGAATTTAAGCTTGATGCTTATTTATGATCTTTCCATCTACAGATGGAATCAATCAGATCAATGCTTCATCCCTTGGGATTCAGAGTCCATTCAATTCCTAGATCTAATTGATTGCATTACAATTAATACTATCAAAAATTCTCATTGAAAATCATTCTTACAAACATCCTTCCTATTACCATGGAAATCCTATCAATCTCACTAAAGCATTTACTTAATTCATTGAATTAAAAGCAATAGTGAATTGACATACAATTTGATTTAATTGCATTCAATTGAATAAGCCTTTCTCGTACAACATCAACATAACCAAGTAATAAAATGGAGACAAGATTCAACAATAATAGATATGGGGACACATCATCTTTGTATTAATTTCCTTTGAAATTTGTATATAATTAAACAAGACTAGGAATGACTCAAGATAAAACATCTAAATCTTACCAAATTAATGTATTCTCATAAACTTGTAGAGAAAACATATCACAAAATGTTCATCAATAAAACTAGACCGAACAAGTTTATGTAAAGACTAAAATATGTAATAATTTGGACTCTTTCTCTAGCCCATGGATCTCACTTATAAAGGGTGAGATGCAACAAGCTTTAGGCATAGAGAAGTGACATGTGTCCTTTAGACAAAAGATATTTACATTTGTTGCTATCACAAAAAAAATAAAAATTATGCAACAAAAAAACTTTATATCAAAGTATTCTTCTAATGGAGCCCATTTTCTATTACATCTTTAAATTCTATGAATTCCATAATTGGCTTTTGTGCTATTCTGAATCCTTGAAATATGTAGCCATCAAGTTTTCCAATGATGTGTCTATTTTTAATGTTTGTAGGTTTTCTTCAACTCAAGAATCTCCATTGGAATCATCATGAACTATTAGGGTCATAGTTATTTCTGAGTCTTTAGCCACCAAATCATCAATTTGGTCCTCTAGACTAGCAATTATAATTGATTGTTCTATTTCTATTGTTGAGGATGATTGTTCTACTTCGCTTTCTTCTTCTATTATGTTAATTATTTGATCCCCTTTCTTGCCCACACCCTCTTCTTCTGTCAACCTATTCTAAAGAAAAAATTTCTTCCTTCCACTTGTTGAAAACAATATCATTAGGCCAATCAAATTAGGATATCCCACTGCTTTTTTATTGCAAAGCCTCCTATTTATTCTATTTCAGAAAAATCTTTTCTAATAGTATTATAGTACAATTGCACCTTAACAAATTCTTCATTAGTCATCATCCATAATACATGTCCCTTTTCATTGATGACCTAATTCATTCTATGGAACAATAACTCATCTAATTCCTTTCCCCATTCTTCCTTTGGTTTTATTTTTTCAATATTTTTAAGGGCATTAGGAAAGAGATCAAACTTTTCTGCTATATATTTAGAAAGACAAATCATGATTCTTGTTTGAACATAAACTATATCAAAAAATTTCTCTATTTGATCACATGAAAATTTGATGATAGAGATACACATGGAAGTAACACCATTATCCCTTTCCTTCCATTTTTACACAATGGGCTTTAATGTATCTTCATCTCTTTTTATTTCATCCCACATCTCTAGGATTCTTGCCAATTGATCATAGAAAGCTTGCCAATCAATCTTGTCTATTAAGTAGAAAATTATTTTCCTGAGTTCTTCCTCATATTGATTATTTAATTCAACATGCATTTCCCATAGTTTTTTCTTCTCTTCTTCAAACTCTTCAGTAGTATAAAAATCAAGTCTATGTGGGGTATCAGGCGATTCAACAATGGGGGTAGACTTGTGTTGGAATTATGGTATATTTGTCATTAGTGCAAACACTTATTCAATTTTGAATGCTTATCAAGCTCATCACTTAGTCTACAGTGTATACCAAACATTCAATGGTTACCTTATAAGTTTAGTAGGTAAACAGTTCTCACCGAGCATTCCAGAGGATACCGAGTGAAAAAGGTAAACAAAGGACTCAGTGCTTACCAAGTGAAAAATGTAAACAAAGGACTCAATGTTTACCAAGTGAAAAAGGTAAATGAAGGACTCAGTGTTCATCGAGCAAAGCAAGGTAAGCAAAGAAGTTAGTTTCTACCAAGTGACACTATATCTACCGAGTCACCAATGGTTACCGAGTTCCAAGCAGTGTTGTGTGGCTAGTATGAACTGAGCCTCTACTTCTACTAAGTGCATGATGATGCCAAGTAATTTAATGGATACCGAGTATCAGAAGGTCACCAAGTCAGCTTGAGGAACTCGAGTTTTCTACTATTTGGCTGACTCAGTAATGTTTTGTTCACTTGTGTTTTGGCTGACCTTGTAATTGTAAATATTGGAATGGTATATATGTAATGTATGATATCATTTTCAATTTGGGAATATATGAAAATATTTGAAGAGATTGATGTTTGCATGAAAAGAAGGTATTGTAAATCAGCAGCAGAGTAAAAGGGATTCAACAAGGTCAACATAGGAGCAAAAAAGTTATATCTATCACATTAGGTGATCAATGCAAAAAGGATCTTCTCACCAAATAGTTGTAAGTAGATCCACTGCTTCATCCTAATAGGTGAATGAGTTTATAAATCCTTTAATAGGGTAGACTTAACATTTTGTAAATCTCCTAATAGAGTGCATACTTCACTATATGTCTAAAAATCCTCTAACAAGGTGGATCTAGTAGTCCTACTTGCTCCTAACAGGGAAGATCACTAGAAGTGATCATTGTAAGCCTTAATAGGCCAACTTTATACTGTAGTATTGAAGTTTTGTGGGCATCATTCCCACCCCAGTTTTACTTTCTATTTGGAAGGTTTCTAGGTCACCAAATCTCTGTGTTCATGCACAATGGATGTTTAATCTTTTAGTTATGTAGTAGATTAGATGAATGAATGGTGAATGGTTAAAATAATAAATTGTTTAAAGTTTTATAAGTTACTAATTCACCCCTCCCCTCTCAATAACCTATCTTATCCTAAATATTTTCAACAATTGGTATCAGAGCTTTGTGGTTCTCAGGATAAAGTTTGACAGTTTGAGCAAAGATCAAGGACAATGGAGATATTTGGACTTGACAAATCTATTGAAAATGAAAATCTAGATTTGGAAATGGCCATGGCTCAACTCAAAGAAGCAAAGGAACATCTTTCTCAATCTCTAAAAAGAAGGAAGGAACTTGCAAGACAAATGAATGATCATCAGTATGTTGAAGAAAAGATTGAAGACCTTTTACCATCAAGCAGTTCAAATGAAGCTAATGAAGCAATCAAGGAACTCCTAGCAAAGAATGGTTATCTGTAGGAAGAAGTAAGGAAGCTTGAAAGAGAATAAGAAATCCAATAAATTAGGCTATGTGAAGTTTTGGAACAGAGAAACAAGGCAAATGAAGACTTAGAGGTAAGTAATAATCAATTCCTTTAGCATGAAAATCTTGTAGGTCAACTATCTAATACAAATGAAGAAATTATGAATCTAAGATCTGAGAATGAAAGTTTGAGAAATGATTTAATCACTCAAAGACAAATTAATGCAAGCTTACAAAGTGATCTAAGATTTCAAAGACAAATCAATGAAAGTTTGGAAAATGAATTGATCACTGAAAGACAAATCAATGAGAGAATGATGAAATCTCAAGCATGCATGACTCAATTAAATCAGTAAAGTGAGCAAAACCTTCATAGACAAAAAGGTAAAGCCAGTCTTAGATTTAAGGAAGAAGGTGAATCCTCCAAACAAGGTGCCCAAATGAATCAAAGACCCACTTACAATCACTGTGGTAAGTTAGGTCATACATCAAACAAATGTTGGAGTAATGGAAAAGGAAAATTCAATGGCAAATCCTTCAACTACAATCAGCATGGTCAGAAAGCTAATGAATGCAAAGAGAAACCAAAATTTGAAGGCAAATGTCACAAATTCAAGAAACAAGGTCACAAGGCATCTGAATTTAAATAAAAAATATTCAATCCAATAGAACAAATTATCAAAGCAATATTTGGTTGGGACTACAATACTTGGTGTAGGTGTCACTATTGTGGAGAATATGGACACATTGGGATAAACTGTGCAAGACATCACCTAAGAAAGAAGGATACAACCATAAGATGTTACACATGTACTAAACATGGTCATATAGCCAAGAATTGCATGAATAATGGAAGAATTGAAGATGAAAAGAAAGCTAAAGCTAATAACATTCGAAAGCAGATGAGACAATAGTGGATTCCTAAATCTATCGAGCAAGACAGTTCAAATGATGGTCATGTCACTCAAGAAATGAGTGACTCTACAATTTCCAATTAGATTTAAGAAGAATCAAGAACTGCATCATCAAGACATATCTCAAGAATTTCCAGAGTGAAAGAGTGCAAATGATCAAATTAGTATTTTAGATTCAAGGACCAAAGAAAAGTTATCATTCACTGTGTTGCATCTACCGAGAAAGGTTGGTTAAAGACCTTACCGAGCTAGGTCAGGAGTATCAAAGATTTTGTTTGACCATCGAGTTGCAAGGTTTTACCAAATAAATCAATGACAAACTAGCAAGTACTATGTCATCTCATCTACCTTCATATTGAGCATTAATGATAGTATTTCCATCAAAAGGGAAAAATTCAATTTTATTTTTCACCACGACTTAAGAATACTCAGAGATAAAAGATTTCCAATGAATCCAAAGAAAATTCCAAGTGATTTCAAGAAATTTTCGAGCGGAGAATTTGTTCAAGATTTTCTTATACTTATTGAGTAGCTATGGCATCCGCAAGAACCAGTAGGACCAAGGAAAAAAGAGGTTCAAAAATGTTGATAAAGGGTACAGAATGGAAAGCGCCCAACTTCAAGATTGTTTTGTCCATTGCAGAATCACTCAACCCAACTGGAGCTCAATCACAAATACCATCTAAGGTACTTCTTATCAATGATATTCATACTCATTTCAAATGTTCCATTCAAGAAATCAGAAACCTAGAAATGGACAATGCCCTAGGCAAATGAGTGTAGATGGCTCTCTGAAACCTAAGTTCAAGCATCTTGAAACCAAAGGCTTGACTCATATCTTGCATATGTCTAGACATTTCCAAACAAATTGGATTAGGTATATCTTGAGTCGGGTGCATAATGGACAATTATGGTTAGAGTAGCCAGTGCTAATCACAAAGAAGATGATTCACAAAATCACAGGTCTCCCTATGCTCAGTAAAACAAAAGCCACCAAAACCCTAGGTCGAGAGGAGCTACAGAAGCAAACCCTAGCCGAGTGGGATGGTAGAGGTTTAAAGGACAACACTATATTAGATGTCAAACTAAGATTTGGCATTCATGTAATTGAATATAAATTATACAGTTCCAGTAGATTGAATAGTGTACCTTGTGAAGCTATGGATTTGGCCCTCAAGATTGTAAAGAAAAACCTTGAATTTGATTTGTCTGAAGTATTGCTGAAACAATTGAATAAAAATATGGATAGTATAAGGACTTCCAAGAATAACCCTTGTAAATTTGGTTCTCTATTGATCTGTTTATTTTTCTACGCTCAAAAATTCTTCCCATCTAAAGGAACTATCGTATGGAGAAAAGACATTCCAATTTTGTATCAGATAAATGTGTTTGTAGCAGAGATGGGTGAAACTTTTGATAGCATCATGGACAATTATTTTGAAGATTTCAAGGAGAGAATGAATAATAGGTTTCAAATTCCACCAAAATTAGTTAAAGATTATAGAGATGATGTATGCTTCATGGTTGACTATGATAAGGTATACATCCAAGTAGTCAGACCCCAAGTTGCATTGGTAAAACCTCTTCCTTATGAGGTAAATATTGATGAAGCTAGAGACATCATAGAAGCACTAGTAAATGAGTCAGTAGACCCAAGGAAACCAATTTTTGGAACCTATGATGAAGCAAAGGCCAGAATTGAGCTTGAAATCAAGCTACCACAGGCCATAAGCAAAGGCAAGAGGAAGATAGCAAAATTGAAAACTACATCTGGCCCTCTTATGCTAACAGAAAGAAAAGGTGAGGATGAAGGAGATGAAGAAGAAGAAGGAGGAGAAGAAGAAAAAGAAGATTAAAAATCTAAAGAAGAACCTCCAAAGAAGAAAGGAAAGGCAATAATTACCAAACCTAAGAAGAAGCCTACTGCAGTATTCACAAGAAGAACCAAAAAAGATAAGTAGGAACCTATACTGGTCAGGCCTGCACCCACATTTGAGGAAAGGCTTAAACAATTAGAAGAACAAGCAGGCATCACAAATTTCAAGGTATTGAAATTTGAAACTAGAATAGATGCTGAGAAAATGCAGATAGAGGAACTGGTACTCAGCAAGATGGGTAAATGGAAATACTCCCTGAACCAGCTTGCCTCCCAAATCTCAAAAGAACTATTGGAGAGATTGCAACTGAGATGGGAGTCAGCCACCCAAGTGGTAAAAGACATCTATGAGCAATCTCTAAAGAATCTTAGACCAAGTCCCACTGGAGCAAAAATAAAGACTGCAATGAAAAACCATGAAGGTAAGATGATGATAAGATTTCACACATGTTTAATTTTGATCAAAGACATTGAGCATGTTGTAAATGATGCCACAAACATGTGGAAAAACATCTATCATCTGCATAAGCCTAGTGAAGATCTAGTGGAAATCAAGGATGATGACAGTAGTGATAGTGATTATATTGATGGCACTCCATCCATCACAGTCTCACTAGGAGAGCTGCATGCATTAATGGAAGAAGACAAGGAGGAAGAAGGAATGGAGGGAGAAGATGAAGAGGAAGATAAGGAGGAAGATGATTCAATAAAAGTTGCAACAGCAGTTATTGCATCCCTTCTTCACTCTCCACCTAAAACTATCACATCATCTAGGTTGGAGTCAGCTTCAGCAGGTTTGATAGCTTCTACAAGTGAGATTGTGAGCACAATTTCTACATCAATTGCTCAATCTTCACCAGCCTCCTCCCAGCTCTAGGTATCTAAAATAGATGTGCCAAGCGCTTCATCTACTAAGCAAACTGTTACTTCTTTAGCTACCGAGCTAGCCTCCTCAGATCCATCATCATCAGTCAGAATAATAGTAAGTTCCACAATTTTGTCTTCATCAATTCTAGCTTGTTCTACAATTTTTTCAGCATTATCTACATCTACTTCAAACCCAATTAGTTCAGATACTGCATTACCAAGTGTATCATCATTTTTGGGAAGTATTCCAGTTTTTGATCCGATAAATACTCCTATTGGCACTCAATCCTGAAGTCCTATCCCAATTTTCACTGCTAGTCCTTCCATCTCCACTATTGTGTCTATTCCTAAGGTCAAACCAATAATCACAAAAGTCAAACAAAAGAAACCATTAAGACTTCTGATCACTGGAAAGGAAATTCCTAAAAATATTGACTTAGACACAAAGATAGTGATTAAAAAGATTGACTATGAAAATGCTACCATTGAAGAAATGAGGTATGCTAGTCAACTAATAGAGATGAAGGCTACGCAAAAATAGTTAAGGTCTGAAAGGGATAAGGAATATAGAATAATTGAAAATGCCAAGAATATAATTACATATGCTATAGATGTTGAAGTAGATTCTACTCAACACATTTTGAATTAGTTAGAAGAGGCTATAAATAAATTCAAAGAGGACACCTCTGGTAAAAAAAAATTGATTGAAAAGGCTAAAAGAAAATTTGATAATAATGTGCTTGATCACATTGCTCAGCACATTGCAATAAAATAGGTAGAATTGTCCACAATTTTGGTCAATCTTGAAAATTCTTTTAATAATGTAACTTCACTTTTTGCCAAACTTTGTGATGTTACCACGTACACCAAGGAGATCAAAGAAAAATTGAATAAAATTGATGAGGATATGAAGGTCAGTGCCCAAATGCTACAACTTGACCCCAATTCAAGTTCATCCCATCATCTTAACATCATATTTTGTTAGAAAAGCAGACAAAATTGTTGAAACAGGAAGTAAGGATCAAATCTACCTTGATTGACATTCAGAATATGATCCTTCCTATCATGGACACAATGTAGAAACACATTGTATACTCCAAAACATTGATCCATGACAACAATTTTTCAGTTGCAGATCATGTGATTGAACTTTCAGCTGAAGTTCAAATAGCACTCTCCACCTGCAAAATTTTGCAAGAAAATTGGGATAAGACTTTGGCTCTTATTCTCAAGGTACAGTCTGATTTTATCTCCCATTTTGGTGGTTTTGTGTAAATACATATTGTTTACTTTGGCATTATTGTCAAAAAGGGGGAGATATATGTAAATAAGGAAGCCATGTGTAAAGAAGAGATACTTGTAAATACTCTGTGCATATTACATGGGGGAAATATATGTAAATCAGCACGAAAAATTTTACACATAAGTTTTGGCTCATAATTTTTTTTGTCACTAATACCAAAGGAGGAGATTGTCGAAATTATGGTATATTTGTCATTAGTGCAAACACTTATTCAATTCTGAATTCTTATCTAGCTCATCACTTAGTCTACAATGTATACTGAACATTTAGTGGTTACCTTATAAGTTCAGTAGGTAAACAGTTCTCACCAAGCATTCCAGAGGATACTGAGTGAAAAAGGTAAACAAAGGACTCAGTGCTTACCGAGTGAAAAAGGTTAAAAAAGGACTTAGTTTTTATCGAGTGAAAAAGGTAAAAAAAAAGGACTCAATGTTTACCAAGCGAAAAAGGTAAATGAAGGACTCAATGTTCACCGAGCAAAGCAAGGTAAATGAAGAAGTTAGTTTCTACTGAGTGACACTATATCTACCGAGTCACCAATGGTTACCGAGTTCCAAGCAGTGTTCTGTGGCTAGTATGAATTGAGCCTCTACTTCTACTAAGTGCATGATGTTGTTGAGTAATGTAGTGGATGCCGAGTATCAGAAGGTCACCGAGTTAGCTTGAGTAACCCGAGTTTTCTACTATCTAGCTAACTCAATAATCCTTTGTTCACTTTTGTTTTGGCCAACCTTGTAATTGGAAATATTGGAATGGTATATATGTAATGTATGATATCATTTGTAGTATGGGAATATATGCAAATATTTGAAGAGATTGATGTTCGCATGAAAAGAAGGTATTGCAAATCAGCAGCAGAGTAAAAGGGATTCAGCAAGCTCAACATAGGAGCAGAAAAGTTATATCTATCACATCAGATGATCAATGTAAAAAGGATCTTCTCACCAAATAGTTGTAAGTAGATCCACTACTTCATCCTAATAGGTGAATCAGTTTATAAATCCTTTAACAAGGTAGACTTAATAGTCTTTTTGTAAATCTCCTAATAGAGTGCATACTTCACTGTATGTCTGGAAATCCTCTAACAAGGTGGATCTAGTAGTCCTACTTGCTCCTAACAGGGAAAATCACCAGAAGTGATCATTGTAAGCCTTAACAGGTCAACTTTATACTGCAGTATTGAAGTTTTGTGGGCATCATTCCCACCCTAGTTTTACTTTCTATTTTGGAAGGTTTCCAGGTCACCAAATCTCTATGTTCATGCCCAATGGATGTTTAATCTTTCAGTTATGCAGTAAATTAGATGAATGAATGGTGAATGGTTAAAATACTAATTTTTTTAAAGTTTTATAAGTTACTGATTCACCCCTCCCCTCTCAGTAACCTATCTTATCCTGAATATTTCCAACAACTTGAATGGTTCAATTGGAAGGAGAGGATACACAATCCTTGGTCTGCTAGACTCTCCCACTTTCCTCTTTTTGAGCTGTTTATCCATCTAGGATACCTAATTCTTCAAAATTTGTATCCTCTTTCCTCTTTTCTCATATGGCTTAAGTATTTCTTCAAACTTGGCATTAAGTTCTATGAATCTACTCTTTTCTTTCCCAGCTACCATACCCCCAAGAGATAGCATTTATTGAGCCATTTTAGTGACCTATTCACTATCAACTTTATCTACTCTATACACTATGAGTGTACCAGTATGCTCAGCACTTGAAATCTCTTTCATTCTAGTCTTATTTATTTTTTCAATAGACCATATTTGGTGATCATTACTAAATTTGACCCCTCTATGTGCCTGTAATATTTCTTCTTCAATTTTATACTACACATCTTTCTCATTTCTAATGGAATAAAAAATCATAGCATTGGCTAAGTCCCACTCAGGAAGAACCAAAACTTCTGATTCTCTAACCAATTGTCTCCTAGCCATAGGTGTTAGATGGTCAAAGTCCTCTAAAAATTTGGCTTTTACCTCTTCCTCAATTTTAGAGTCCAATTTAATTGGTTTCTTGTGTAATGATGGGATCTATCTCCTTACCTTTGTAATCATAAACAATGAGGTAAAAGGATGGTATAGGAGGCTCCTCAAGCAGTCCTCTTTCTATATCAATAGTAGTGATTATGATGTCTCCTTCCCCTCCAATTTGTCTTAGTTTCTCTCTCAAAGATGCTTCATCATCTATTCTTAGTGGGGTCTAGGATAGTGAATATTCTCCTTCCTGAGAGGAAGATCCCTATTCTAACCTTTGCCTCTTAGGGTTACTTGTGTCAGGTGGAATCTCTAATCTTGGCCTTTTTCAAGGGGGAATGTGTTGTATATTTTGAGCTATAGTATACCCAACCCTCCTCTACAATGTATACTAGCCTAGCGTCACCACCATTCTACTATTTATTTTTCTTTCCACTTTAGTAGATTTGTCTGGGTTTTCTTTCATTAAGATATTGTTCTTCTCATTCAAAGTTTTCATTATCATAGAAAAATTGTTCATCAGAGCATTCATTTCGGCTCCCCAATATTTCTTATTTGCCAGGGGGTTGTAGTCAAGCTCAAAAGCATTAATAAATTCCAAAACCTTACTAAAAATGACCCATTTTTCTTTTCTAACCTCTTGTTTCTATAATGAAAATATATTTCTAATAATATCCTTTGGGAAATATACATTATGTACAAGATTCATAGCTTTTGTTCTCTCCCTAAGCAAATCATAAAATCCCTTTAGATCAATGTATCTAGCATGGGATTGGTCCATGTGATATCTATCCAAAAATAAACTCAAATTTGTCCATCCTTTCTTAACAAAAATGAAATCATGTATAATAGTCACAATAGGGAATAAAGTGCCTTTACCTTTGCCCAATATATCCCTTTCCTCAATTATTCTAATCTACCATAGTAACTTTGCAATTCCTATCTTCAAAGGCACATGAAAAGGTAATACATGGGGTTTTCCCAAAAAACCATAAACTTTGATTATAGTAGAAATAGGGTATGGGATTGCATCCCCCTAATTATGACTAACCAATAGCCCCTTGGCATGGTCTGTGGGTGTAATTAGCTCTAATAAATGTTGTGGGATTATTGGACTATCCCCTTTCAAAAGCAATCTAAGCCTTGAAGCAAAGTATTTTTCAAATCTATCATAACTGGCGTCTATGACTTCCCAAGTCATGTCAACAATCCATAATTGAACTGGGAGCTTCTCTCCATCTCTTTCTATTTTTAACTTCATTTCCTTGTAGAAGAAAGTGAATCCCTTGTAAAGACATATGTACATTAACAAAGAATACCAACAAAAAGGCCTATTCACCATACCTTGAGCTATTCCAACTAAACCATTGTGAATTTCCTTAGCTAGGAAACTAGCAAAATCAATAATTGTGCTTATTCCAAATTCCAAAGCCTGAGCCATGATGAGAACATTAGAGCCTTGGATATAATCCTTGTCATCCATCTCAAATATCTTTTAGAGAGTAAAATATAGGGCCTATGCCCTATTATTAAAGTATTTCTTCATCAGAGGTTCTTGGGTATTAGGTGTACCGAGAGTTAGTGACCCAATTTTTACAACATGTTGCTCCAGTGGCCCTGCCCTCAAGTATACCCTCTATGCATTATATCTTGCCTAAAATTCATCCATATCAATTTTCTCATGGATGGTCTAGTTAGGGTTGAGCTTGAATGCTTCTCTAATAAGGGCAAGTGAAACCCTAAAGAGATTATCCCTAGTAGCTAGGGTTCTTCACAAGTCTAGTGATGGGGTCATACTTCTTGGCCATGTCAGATTGGTCACTGTGAAAAAATACCTCAGGAAAAACCAATTTTCCAATGTCAAACTCCCAAAAATTACTCAATGGGGTGTCCAAATTGCATTCTGAAACCATTTTTTGAACAATTCTAAACTGCCCACTTAAAGCTATGCATCTCTTAACCAATTGGCTCTATCATAGAAACCCTCTCCAACCTAGGGTTTTTATGGATGAGTTCTCTTCCTTTTGTTAATTCATTAACAAAAAAGGTAATTAGTCAAGGAAATCATCATGAATAGATCTTTTAAGGTAATCCATAAAGCCAGAAAATTACTTTCAAGGAGGCATCTTAAATTTTTCTTAGCACAAGTATAATTTTTTAACTTTTCAAGAGTTACAAACCACTTACCTACTAATTTCTACTTCTTTTTCTCTATGAATTTCTTTTTAAATCACTAAAAACCTTACAAAATCTCATGTGCTTGCTCTAGAAACCCTTGTGCTGTATGAAATTTGTGATTGTGTGGCTCATTAATGGTGAATTTGCAAGTTATATTACAACATCAAGGTTGCATGAAGTAGCCATGAATAACATTAATGCCTCTAATAGTCATTTTTGTGTTGTGCCTCAAATTTGAATTTTATCCATCGATCACATAGCATCTGAAAACCTTATTTGAAAATAAAAAGCTGCTTCAAATTTTTGAAGTCCTTGCCACATGTCAAGCAGGTGCTTCCCCACTTTTCTTAAAGTTCATGCATCTCTACAATGAAGTGAAGTGTCAGTTTTTGATCTTCCAAAGATTGACAATCAAAATACTCGATGAATAATACCCCTTAAAAAATGGCTCCACTAGCACATTCATCACTAACCTAGTAAGCACCTATTTATTCGACCAATTACTACACTCCATGTCACTTCCTTTTCCACTTTGACATGACTCAACAACTCTTCTTTACAATAGGTCCCACCTTGCTAAATGGCCAGATGGCACTTCCCCACTTTATTTAAATTTTAACCACTTTCTTATAGTGGTAATGTGCTATCCATCAATTTTGAAAAGATCAAAAGTATACAACTTGTGTCTTTTGAATTGTGTGAAATACCTATTGTGATGTCATCCAAGACAGGTGTCACCAAGGTGCTTGCTCACTTTGGTAAAAATCCTTGCATCTTGGTTTTTTGGGGAAGGGCCATCCATTGATGCATCTAAGATCAATAGTGCAACAAATTTTTACCTTTTAATATTAAATCAGTCACACTAGCCAATGGGCTCATTACATTTGTGACAATTGTATCTAACAACTATTAGTAGTATAGATAACATAATACCTTTGAGAGACTACATCCATGACATTATCATATGCCAGATGTTAATAAGTTGCTTACCTAGATTATTTAAATGTTTTCCACTTTCATCTTGTGAGAAAGCACCATCCATCAATCACACCAAGATCTACGATGTATAATCTACACTTTTTTGAACTATGTGTAATATCCTTCATGGTGTCATCTTGTACAAGTGTTACCATGGCACTTCCCTGCTTTGGTTAAAATTATTATATATTCATCAAGTAGGTAGGTACCATCCATTGATCTTCCAAAGATCAATGGTGTAACAAATTTGAAAGCAAAAAGCCCCACCAGCATGAGCCAACCAATAAGATTACATGAAAATGGGATGTGCACTGATAGGTACTGAAAATTTTGAAAAATGTCTTACAAAGTGTTGACAAGCTCTGACAAATTTTATTCCTTACAGTGTACTCAAGACCCATCATCAACAAGTGCTACGTGGCATGTAGGCACTTAAAGACCATGCATCTTCTCAATGTAGGCATGCACTAACCGTCGATTGTGGAAAGATTGACAACGGATTAAAACAAATAGCCAAAGTTATGATTCTTCATTAAAAGCTTAAAGAGGATGACCGTAGTTAGGGAAATCTTAATAATAAAAAGTTTATTTCATGGAAAATAATAAAGTAATCTTTATGAAAAAGAAAAACTTAGGAAAAGCATGTCCTATGCAATTTGAATAAGGAAATCATATCTAATTATCTTATGAGAGTTAGGGCACACAAGCGAGGGTTTATAAGACTTTTAGGAAATTCAACTAGGGTTTTAATAATTAATTAGAATTTTCAAATAACAACCCTAGGGTTTTTCACTATGAGGAACAAAATACCATAAAGGGTGAAAAACCAGGCCAACGGATGGTTTGAAATGTAACTTTTTGAGTGTGGAAAAGTTGATAAGTTTAGGTTATAGAGTTGATTTCTAGAAAAAGAAGAAAAATATCTATGATGCTATTGGTGAACTAGTTGGAAGTGGAGAGAAAATGAGAGGTAAATTTTTCTATCTAGACCCATTTGAAGATACATTTTTGTTTTCACAATGTGAAGATGTTTTGTTATGGCATACGAGGCTATGTCAAGTGAACTTTGATAACTTGGTAAGCATTAGTAACATGAAAAGAGTTAGAGGGTTACCAAGACTAATCAAACCTGATAAAGTGATGTGCAAATAATGTCAAATGGGTGAAATGATAAAGTGTAGTTTCAAGAGAAAGACCAATTCTTTTGATGATATTTTTATGTTGGTTCATACTAACTTATGTGGTCCTACTAGAATATAGAGCTATTATGGTGATAAATACTTTATTATTTTTATTTATGACTTTTCTAGAATGATGACTATGATGTTTCTTAAAGAAAAATATTATGCATTTCAAATGTTTAAGTGGTATCTTTCTAGAGTGGAGAAAGAAATAGGAAAGATTTTTGAAATGTTTGAGATTACAAAGAGGTGATGAAGTCATCTTAGATGAGCTCAATATATTTTGTAATGACAAAGGAATCAAGAGGAAAATGAGTGCACCAAGGACACCACCACAGAATGGCATAGCTTAGAGAAGGAATAGATCAATTCTAGATTGTGCAAGAATACTAATGATAGAGAAGAATATTTTACAAAAATACTGGAGAGGGATTGTTAGCACCACATTCTACACTATGAATAGAGTTCAAGTAAAGAAAGGAACAAATAAAACACCTTTTGAACTCTGGTACGGTATGCACCAAATGTGATTTATTTGAAATTCTTTGGAAGTAAATGTAACATATTGAAAGATGCTAGAAAAGGTAAATTGAATGTAAAAGGTGATGAAGGTATGTTCCTATGTTATTCTACTAAGAGAAAAAATTATAAGTGTTTGAATCCTAACAATAACAAAATTGTGTAAAGTGCAAATATTGAGTTGATAAATTTGTAGAGAAAAATGAAGAAGAATGCATTAAAGAACCTGAAGATTATAGAAACTTTATTTATATCTATGAAGTTGAACCTAACACCTTACCTAAACCAAAAAAGGTGGTTCTCTAGTACTAGAATCTAAGTACTATCAAGGTTTTGCAATAGAGTTCTGCTAAGCATCAGGCTACAAGAGTGGAGTCATAGATTGCAACTATTAAACAATAGATAGAGGAAGATAATTTGTAGCTAGAAACAATAGAAGATGTTGAACATGTAAAATCTAATGAACAAAATCAAGAGGAACCAAAACCTAAACCTATATTGGAAAAATATGTGAGAAGACATCAAAGGCCAAAATAAATTATTTGAGATAAAATATTTAGGAGTCATGAAAAGAAGAAAATTGAAGAATGACACATGCTTGTTATGTGAATTTGAACCTGAATCTATCAAAGATGCTTTGGAGAGTGAAGATTGGATCAAGGAAATGACTGAAGAAATTGAGAAAATTGAGAAGAATGAGACATTGACATTGGTACCTAGACCAAAAGACAAGAATATGATTGGAACTAAGTTAGTGTTTAGAAACAAGTAGAATGAGAAAGGTGAAGTCAAAAGGAACAAGCTAAGACTAGTTTGTAAGGGATATGCACAAGAGGAAGGGTTGACTATGCTGAAAAGTTTTCCCTGGTTGTAAGGTTAGGAGTGGGGACTTTGTTTGCATATTCTTCCTACAAAGGATTCAAAGTGTACCAAATGGATGTAAAATCTTCATTTCTAAATGGAATTCTAGAGGAAGAAGCCTATATTGAACAACATGAAGGATTTATTGATCCAAACAAAAGGAATATGGTATGTAAGTTACAAAAATCTTTATGTGGTTTGAAGCAAGCCCCTAGAGCATGGTATGAAATATCTCACAATTACTTGGTGAAAATTGGTTTTATAAGAACTAATGATAATGGGAATTCATATCTGAGAAGTGAAGCTTAAAATAAGATATTTCTAGCTGAAATATTTGTTCATGACATTATATTTGGAGGAAATGATTCATTGAGAAAGTGATTTTTTGATCAAATGAAAAAGGATTTTTGAATGTCAATATTTAGAGAGATTAAATTCTTTTTTGGTTTGTAATTTTATCAAATGAACAAAGGTATTTTCATCACTCAATCAAAGTATACCAAAGAAATCTTGAAACCTTTTGGTATGGTAGACTCAAGACTAGTCAGAACACCAATGGCGACTCAACACAAATTGGCAAAGAATTATGATTTTACTAAGGTGGATCAAAAATTATATAGGTAAATGACTAGAAAAATACAATATGTTGTATATAGTAGACCTGACATTGTATTAGGTGTAGGAATTATTGCTATATTCTTAGTTAATCCTAGAGAAAATGATATGATCGTAGTAGAGAGGATATTTAGATACCTAAAAGAAATAGAAGACCATGACCTATGGTATAAGAGAAGTGATAAATTTGGTCTAAAAGTTTAATATATGTTGATTAAAAAGGAAATTTTGATGATAGAAAGAGCATAAGTTAAGTAGATTTCTTCTTAGGTATAAGAATGACTTCATGCACAACTAAGAAGAAAAAGTGTCTTTCACAATCTACAATCAAGTTTGAGTATGTTGTTGCAGCCATGAATTGTTAAAACATTGTATGGATCAAGAAATTATTCAAATTAATGAAGGAAGAGAACACTAAACCTATTGTGATTTATTATGATAACAAGAGTACTATAAACATATCAATGAATCCTGTCATGCATACAAATACTAAGCATATTGAGATCAAGTATAATTTCTTAAGAGAGTTGGTATAAGAGAGAGAAGTGAGACTAAAATATGTATACACAAAGGAAGAGTTAGCTAACATATTCACTAAGGAAATACCTAACAATGATTTTGAGTGTGTAAGAGGCACGTTAGGGGTCATTCCCCTACTCAAAGAAAACTAAGAAAAGATGTTGGATTGCATCAATTATCATCAGAAGAATTGTTATAAATGTTTAGAATAGCTAATATAGGGGTTTAATTAGTTACTCAAGTTCCTTAAGTACCACTTGACCAATTAAACACAAATACTCACTATTCTTCTTATCCTATTGCTTCTTGGTCTCTACTGTAATCAAAATTTACTGTTCCAAATATAAAATGCTTTGTTGAATATAAAATGTAAAACATATAAAGAATTCAACATAGTTTGACACTAGGATTTTACTTGGAAACCCAATTTGGAAAAAAATACCAACATGTCACTAGTTTTCACTCTTTTGAAGTGAACCCTATTAATGGTTACAAAACACATCGTTAAATGTGACTTTGTTAAAGAATTTACTCACCCTATTCGGAGTGGCCTAGTTAGAGGAATTTGATCACTCCATTTAGAATGTCACCTAGTAAAAGGATTTACATACACTGTTAAGTCTTCAAATGACTGTTAGATCAATCTCTATTAAAAGGATCTCAATACAAACTATTTACAATTATTAGAAAGAAAACAATATGTTTTGATCTATGTGATTACAAATTACTTTTTTAGGTTTAGATCTTTGTTTGGTCTTGTATTTTCTTAAAATAGAATCATTTCCATGTTAAGAGCATTTAGCCCTCTGAGCTATTTTTCCCCATGTTCTTCTTCTCTCCCCATGTTTCCAGCCTCTTTCTGACAATTTTCTCTATGAAATTGAGGACTTTCACTTTCTAGATGAAGGATGACCTTTTAGGTCAAGCTTGACTTCAACCATGAACTAGGTTAAGGACAACCTTGAACCTAACCTAGGGCAAGATCAACCTCATCCTTGACCGTAGGACCAATTTTTAAGCTATGGGAATTTTAGGATATCGAGCTTTGGAAAGTTTTGATTTCTCATTTTTGAGTCAGTTGTTTTGGGTTTTGGAATAGAAAACTCTTAAATTTCATTTAATATAGGTTCATTTCTAGGGATTAAGGTTAATTAGGATTTGATGCTCCCCATATTAGCCTTCTCTAGAAGTTTGTGCCCTAGATTTCTATATAAGGAAGCCTTCTCCTCTCATTTTCTCTAAGACACTTTATGATATCAAATGATCCATTATTTCTAAGATCAAGAAAGAATTCTATCAAGAATTTTCAAGAAATCATTCAAGCCATTGTCTCCATTAAAGTTCTCCATTGAAGGTCAAGGATTCAAGCATTCAAGATTCATCATTCAAACTCTAGATCTAGCCATCATGGTGGTGTGATCTTCCTTCAAGATGCTTTGTTCATCTACTAGATCAATTCATTCTTCTCTCAAGGTGGATTCCAAGAATAAAATCATGGAGGCTTTGATTTATGTTTTCCAATGTTATGTTTAAGCTTTCATATCACCATACTTGTTTACATTTCAAATACAATTGCATATCATAGCTTCATTGTTAGATCTAATTCTACTACTTGGTAGTATTCTCTATTTCAATTCCATTATTAAGGTTGATTCTAAAATTGGGTTTGACCAAGGCAAGCTCTTCATCCAAATGAAAAAACCTTTTTTTCTTGTAGGTACAGGTATAGGATAATGAATTAAAGTACAAATTTGGATACCCTTTTTGCCAAACTTGTGGGATTTACAAATAGAAATTTTATCAAAGTAGTGCAGGTCAATATCAACTTTTTTGGGACACAATTGTGCCCTAGGGTAAGATTGTTCCCCGACCTAGCTCAGAAAAGAAGTATATTTATTGGTTTTGAAGATATCAAAGTTTTGGTTCAGGATCGTGTAAATCAATAGTTTCTGAGACTATTTGATAGGATTTTTAGTAGGTTCTTTTTGGAGGTAAGTACTTTGATTTCTTCATTTAATATCAAAAATTTCAAATTTACATCCCATCCCCTTAAAATTCAAATTTATGTACCAAAATATGGGTTTAGGGTCTCTCTCATGCACATTATTCTAAACCAGGTAGTCATCTACATTTTTATCATATACATTTTGGTGAACCCATTTATGACAACTCTTTCTTTTTGGTATTAGATCTAAATCTTGCATTTCTTTCATTTATATTTCAAAAATACAAAAAAAAAATTGCAATTTTAAAAAAAAAATAAAAAAACATTTTCATTTTCATGCTCATAATATTTCAATATGTATGATTCTTTTTTTGAATCCTTTGAGGGGCTATTATTGCAAAAGAGCATAGATTCCATAATGAGGTACATGGTTTGAGGATGAAAATAGTTCAAATATGATTTCCATTGATCCTATTACTATTTCACTCTCCTACAAAACCTTTTCACTTGACCTTTATGATAGGGTGTGTCCATGGTTGCCTTCATGTTCCACTATTTACAATATTTATAAACCTAAAATGATATTTCCTAGTGTATGTGATGTTGCTTTGTCCTCTTTGAATTATCTTGTAAGGATATAATAGAAAAAGAAGATGATCTTAATCTATATCTTCATGGAGATGTGTTGAGGATTGATGTTAATCCTTCTCCTAATATATGTTCTCTTTATGAGCTACTTTTGAATATAATTTACCTTCTTCCCCCTATAGGGATCAATATTTAGTTATTTATGGTGCTCCTAATATGTTCTTTACCCATAGGGATGATAATCCTCCTATTTGGGATGAACCTTTGGATTTGGATGCTGATTACTCTCTTCCTCATAAAACCATTGTAGATGATCCCTTGGATAAATAAATTGATTTATCCCCTCATCATGAAGAAGATTTAATACAAGAGGGTGATTTATTAGTGGATGACATATTCATACATGATAATAACTCTTTTTCTAAAACACACTCTCCTTATGTAGACATTTTAGTGAAAGAAGGAAACATTATAGACGCTTTACCTTTTTTATAGATTCCTTCTAGTGATTAGGCATTAGTGGAGAATGATATGTTTTCCCTTAATGCTCTCCCTCTTAGTGATGATCTAATGGAGAATCAATATTCTACTTCATCTTTTCCTACGATGTCTTCTTTGCTTCCTTCTTATGCATTTTTTTGTAGTGTTAAGACAATTAATATGGTTTATCTAGAACCTTTGTTGACTATCAAAGGTTGTCCTCACATTACTATCAAAGGTAAATCTATGGATTCTTTAGAGTCTTTTAGTGACCAAGATTCTATAGTGCACACATATTATATAAGGAGTAACTTTTAACCTAATCTAGTGATTTCTACTTCATTACCACCCTCTCAACCCATTCTTCCTTCTCCACCCCATCTTCCTAGCAAGGAGTATGATTTGAAAAAACAATTGCAAAATACCCCTACAAAGATTTCTTTATGGGAACTTCCACAAACTTCCCCTACCTACTATGAAGCCTTACCGAAAGCTCTAGCAACTCTTCTCACTCCACTTTCTAATCAAGAGAACATCAATAACTTCTTACAATGCATGCATATTACCTCAAGTCCTCCTAACATTGTATTTACTCAAAAGGATTTACCTTCTAAAGAAGTTAAAAATCAGTATGATACTCTTATGGTGGTTGTTACTATCAATAAAAGTATCATTCATAGGACCTTAATTGATAGTGGATCTAGGCTTAATTTTTGTAACATGGACATGCTTAAAGAAAATAATGTTGATCTTTCAACTATTCGACCTGATACTCTTTCTATATGTGGATTTGATAACATTGTGAAGAACACTTTGGGAATCATTACCTTACTTATCAAAGTATTGGTCATCCTGAATATACCTATTCATGTTATGCCTAGACCTCTCAATTATAACCTTCTTTTAGGTAGACCTTTGTTGCATGAGATGCATGCTATCCATTCCACCCTTCACTATAAAGTCAAATTTATACATAACAACATGATATATTCACTTCATGTGGATGATTCACCAAATCCTTGTTTGAATATTCAAAACCACACTACTCCTATTTCTAATAGTAATCCTTCTTCTTCTAATGCTCTTCCTGGTGATGATTGGGGAACCTTTGGTTTTAGTCCTACCTTTATTGGAGAGTATAATGTTTTTGATCTTGATTTTATGAAGGCACAAAGAGAGTTTGAACAATGAGTTTTTACTTCTAAAGCTCTCCATAACAACTTTGTAGCTACTTCTATCACAACGAAATTGTCAAACCTACTAACAATGACATAGTGATTAATGAATTTCTATTGACTCCTTCTGATATGGCTTCTCATTATGGTGCTATTTATCATTTCCTAGTTAAACAAGGATTCAATGGTCTTATTATTATTATTTTAGTGATACTTGATACTCTTATTATATGTACTTTGATACTTATTATATATCTTATTATATGTCTTATCCTAGTTATCATTTAATATGGCGATATAATAAGAGTATCAAGTATCTCTCTAATGCGAACAACCTATTGCTCCATATGCATATTTCTCATCTAGCATCTCAAACCAATTTGAAGGCACATTGTGTGATTATGTAGTTAAGAGACCACACATCCATGTGGTGGAATATTGAGAGTTAGAAGCTGCATATCAACATTGGAGATCTCACTTGGGAGATCTTTGAGGAGAGATTCTGAGAGAGATTCTAATCTCTTAAGTTCAAAGAGGCTTGTGTTGATGAGTTCCATGCAATATAATAAGGGAACATGATAGTGGATCAATATGAAATATAATTCTTTGAGCTTAGGAAGTACTCATGCTACTACCATGATGATTTACTCTTGGCTCATCATTTCATCCAAGGCCTTAAGGATGCCCTCATTGGAGAAGTCTATATACATCAGCCTAGGACTCTTGTCCTCACTTGAAAAGGCACATATTGCAGAGTAAAATCTAGCTAGAGGTTTTAGTAGTAGATTTGGTTCTCAAAACCAAAGTGCATGATATTTAGGATAGGATGCACAGTTTACCCAGTCCTATGGAAAGGGTGAAGTCCAAGCAGGACCCTCTCAAGGTGGTAATAAAGGTCATTATCAACATAGGGCTAAAGGGGGCAATTTTTTGGTACTTCAAGAAAGAAAGGAGATAAACAGACTTGAAGACAAAATTCTTAGTAGGATCTTCCTCCTTAAAGTGTTCAACTAAATTGTAGTAAGCGCAATGCACCTTATCCTAGTGCTACCTAAGGTAGTCATGGAATAGGTTCTAGCTTTGCAAGGAATTTCTATTCTTGTGGTTAGCCTGACCATAGATCTTTTGAGTGCTCCATCAGACCATCGTTGGGACCTAGTAAGGGCATAATGATATCTAAGTCTACTATAGGAGATATTGGTAGGAATCATTGAGTCTTTACAATGGTTGAAAACCCTCAAATGCACCATCAAGGTAAGGTAGTTGAGGCTACTGGTATGTTGCATGGTATTTTGTCTTTAATTTTGTTTGACTCTAGTGCTTTAGATTCTTTCATATCACCATCTCTTGTTAAATAATGTGGGCTAGTGGTAGTGCATCAAGTTGAAGTGTTAGGTTGAGTTAGCCATAGGTTCCAAAGTGGTTGTAGACTTGTTGGTTATGGGTTATGTTTTCAATTTGAGTACCTTCACCACCATAGTGGATCTACGCATTCTACCTTTTAGATCATATGACAATGTGTTTGACATGGATTGGTTAGCCAACCATCAGGAAAATATCAATTTCCATCATAAGATGGTATAGTGTGTTGATGACACAGGTGGGTAGGTGGAACTTTTGGGAGTTCAGAGACTAGTCTCACTTTGAATGATTTGAGCTAATTAGCTAAAGGAGAGTGTACATAAAGGTTGTTAGTTGTTTCTTGTGTCTGTTAGTGATCTTGAGGAAGCTAAGAGTCATACAGTGACACTTGATGATCATCTACTCTTTCATGAGTATGTTGATGTGTTTCCTGATGAGATTCTAGGTATGCCTCTGTAGCATGCCAATGATTTTTGGATTGGTCTTGTACCAGGAGCAAAACTAATTTTACAAGCTCCTTACTGCATGACTACTCAAGAGTTGAGTGAGCTTAGATTGTAGTTGGAGGAATTTTTGGCCAAGGGCCACATTCATCCTAGTGTACCCCCATGGGAGCAAAAAGGATGGTTCTTTGCATTTGTGCTTTGACTACCGATAGTTGAATAAGGTGATTGTGAAGAATTATTATCCTTTGTTGAGGATAGATGACTTGTTCAATCAAATGAAGGGAGCATGAGTGTTCTCAAAGATTGATATAAAGTCAAGATACCATCAACTTCATATCCAAGAGGCTGATATTCATTGAATAACATTTTGTACATGGTATGGGCATTATGAGTTCTTGGTTGTACTCTTTGGGTTAACCAATGCACCATCAATATTTATGAGTTTGATGAATGGTTTATTTCACACTTACCTTGATAAGTGTGTCATTATATTCTTGGATGACATATTGATTTATTCAAATAATTTTGAGGAGCATGAAGTGCATTTATGTTAGGTATTGCAATGCTTGAGAGACCATTAGTTATATGGAAATTTGAGTAGGTGTGGGTTCTTTTAGTCTGAGGTGAAGTATTTGGGACACATAATCATAGGTGATGGAATTGTAGTGGATCGAGAGAAGATTTATACTATTATGGATTGGTTGGTACCTACTAATGTCTTAGAAGTTTGTAGTTTCATGGGATTAATAGGTAACTATTATCTCTTTTTGAAGGATTTCTCACGAGTACCTCATCCCATCACTTCTCTTTAGAAGAAAGGGAAAAATTATGTTTGGTTAGACTAGTACAAGGAAATTTTCAATTCTTATAAAGAGTGTTTGACAAGTGCACTAGTCCTTGCAGTGCCTAATCTTGTAGGTGACTTCATGGTTTGCACATATGCTTCATTGGAAGGTTTGGGTACAGTGTTGATGCAAGAAGCTCGAGTGATTGCATATGAGTCTAGGAAACTCAAGGACCATGATCTTAACTACCCCAATCATGATTTATAAATCACGACCATAGTTCATGCCCTTGTCCACTGGAGGGATTTTATTGTGGGATATAAATTTGAGTTGCATAGCAATCATAAGATCTTGTAGTATATCTTTACTCAACCAAACCTGAATGCACAACAACATCACTAGATGGAGTTCTTGTGAGAGTATGACTTTGATGTTCATTACATTAAATGGAAGGATAATTTTGTTGTAGATTCCTTGAGTAGGAGGTGACATGAGGTATTAGTGTTGTCATTAGGAGTGGATATGCAAGTCCATATATTGGAGGCTTTTCCTAGTGACACTTGGTATCAAGAGGTGAGGGCAAAGATCAAGTCTAGACATACTATTAAGGGGATATTTTCAAGTTATATGCTTGATTATGATGGATGACTGCAATACTTGGGGCATATCTATGTACCTATGTTAGGTGATCTTCCTACCTTGGTTTTTTTGGAAGTGCATCATGCACCATATTATGCACATCTTAGTATTAAGAAGGTGCATGCTAATCTTAAAAAACTATACTTTGGGTAGGGATGAGACACAATGTTGTTGATTTTGTTGTTAGATATCTTGAGTACCAGAGAGTGTTGGCAGAGCATAAACATCTAGCTAGTCTTTTGCAGCCGCATACCATTCGATAGTGGAAGTGGGATACAATATCTATCAATTTTATTGTAGGGTTTCCTATGTCATCATGGAGACATGATTGTATAATGGTGACTGTGGACAAGTTGTCCAAGGTAACACATTTTTCACCCATGAGAACATCCTACATAACTTCTTCTATAGCACATGTTTTCTTAGAGGATATTATTTGTTTGCATGGGATCCCTCATTAGATTATTTTAGATAGAGATCTAGTGTTTACTTCTACACTATGGACATCTCTCCAGTATGCTTTGAGTTTGTAACTCAATTTTAGTTTGGCTTATCACCTAGAGATTGATGGTCAAACTAAGAGAATGAATTAGGTTATGGAGGATATGCTTTGTATGTATGTTATGGATAGATAGGTGAAGTGGGAGGACTATTTGTACCTTTTTGAGTTTACATATAACAATGGGTATCATAGTTCTCTTGGCATGTCACTGGTAGACCATGCCATACCCCTTTGAGTTGGGATCATTTACAAGATTGAGTTATTTTGGGTCCAAAGATGCTTTAGGATATGGAGCAGTAGGTTGATCGCATTAGAGAGCATTTGGTTACTACTCAAGACATGCAGAAGAAGTATGCAAATGTCCATAGGTTGGATTGTCACTTTTTTGTTAGTGATAGGGTGTTTTTGAAAGTGCAACTGAGGAAGAGCCCTATCCATTATGGGAAAGGCTCTAAGTTGGTGCCACATTTTGTCAGACCATTTAAGATCCTTAAGAGGAATGATCCTATTGCTTATCAACTAGCATTGCCACCTAGCCTATCACACATCCATGATGTTTTTCATGTTTCTATTTTGAGGTAGCATATTTTAGATGTGACCCTTGTTCTTGATTGGGATGCTTTGCAGGTAGTAGATAAGAAAATTTCTTTGGAGCCCATTCATATCCTACAATAGCAAAGGCTGACCTTGCAAGGTCAGGACATCAAGTAGGTAAGAGTCCAACAGGACTTGAGTGATGAGACCTCTACATCTTGGGAAGATGCTACATGTTTGAGAGGATTGTACCCCTATTTTTTTGTCACTTCCAAGAGTAAGCCTGTGCTAGTGGGGGAGGATGTATTGCCTCTCATGTTTTGTACCTTGTCTATTTTTTATTCAAGAGATAGTTGACACTCTTATTATATGTACTTTGAGATGACCTAAGGGTTGAATGCTATACTTTGATTCAATACCATAGATGCTATACAACTATGCTATTTAGTTTATCATATTTTCATGTTGATGCCATTTTGAGATGATAGTAGAACTATGATGATATCTGATTATCTAGTATTTGGACATATTTTCTGGTAGTGTTATGTGATGGATTTTATACTATGGTGATTTACTTAACTCTTGTCTCTTTATGCTTTATGCAAATATGAGTGATGTAAATATATTGATTAGGTATTTAATGCATTAGTGCTTTGACTATGATATTTTATGCAATTGCACTTGATCATGTGTTTTAGTGTGTAGGAATTATATCCTTGGTAGTGACACACAAAGTTAGTGATTTAGCTATTCATATCTTACCAATGTTGTCCCTATATGGTTGACATATCTTTATTTTAAAATGTTTAATTAAAAACTTTTGGTGATTATTAAATCCAAACTCATCTGCATTATGTGATTAGACCAATGGGCATGTCTGTACATTTAGAGGTTCGCTTTGTCACAAAAAAATTTGAGTGATTTTTTGTGATTTTGGGTTTTTGAGCTTTAAATCTTCTTGAATTTAATTTCTGACAGCTTTGCCTTAGGTAAATTCCCATTATGAGGACTAACCTATTTTTTTTTGGGTTGATTTGGAGCCTAGCTAGTCTAACTAGCTATTTTCCCTAATTGACTATTCACTCAAAAAATGAATAAGTATTGAAAAAGGGATTTGTATTTTCACTTTTCAATTTTTGCAATTAGAAAATTAGAGAGCTTTTTTGAAATCTTCTTCTTGAAGGATTGGATTCCTATTCATTCTAAGAGTTGTGAGCATAGGATTTTCATGAGATTAGTCTCATTAGATCTAGCTTGGGGATACATTTTTTTGTCATGATTTCTAGTAGATTCAGTGGGTGATTTATTTTATTGAGCTAATTTTAGTTTCTGCCCCTTTTGTTGTTAGGTAGGGCTTTCCAGTTTCTTGTTTCTACTTCATTTCAACTTCTATTTTTGGCAGAAATTTGTTAGGATGTTGAGAACTAGTGTTCCCACTGTGTTTCTATTTGCTAGTTCTACCCAATTGGTTAGGTATGAATATTTTTCCTATTTTTGTGATGGGGGTGTTGGTCTGATTTTTACATAATAAATTCTCTTATAATCATGGTACAAAAAATCAAATGTGAGTCCTTTTATTTGATCCCAAGGTTTCAGGTTCTAGGTTTTGCATTTTTATATCTTTTGGAATCTATGTAAAACCCTAGGTTTTGCCCTTTTCTAAATTAGCTGGGAGCAAAATCTTTTAAAATAGTTGAATATTCTTTTCCTACCTTCTTTAAGTCATTTTTGTGTTCTTTTGAAAAGGTCTTGTCTTACCATTGGATCTTGTTTGGATCTGCAAATGTCACATGCTCACTATAAAAAGTTGTAAGGCTATTTACTACAGCGATGTAGCGACCATCAAAAAACTCTATCATGGTGCTAAAAATTGTAGTTTGGCACCGGAGAAGTGTATCAGTTTGAAAACATTATGGTTATATGCTCTATCCTAGGGTTGTTAGTATAAAAAAGGATGCACACAAAATAATTCACAAGTGATCTCACCGAAACCTAAGCTATTATAGTGAGTCACTATATCGCTACCAAAAAATCATCAATTTTCCCAATAAAGACATAGCAAGTGCTTAGAATATAACGAAAGCATCTAGATTTTTCAAATGTTGATGTGACTATGGTATTCCCATGTAGTTTCATAAATATGCACAACCGTCTTCTCTGACAAAAATATTAATTGGTGAAGTTTCAATTACTGTGTTACATGTTCTTTGTCACCAAAATTCATTATCCATCAGAGGTCGCTACATCACAATCAAAAAATCATCAATTTTTTGAGTAGCAACATAGTGAGTGCCTAGATATTACAAAAGACAA
Source organism: Cupressus sempervirens (assembly GCA_028749045.1). Taxonomy (NCBI): domain Eukaryota; kingdom Viridiplantae; phylum Streptophyta; class Pinopsida; order Cupressales; family Cupressaceae; genus Cupressus; species Cupressus sempervirens. The sequence continues at coordinate 476,251,963 of CM053788.1, forward strand.
TGTTCTTTTAAAATGGACAATGATTTTGTGGATCTTGAGGAAGATATCTTACAAAATATGCCTTTATTTTTGTGATAGTCAAATCAGCCATGGTTATTCTATTTTTAATTTTCCCAATACTAATTTATTGATGGGTTTTCAAAAGTTGCTATATCGCTACTTGAAAGTAAGTGATTTTTGCTGCTAGCAAAGTAGCAACCCAGCTGAAAAAATAACATGGAAAAGCCAAGGGGGAGTGATGTCAAGGGAAATTAGAATAATATATATATGCTAGCATGTTAAGCCAGCTCAACATCAGTAGTAACTTGGATCCATGCCCCATGAACAAAACATGTGAAGAATTTCGATTGTCAGATCAAGCATGGATCAATGATACTCACTATTTCACTATGGAAAGATGTGCACTTTTTATTTATAGCAAGGCAGCGAGTATGGGTCACACCATAGCTTAAAAGATTCATGCAATTTCCATGCCCTCAGATCAACCTCCAATCTACAGCCATCGCTATCTCACTATGAAGAGTTGCATGAAGACTATGTATAGCAAGATAGAAAATGGGGGGCCCACCATATTTCTCATAAGATTCACATCAAATATCTGCCACATGATCAAAGCAACATCAATGGTTATCGCTATTGCACTATAGCAAGATGCTCAAAAGTTATGCCTAGCATGGTAGCAACTTGATGACACGTGTCCCCAGTCATTAGTGGGCCTAGACTAAAATTCCAGTATTGAAGGAAAGGTACAAATGAAAGCATTTTATTGGTTTGACTACCAGTGTATTAGGGAGAATGCTAAGTCAGCCCAGTTTTCTTTCCTGGATTGTAGGATTTTTTGAGGATCAACGGTACAAATTCAAAAGAAATATGATGCCACCCTATTTTTCAATTCTGTGCATTTATGATGAATGAAAGCTTTGCATGCAAGAAAAATAGAGTATAATATAGGAGATTTTACCATTTCCAGTCTCACTTAAACAAAGATTTCACATTTTTGAGCACCAAAGCCTACTGATGATATTGTGATAAGCCTGGCAAGGATGTGAAGCAATCCCCCCTGTTCGTGAGCTGTTGAAGAGGTTTGGAGAAGAAAAATTTTGGAAAATCAAGTAAGTACTCATATTATAACCTTTGTAGCATTCCAATCCTTGTGAATTATAGTCAAGATGCCTCCTAAGAAAGAATTTTTTGGGCAAGTAATATATGGATAGGAATGTTCATAATGATTTGCTAGAATAACTCCCAAGATCCACCACCGAACTTGCATAAGTTAAGAAGTTAATTTCCTTAAACCCTAGGCTTAAGATTTTTGATGGCCTATATGACAAAGGGAACTAGGTTAGGGATGCAACAACTATGTAAAATGGTCTTGTTTTGTTCAAAAAATGGTTTTCAAAAAGGATTTTGTTTGCCCCTCATGTTAACGTCTGGAATTTTGATTTGGGAAAAATAGAAGTTCCAAGTGTTTTCATGGATTACAATTTTCTTGAAACCATTTCCAAGAATTATGACCAAGCTATTAGGGTGATGAGAAGAATTGATGGTCTACCTTTGATCTCAATCAATTCTTAAGAAATTAGGGAAATTTTTCACCTAGAGCATTGTCAGATTATCATGTGCCAATTAATTTGTTAGAACTAGAAAATGAATACAAGGAAAAGAAGGATGTAATTAGGGGAGGTGCATTGAGGGAACACATTGGAACAATAGGAACTTTTCTAGTGGTCATTGCAGCCTCAAGGGAACCTTTTAAGCATATTCTTTCACTTCTCGGGTTGTAGAGATATACATGACCATGTGTCATGTTTTTGGTGAGGATGAACAAGATTTCATGCCTATTGGCCTTATGTATATGATGGTGCAAAGTGCCTCTTTTGGTGTAGATGTTATTTTTGATTTTGCTTCCTTTTTAGCTAAAGAAATCCATGTTGGTTTGGTTGGAATTGCCAAAGGGAAAGTGGAGAAGACATTTGGGCACTATTCTCTATTGATGCATATGTTCTTGTTTAAAGGGGTGGCATATTTTGGTAAAAAGATGGAATTGAACAAAGAGGAGAATGGGGAAGCACTACCAAACTAGTTGTGGAGTTCAAATATGACCTAGGATGTAGATAATGTTAATTTTGTCAGATTTGATGGGCATTTTTCTTCTAAATTGAGATGCCTCATATTAAGTGACAATCCTAAGATCCGTAAGGCACTAATGAACCTAATTAGACCTATGGATAACTTCCATAATTTGAAAGTTTCACACAATTGAGGAGATATCATTCCTTACTCTATTTCTACTATTTTCAAAATCTATGGTTTTAGGGGGAGCCCTCACATTTTTCCCTACCAAGTACCTTTAAAAGTAAGAATGGCTGAAGTTTTGTGGCCATTAGGAAGAGTGGAGGAGATGTTTCTGCTGAAAACGTCACTAGGGTCCATTTTTCCTACTTGCACTGTGGCACACCAATTTTTGATTACCAAAGGGGGTTGGATCTTTTTACATAAAATTTTGGATCAGTATAAAATGGTTGTCTCCCATCCCCATTTTTGTGATACTAAAGGATTTTTTAATCAAACTTTGAGGCATAGGATTAAATTAGGTCAAATCAAACATGGTTCATACTATCCAAAGGACACTATAAGGAATGAATTCTCATTGTAGGAACAAGAAACTAGAAAGGAAAAATGTAGGTTTTATTCTTGGGTTTTAAAATTCATTCATTGTTTTGATCAGAAATATGATCATCTAGATAATGCTAATACAGAGGATGATAAAGTAAATAAGCTCATGAATATCTTCCCTAAAATAATGGAAGCTATGAATGAGAAGAAAATTTTTTTTATTGATTCTTACCCTAATAAGGCAAGGAGGTTGGCTTTCACTCCCAATATAGGAGTTGGTCAAATAAGTGTTCAAAAGAAACTAGGTTATACTGTGATTCAGAATAAAAGGGCTCCTGTGGATAAGAGCAAACAAATAATGGGATCCACCATTATCGTCCAAGAGGAGAGACCTGATGAACCTTCTCCCAAGAGGCAGAAGGTAATGAAAGAAAAGAGTCCTCAAGTTGAGGAATATTTTCCCTCTCAATTACCTTTAAGGATTAAGAAGAGTAGCTCACTGGTGAGAAAACTGTGCAGATTGGATCATAGGGAGGCATTTTTATTACTCAATCATAGCTAGATGAGGGTAATCCTCAAGAACCTCCTCCACCAAGTTTGGATCTAAGAATACCTAACCATAGAGGTAGTGAATTGGACCCTATGTTAGAACAAGCAAGTCATCAATTTTTGGTTGATGATAGTTTTGTAAAGTCTAGGGCTTTCCAGCAATTTGCATGGAGGATAAACATGAATAATTTTGAAGAAAGATGTAAAAGGGTGAAAATAGAGCATCCAAAAATGGATGAAGCCTCCATTGAGAACCAAACAAAAAAAGAAATGATAAGAGAGTTTTACAATATAATCCTTGAAGAGGGAAGACAAATGGTGAAGGCATCTAGCATTTTGTTGTTACCAAATTGGGACATTGCTGAGGCCTTAGTTTTCAATTATGTTTCAAAAAAATTAAATTTGCAAGATTAAAATAAAAAGGACTTCCAAGGTACTACATTTGTTAAGGATCAAGCTGCATTGGTTAGCTGGTCATTAAGAAGAGGGTCTAGAGCCACACTATCACAACCAGATGAGTCTACATTGATGGGAAACATAATTTTAAGGAGAGTTGTTGATACTTCTCATGTACAGGTGGAAAATTGGAATGTGGATTCATTCCAAAAAAATTTGGCCACAGCTAAGATAGAAAAATAGGCCATGTTTTAATTACAAATGGAGGCTTACAATAAATAGGTGAAAAAGAGAATTGAGCTTGAGAATAAATTAATGGGAAGGTCTACAATACCAAGAATAACATACTCTCGCCCCCCAGTTGAACCTTTCAAATCCAGCCCCCTCATAGAAACACCAAATACACTCCAAAGGCCAAAATACTACGCAACAAAAGACTTTGAAGAAGAAAAAGGCAAGCTATGGGCATTACATGTGGAGTTGGAGGCAAAATATGAAGATAAATTAAGAAAAGCTCTCACATATTTGGTGGACAAAATTGAATGGCCACTAGTCTATGATCAGTTGGCTAGAGTGATTAGTATCTGGGACAAATTGAAAGCCAGTGATAAGGATTTGAAGCTTATTGTGAATAAGTGGGTGAGAAGGAAGAAAGAAATGACATTTTTATGTTACTCTATCATAAAAAAATTTATGATTAAATTGAGAAGACCTTTGATATTGTTTCTGATCTTACTAATTTTGACAATAGGAGGATTCATTTACAAAGAATAATAGTAGGCTACTTGAGCAAGTACAAGAGCCAAAAGTTTTTTTTTTTTTCCTCATGCCCTAGATAGGAAAAATAATTTGAAAAAAAAAGATGAATGGGAAAAAGAACTTGATGATATATTTTGTTTAAGGATGAATAGAATTATAAATGAAATAGGGCATGCATGGTGGGCTACCACAACTAAAGAGATAGTGAAAGCCCAAATATTCTTTGATTCTTTAAAACAAGAATTTGTTGATATTAACAAGGAGGCAGAATATGTTATCAAAAGGCTACAAGATATTTTGCAGTTGGATTGGTCGGATGACACAATGTTTGAAAAATAGATGGCAAAAATTGCTCGTGGTGAAAAATTTGAGGAAGTTGAAACTAAAAGTGATGAGGTGTAGGATGATGAGATCCAAATCATTGTCACTATCAGTACACAAGGACAAAAAAAAGAAGAAGACAAGAATGTCCAATTAGCTCCAGTTATAGCTACAGAAGCCTAGGATGCAGATGTGATAAAGAAACAATCAAGGATAAAAGTAATGTTGTCCATCCAAGGTGAAAATAGTGAAAATCCAAAGGTAAAATTTGATATAGAAATACCACAGGACTCATCATTGGCCAGCCTAAGGGCAACATATTTAGAGGATTCAGAATAGTGATGGTGAATAAAAAGCTAGTAACTTGTTTTGATGTAACAGAAATGGGCCTACCTAAAGTACATTTTGTTGAGTTAACTTTTTGTTATATTGAGTTTTTTTTTTTTTGGACACTTGTCAAGTTTTCCACACTTGAAGCTTGTTGCATCTCACATATTTAAGTGAGATCCCAAAGCTAGAACAAGGGTTTGATTTCTAATGCTTTTAGTCATACTTAGTTTGTTTTCAGTCCAAGTAATTTGAACAAGCTTTATGATGTATTTTCTCTGTAAGTTTATGGGAATACATTAATATAGAATGATCTTTGTGTTTCTTCCTATGGTCATTCTAAGTTTACTGCAAAATGTATATAATTTTCAAAGAAAATGAATACAAATTATGAGATGTCCCCATATCAGTTCTTTCTAAATTTTGTCTCCTTTTGGTTACTTAGTTATCTTGATGTTGTATAAGTAAAAACTTGTGCAATTGAATGCAATCGTTTAGGTTGTATATATTTTCATCAGTGCTACTAGTTCAATGAATTAAGTAAGAGCTCTGATGAATTTGAAAAGGTTGTTGTAGTAATGGGAAGGATGTTTTGAATGATGGATTCTAGTGAGAATTGCATAGAATATTTGTTGTAAGGCAACAAATTAGATTTACAGATTTGTAGTAGACTCTGAGCCCTACTAGATTAGGCATTGGTCAAAGTGATTCAGCTAAAAGAGAAATAGATCATAAATGGGTATCAAATGCATAATTAAAATCAATTTTACTATTATTTCTTGAAGATCTTCAAAGTTGGTCAACACTTGTTTGCATGAAATATTCTAGCCTTAGTTAGCCACTGCTGCAAAGAATACTCACAGATCTATAGAAGACCTTATGACCAAATTTGTTATATGGGATGTATTCCATTTAGAATGTCACAATTAGCTATGTGTTTATGGATTAAGGATGAGAATTAGAATGAAACTAAGATAGTTTTCATACAACAACAATCAAATTGAGTCATCCCTTATGTATACCCACCTTGGTTTTACAGAGCCTAAAGAGAAGAAAACCATTCTTGGTTTTGTTAGTGTTGGATCCAAATGGTTTGCATGTGTAACTAAAAATAGGAAATGGTTAATCCTTAGGTTGCATAAGTATTATCATTTTGGTATTGAGGCTCTCTATTTCTTAGTAGTTTTTTTTAAAACTCCAACAAAATGGCAACTTTGTTGGGGAGTTGTCCAATACATTTGTGAAAAGTACTACAGTTTCTTTGGTCCTACTATGTACGTGTGTTTTAGACTATGTAAGTTTTTGCCTATGGTTATAAGGGGATGTTTTAGTGACAAACCTTGAGAATTTAAAAAGGAAAAAAAAAAACCAAAATACCACAGAGATACACTAATGTATCTATCCTTTCCAAGTGTCTTATCTAACAAGAAAGAGTTGCAGTCTTATAATATCAGTGATTGGTCCATCCATATCAAATATTTCTATCTCTACTTGTGTTTTTCCTCAAAGTTAGGAGTAATTTTAATTATGTATTTTCCCAAGAAAAGGGTGGCTACTCAATCAAGGTTTTGAAGCTAGTGCTTATTTAGTATATAGTGAAATGGTTGACAAAATAAAAAACACAAGAGCTTACATGAGAGCCCATCCTAATGAACCAATGTATGCTAATTTACCAAAAGGTGGTAGGAAGAACCTAAATAAGAAAATGATAGATCCAAATCCTTCCTGGAAACCCTAAGTTAGTGTATCCATCAATTCCCAGTATCAACTAGTTATAGGGAGAGAGTATTCTTCACTCATCTCTGAATTAGAAACCACAAGACTCTTAGGAGGGATATTTAATACCCCCATACCAGATGAAAGAGCATATCAAGATATGAATATGTCACCAGTAGAGAATATATCCCCTAGACCAGGTCTCATAGCTAAAATACATTATACTTTAGGACTCATGAATTCTTTTGGAGATCCTTCGAATCCTAAAATAGTCCCATACTCTGAACCAAATCTTATAGATCTGGATGACCCTTTTGATTCAAAAGCTACTTTTGTAGATCCTATAGAAGTACAATCAGATATAGGATTTATGAAGAAATGGGTTATTGAGGAAGAAGCTAAGCGTGTTCACCTTGAAAAAGAAAAAGAGCAAGCCACCTTGGATGCCATAATAGAAAGAGATGCTCTATTGAGAAGGATGGTTGCCATGAAGGAACATAATAAAAAGTTAGAAGAGGAAACTATGACTCTCCATACTAATGTTTTTGGAGATGTAGATAGTTTAAAAGCTAAAGTTCAAGAACAAGAACAATGTTTGAATCAAAAGCAAGAACTAGTTATTGCTCAAGTCCAAGACTATAAACCTATACAAGTAAATCCTTTAGAGCCCATTGTGAAAGTTGCAAACAAAGGAAAGGGTAAAGCTATAAGAGTCCAAATAAATGAACCTCAAGCTCAACCAAGAAAACCCACAAAACCTTCCATGTCAAAATTAGATTTAGATCTAGAGAAGGCTAGAAAGGAGAAGGAAGATCTTGCAAAAGATCTTGAGAAGGTGGAAAATAAAGCTCAAGCTACAAAAACTAGGAGGAAAATCCAATTCATTAATTCTAATTTTGCATTAGCCTCATGGCCAAATTTATCCATCCTAGCTTCGGTTTCTATACCTCCTTGTGGACCAATATTTTTAGTTCAAGGAATATCTCAATTTGCTCCTACCTCATTATCCACCATTTATACTCATGCCCCTATTGTCAAAACCCAACAATCCCCAAGTGTTCCTCTAAACCAAGATAACATAGAAAATAGCTCAAATGTTCTTGGCTTCCAAAAGAAACTTGTTTACATGGAAAAGTATAGACAAATGTCAGTTGCTAGTATTCTTGGTGCTCCACATCCCATATCATTTGATTTAAGAGATAAAGTGGTTATGTCCTTTGGAAATAATGTTGTTACTAGTGAAGAACATTTGAGAGTTTTCATAAACATGTTAAATGATTATGAAGTTGAACATGAATATGTGGTCATGAAGTTTTTTGTTCATTCATTGACTGAGGATGCAAGGGATTGGTTCAGAAGGTTGCCTGATGATAGCATTACCTCTTGGAGTGACCTAGAAAATTTGTTCAAGGACCAATATGGAGACAATACTAATGCAAGATTCATGTTAAATGAATTCAATAACATCAAGAAGAATCCTAATGAGTCCACATTCGATTTCAATGTAAGATTCTAGAAAGGTATGTACAAATTGTTTCAAGTTATGAGGTTGAATGAGGATGTTTGTCTCACAACATATTTTAATGATTTTGATAGAAAAATGGCTTATTAGTTGAGGGATAAGGATCCAAAAACTTTAAGGGATGCCTATAAAGTTGCAGTAAATATAGAAAATAATAAGAAGGCATCTGACAAAATGGGTAGGAGAGATGACCCAAATCTTTTCAATCCCAAGAATAATAACAAAAGGGAGGGTGATAAAACTCTTGTAGGGAAGAAGCCAGAAGAACCTACAATAGGTTAGGTGTTGGAATTGCTAAAAAAGATGAATCCCACCAGTTTCAATAAGCCAAATGTTGTTGAGAAGACCCCTATGAATAATTGCAATTTCAATAGACAACCTAGAATGCAGAATTACCCCTATACAACTCAATAGAAGGATGGTAAGCCAATCCCTAACCAAACCCAAAATGTAAAAGATAAGGGTACACCAAATCCTCTACAAAGGAGTTTAGTAAATATGAATGATAATGTGCCATGGTGCATTATTTGTCAATCACCCCACTTAGTAGAGTATTGTGCAGTTGCTCAGTCATTTGTTTTTTATCATAGTTTACAAATCAAGGAGGATGAAGAAGAGAAGAGACATGATGATATAAGTTGTAGTATGGTAAGCATATGTAGTGACTATGTTGATTCTGATTTAGAAGAAATAGAAAGTGATTTGGAGAATAAGAAAATTTCTTATCAATTACATCAACAAGTTTTTTTAGACAATGAATGTTGTGACGAAGATAAGGTGTGTGTTACATCGTCTAAAGTGTGTCATGTAAGTTTAAGAATGCCTTCCAAAGAAGAAATTGATAGGATCACTATAGAAATGATTTCCCAAGTACATAGCAATTATAATTTGAGAAACATAATAGTTAATAATGAAATTGGGAAGCCTTCTAGTATATTCATAAAAGATATCACTCATAAGATGAAAGATGAAGACAAGAAGTGTCATGCCAAAACTAAGAGGGAAAAAACACACAATTTTTAAAAAAAATTATAATTAAAATGCTCTAAGTTTGATATGGTTGTGTTCACAGTTAAAGTAGAGGTTCTCTACATTTCATCTTAAGTTTATAAACTTGTGAAGGAATACACCATTAAGATTTGAACTTTCATTATTAAAATGATATCGACATTTGTTACGTTGCTACATAATTATACTTAATTTAAATTGCTTTAACTTGAATCTAATTTTAACAATTACTAACCAATTCTTGATTAAAACTAACAAAATTACATTTAAATAAATATCTATAACACTAACTAAAAACATAAACTAACTTTACAAAACAAAATGAAAATCTAAAACAACTTAAATAAAATGCTTACTAACTAATGCTACTCCAAATAATATTAACTAAATCTTATTAAATGTAAATTTAATTAAAATAACAACTAACTAAATTTAACTAATCATTAAATTAAAAATTTCTAAAATAATTAAACAACTAAATTAATTTAAAACTAAACTAACTAAATCTAATACCCACTAACTAAATTTACTAACAAAATATGACTAACTTAAAAACTTTAGTACATAAAATTAACATCACATAAACTAACACAAATCTAAACTTAATTAAATTTAAAACTAACTAACTAATTATCACATATACTAACTAAACTTTAAATAAACTATCTAACTAAAACTATTAACAAAGAAGATCTTTTTAAAAAAAAACTTAATTAAAACAACACTATACTAAACTAACACTAACACTAACCCACTTTCTAACACCTAACACTAACCTATACTAACCCCTCCCCTATACTCCCCCTACACCCCACCTACACCAAGGCCAAGTGCTTCCCAAGCACTGGCCGAGGTATAACGCTCTACCCCAAAACAAAAAAACATGCGCAGACCCATCTTGGTGACCAAGTTTGCTAGGCGGAGAAAGGACTTAAGCAAATTTAATCCTCCTTTTCTTTACATTGCAAGTCAGATCATAGGTCTATGAATTCCATGGAGAGGATAGGTCGATGTCATCCCATATGATGACAATTGACTTTTTTTTAAAAACCTTTTTAAAAAGCATAACCAAAATTGACGCCCAAGGGGAGATGGGTAAGCATTAAAGACATAAAGTTATATGGGTAGACTAAGGATATTAGGATATTAAGTTAGATAGTTTTTAGTTTATATAATTTCATGTTATCATATATGTATATTATTATTATTTTTTAATCTAATTTTAAACTTAAGAATATCTTCAGGAATATTGTCTCTTGCAATATAACATTAAATCTCAAGCCCATACAAAATCTAGAGCGCTTTTTGCTCTAGAAATGTAAGTTTTTTTTTAATCATATTTTTCTAAGTGTTAAGAGAATTTAAGAACAACAACAAAAGCATAAAGATAAATATTTTTTTTAAAAGCATGACTACCAATCTTGTCCATTTATCAATGGAGGGTATATATATATATATATACAAATTTTGTCATTGAATTTTTGCTAATACCTAGTTAAATCAAGAAGCTAATATCTACTCAAAATAACATTAAAAGATTGGATGGATGGAGCGGGCGGGAACTGCAATTCGAATCACGTTGTTTCGAATCTGGAGAAAGGCGGGAGATAGGAGAGCACGTCTGCAGGAGGGCATGCAGCAAGGCATGCAGCAAGCACAGGGCAGGAAATGAAGGGGAAAGATGAGGATGCCTCAAAGGATGGGGACCCATGGGTTATGATGCCCCATCCAGGTGAGAAGATTCCCCCTCCCCCCCATGTGGGTAGTGGGCCGTCTGGGGCATGGGGACGCTGGTCGAATCTATTCGGGATAAAACCATCAGGTAAATCGTCTTTCCCAAAAGTCATTGACAAATCTAATAAGGAGAAAGGTATTTTTGCTCTGGAAATCCCTAGGGAAATCATTGACCACAATATCCTAAGCATGGCGAACACTCTGGTAGGAAAATTTGTAGGGCCAAGACCTAATATTGATGTAGTGAGGACATTTACCAGGAGAAAATGGGACCTTAAAGGGCATGTAGAAGTGACTGCTATGGCCAAAGGCTTCATGTCTTTCGAGTTCTCTTGCTCGGAAGATTTTTCCCGTATACTATGTGCTGGGAACTGGTCTTTGGGCAGATCCAACCTAATATTGCAAAAATGGACATCCAACTTGGATTTGAACAATGATTTCCAATCTCAGGTTCCAGTTTGGTTAAGACTTCCAGAACTTCCTTTGGAATATTGGCATGAGGATGTCTTTGATGGCATAGCCAGGACCTTTGGAGAGCTCCTCTCCATTGACCCTGTCACAGCAGCTAAGAAAAGATTGAACTACGCAAAAATCTGTGTAGGAGTCATTGAAGGCCAGGACATGCCTCAAGTTTTAGAACTACAATCTCGTCTGGGAAACAGATCTCAAAAGATTGACTATGAAAGTGTGCCTTTTGCTTGTTTCCATTGTAAGAAGGCTGGCCACAAGGCTGGATCATGCCCACTTTTCAAAGGGAAGAGTACGGTGGGAAAGGCTCGTCCACAAGGGGGGATAAAAGATTCTCTAGATCCCAAAAAAGAATGGAGGAAAAAAGCATCGCAAGTCAAGGAAAATAGAGAGGCAGAAGGAAAAACAAATACTGCTCCTAATGCGCCCCAAGAGGAATCAGGGCCTCCTCGGGTGACTAGAAACGTAGGAGGGGGAGAAGAGAAAGGAGTGAAAGACGATTCAACACCTCTCCCCAATGCGAAAGAATCTGAGAAAAAACCTGAGGAGACAGGTGAAAATATGACTCTTCCCCCTCTGGATTCTCAGGAGGATGACTTGAAACTATCCTTTGTCCCGAACTCCATGGAAGAACTAAAGGAGGGGGAACCCATGTCCCAGGACCCTAACCCGGTGTGTTGTCCCCCCCCTTCAACAGTAAACAGAATCATAGAGAGGCTGTCTGCATCAAAAATGGAAGATTTGGCGAGAATTGATGCTTGGCTGGACAAAGGACTAGAGGGAGAAGAGAATCCCTGGATAGAAGTCAGGCGTAGAAAGAAGAAGAATAACAGGGACCCTTCTCCGATATCTCCCCCTTCTACTAGAAGCAAGGCCAAGGCTGATCTCGGCCACAAATCTAACCTAGTGGGAAGGAAAAACAAGAATGAAATCAGGAAAGAGGAAGCCAGAAGAAACATTAAGGATGGTACGCAGCGCACCATCCAGGAAGCATGTTCAGTAGTTAAATCATGAAGATCTTATCTTCGAATATTCGTGGACTCAATGGAATCCACAAGTAAGAAGTTATTAGAAATATGATAAGGGACCAAAGGCCTGATGTGTTTCTAATCCAGGAAAATAAATGAAGAAGGAAAGGATGGAAAATATTAAGTTCAACAATAGCATGAAGGGCATAGCCTCTAACTCTGAAGGAGTGTCTGGAGGACTGCTGTTACTTTTCAATGATAAGTATTTCAATATAGTAGCTGAGTATGATGAAGATAACATTATTTTCTACAGAGTTCAACATTTGCACACCAATGATTCCTGGTTTTTAGTGAATATTTACGCCCCCAATAATAAGAGAGATAGAAAAAACTTCTGGACCAAAGTTGGTAATATGGTGCAAGATTGTGACATTAAGAAAGGTATAATCATGGGAGACTTTAACACACCACTAGAAGATAAAGAGAAAAAGGGAGGTATGCCCCCAGATTGGGAAAGTAAACAGGATCTTTCTAACTTCATAAATAATCTGGCCCTTATGGATGTAGAGCTTAAGGGCGGATCCTTTACCTGGTCAAACAAGAGAAAAGGCCATGATTGCATTCAGGTTAGGCTAGATAGAGCTCTTATATCTTCGGACTGGCTTCAATCCTTTAGCTGCAAACTATCTCTACTTCCCAGAATTGGTTCGGACCACTCTTCCATTTCTCTTTTAGTTTCCCCTCTGGTACATAGGAGATACCATCCTTTCAGGTTTGAGAAAATGTGGACCTCTCACCCTGACCTCCTGGATAATATCAAGAAATGGTGGGGGATAGAGGTGGAGGGCTCAGCCATGTTCAGAGTCACCAGAAAACTTAGCAATGTGAAGAGGATGATTAAAATTTGGAACAAGTCTGATTTTGGTCATATCTTCCATGAAAAGAAAGAGTTAATTGATAATCTAACTATTATCCAAGATTGCATTCAGAAGGAAGGCTACACTGAGACCAACAGGGTTTCGGAGCTCAAGACCCTGTCTGAAATTCATAACATTATTAATAAGGAAGAAAAATTTTGGAGGCAAAGATCGAGGATCACCTGGCTAAAGGAAGGAGATCGAAACACTAAATTTTTTCACCTAACCACCCTTAAGCATCGTGCTAGTAACAGGATCTATGGTATCAGAAAGGGGCAGGAGCTGTTAACTGAAGAATCTGCCATCTCGAAAGAAGCTATTTCCTTTTTCTCTAGCCTTCTCTCTGAGGACCCAATGCTTTCCAATTTGGACCAGGAGGATTTGTTACACTGTATCCCTCAGCTCATTCAACCTTTCCATAATAAACAGCTCTGTGCTATTCCTAATGCTTCGGAAGTTAGAGAGGCTCTCTTTTCTCTACCTGCTGACAAGGCTCCAGGCCCGGACGGTTTTCCCACTTTTTTCTTCGAAAGGTTCTGGCCGGTGATCATGGGAGAGGTTGTTTAGGCTGTCCAGGAATTCTTTGGAGCCAAATCTATTCTCAAGGAGCTAAACTCGACTTTTTTGGTTCTCATTCCTAAATCCCCTGGGGCGGACTCGTTGGACAACTTTAGACCTATTAGTCTATGCAAATCACTCTACAAGATCATCTCTAAAGTTCTCACTTTAAGAATGCTCAAGATCTTGCCCTTGATAATCTCGCAGCATCAATCGGGTTTTGTTCCAGGGAGACAAATTTTGGATTCTGTCCAGAGGGTGCATGAAGTCATCCACTCTCTTGAGGCATCCAAACAGGATGGTATGTTTCTCAAACTGGATCTTTCTAAAGCTTATGACAGGGTGGACTAGTCTCTCCTTGGGAAGGTCCTCTTGTCTTTTGGCTTTGACAGTAAAGTTTGCAAAATTATCTCTCAATTGGTGTCCACCTCCTCCTTGGCTGTTCTAGTTAATGGAGTCCCTTCTAATTTTTTCAAACCTTCCAGAGGCCTCAGACAAGGAGACCCCCTTTCACCCATTTTGTTCATCATTTTAGCTGAATGCTTAGGAAGGATTATAGACTGTAGAAAGCGTGAGGCTTGTATCAAAGGGATCCTTCCCTCCTCTAATTGTGTTCCCTTCACTCATCAGCAATTTGTTGACGATACTATCTTGGGGGGGGAAGCTTCTGTCAAAGAGGCCAGAGCCCTAAAGAAGACTCTTGATACTTACTCCAGTGGGACGGGTCAGCTGATTAATTGGAACAAAAGCTCGCTCTTTTTCATCAACACCTCTGAGTTTAGACAAAGAAAAATCGCCAGGATTCTGGGTTGTGGGGTAGGCTCTTTCCCCTCTACCTATCTTGGTCTCCCTTTGGGATCCTCACCCCCAGAGTCTTTTTGGAATGGTATTCTGGACAGATTCAACAGGAAGATGGCTGGTTGGAAAGGGGTCTCTCTTAGTCAAGTGGGGAAATGCCTCTTAGTCAAATCTTCTCTTCAAAATTTGCCAATCTACGCCCTGAGCCTCTTTGGAATTTTGGGGAAAATAGCTGAAAGAATGGAGAAAATCCACAGAGACTTCCTTTGGAATGGTAATGAAGGGAAGAAAAGATACCCTCTTGTTACTTGGGAGAAGGTTTGCCTCCCTAAGAGGTACGGAGGTCTAGGCATTAGAAAGATCACCCACCTCAATAAGGCTCTCCTAGCTAAACAAATATGGCGGATCTTCAGTAGCACCGGTGAATGGAGGGACACCCTGGTAAACAAGTACCTTAGAAGACCCACTCTTCTTTTCACCCTTTTTAATGAAGATATCCCAAAAGGATCAAACATTTGGAATGGGATCATGAAAGCTAGGGACCTGGCTAAGGCCAGGATATCATGGAAATTGGGAAATGGGAAGGACATCCAGTTCTAGTCGGATAGATGGCTTTCCTAAGATCCACTTATTAATAACCCTATTTTTGAGAGATGGATGCAAGCTTGTACTGATCAAATTGGGTCCAAAGTTTGTGATTATTGGAATGGCCAGGAATGGAGTGACCTATCCCTCATCTTTGAGGACTTGACTCCTATAATGCTTATGCTCAATTCCATGATTCCTATCAATTTGGGGGATGAGCTGGTCTGGAGGGATAATCCCAATGGAAGATACTCTTTTGCCTCAGGCTATAATTCCCTTTAGAGATTAAAAGAAAAGGACCCTTGGGCAGAGGCTTGGATTCTGGGTCTCACTCCAAAGATCAACATTTTTTACTGGCTGGCTCTTCAGAACAAAATCCTTACTCATGACAATCTCATGAAGTGAGGACATGTTATGCCTAATAGATGTCCCTTGTGTAAGAATCAGGCTGAGACCGAAAATCACATTTTCATCTTATATGACTATGCCAGGGAGGTGTGGAATGTTATCACACATGATAATGAAACCCTCTGGTGCAAACCGAATAATCTCATGGATTTTTTCCATCAGTGGAAAGGTCTTTGTAAGATTGCTGGTCGGCATGATCACTCGGACTGGATTTTACCCCATTTTTGCTGGGGAATTTGGAAGGAAAGGAATAATAGAATATTTAGAGACAGAGAGGAGCCAGCTATAATCCTTGGCAGGAAGGTCTCGAAGAATATAAAGGAAAATCTCCAAGTGCTGAAGGAGGAAGAAGAAGAAGGGGACATAAAGATAGCTAAAGAAAAAGATAGGAACCTCAAAAGGCAGGATGCTAGCTGGCTTCTCCCCCCAGATGGTTGGTCAAAAGCCAACTTTGATGGGGCTTCTAAGGGTAACCCAGGCCCTTCAGGTTGTGGTGGAATCATAAGAAATAGCTATGGGGAGGGAATAGCTGCCTTTGCTTCCCCGCTGGGAATCCAGACTATTCATTTGGCTGAAGCAAGAGCTGCGAGCAAGGTGGTCAAGTTGGCTTTTGAAGCCGGGATAACTAAACTCTAGCTTGAGGGGGACTCCAAAAACATTATTAATACCATTAATGGTATTTCCCCTCCGTAGTGGACGATTGCGAACATAATTGTTGAGACTTGCGCCACTCTCACAAAGTTTGATAAGGTCCACGTCACTCATGTTTACAGAGAGGCAAACCCAGTCGCTGATTGGTTTGCTAATAAAGGGGTTAACGCCACCAATAATCTGACCTGGTATGCCAGAAAATATTTTCCGGCGGAGGCAAAGTTGCTTATCGACCAAGATAAAATCTTGGGAAGGATGGCTCAAATCCAATGCAATTATGGATAATAATGATTGCCCAGACCATGCTCGAGATGGAGAAGTAGTCTGCTAGGTTGGGTCTCTATCCTTTGGTTTTTGTTTCTCCTGGCTTTGGCTTTTTGTTTGGTCTTTGTTTTTCTGGTTGGTTCTCTAGCCTTTTTAGTGGGCAGTTGTTTTGGGCTGGGCCTTTAGGCTTATTTTCAGCCGTAAGGCTTATGTTTTGGCTGGGCGTTTTCTCGTTTATTTTCAGCCTTTCTTGTTGTTAAACTTATGGATTTCAGGACCCCTTAAAACCTGTTTACCTTATCAAAAATATTAAAAGATTGATTTTTTTTTTTTTTTTTCAGTTTACAAAAATCACAAAGTTGAACTTTCATTTATAACCCAATTTTCATTTCCAACATATAAGAAAACTTGAAATTTTACCTAATTGAATCAACATCATTTCCATCTTTTTTTTTTTTTGTGCATCCATCTAATTGAAAATTATGATAAAATCTCATGATAAGCAATATTACTCAACCACTATTTTATTGGCAAGCCTGATTCAAAGGCTCAGTCAGGAAAGAACCAGGAAGAAAACTCAACGTCTTTTCCATTACAACAAAGTTTTGAAATACAATTTACATAGGATTCCAATCCAAAAATTTACAAAAATTTAATTGAATTTCCTTCATGACCCTCATCAAGGGTTCCATATCAATTTCTGCAACACATTTCTAAGAACCATGGAGAGAACAGAATTTGATCAGGTGTCAACAAGCATGACCAAAAGACAAAACAAACATGCATATTCATACTAGGTTTTCACAATAGGATTCACATTTAATCAAAACTAGGGAAAGGTGGATTTTTCCAACAGGAGATGTCAGACACAACACCAAACTAGGTGCCCAATCAAGGCTATAAATCAAGAACTTTTGTTCTTCCATTGTTACATGCCAAAACTCATACGTGGTTTGTGCTGATAGGTAGGGGCCCATAAAACCCTACGCTCTCTCCCTCTTCTTGTCCTGAGAAGAGACTCTACACTGTTGGAGTCCAACTAAAAGGACCTTTCTCAAAATTGGCCATTTCTACCCTATCCAAGGGTGAGTAATGCCAAAACACCCATACAAGAAAAATTTGAAATTCAAACCAAAACAAGCAAGAAAAGCATTCAAGAAACATGATGTCAATCCTTCCCAACATACCCAACATAAATACAAGCATCCAAATAATAACACAATAGCATAAGCATGAAACAAGCATGAAGAATCTAAACAAGGGAGATGAAGAACTCCTATCTTCACAAAGAGGTAATGGCAAATGAACAAATTGAGAAGAGCTTTCCCTTCCTTCTTGCAATCTTCCAAGACTCCTCTCTAAAAGTAGAGATTGGGTAACAACCAAAACTACTCCAAGAAGGGCCTCTAAATAATATCCAAACTCAACCACCAAAAAGGGTAATAACTTCCCCCCACTTACCTAAAAATCTAGAAATTTCTAACTCAACCAATCCTAATGTTAATCACTAAGTGGAGTTGAGGTTATGCAACTCACTTTCAATTTTCGCACAAAGGCAAAAATAGACTTTTTGAGTGACCTCAAAAGTCAATAAAAGGGGCTTAGGGGGTGGAAAATACCCCCAACCCATAGCCATACCCCTTGGGTTAAATATTTCATGTTTTAAAGGTCTTAGGAATAGATTAGGGACCAAACAAATGCTAGGAATATTTAATAACATCTAACAACTCCAAAATGTAGATTAAGCACTAATCCAAATTAGGGATGACTAAACTCATTTAAGAAATAAATTAGTGAAAAGAGACACTAATTGAATCCAACTTAAGTCCAAAGGTTACATAGTTAACCCTAACTAACATGCTGGAATGCATATGTAAATTCACAAGTGTCAAGCAACACTATAAGAAAATAGTTAAGAACATTAACATTTATGGAACATGGAAAGATACATTCATACATCTCACAATAGAATTAAGTTAGGAATAACAAGGTTTCCACAAATGGAACATAGGGATTAATTTTGTTCCTCTGTCGGGTTTTCTCAGCTAAAATATCCTGCACACTCATTACACACATTAGTAGTCCCATAAAATCACATGCACATATGTATATACATATCAGAGAATCACATAAATTAAAACATACATCTATAAATCAATCAAGGTTTCTCTCATCCTACTCATATGCTTAACCATTAAAATTTCTTAATCATAGTGTTATCCTACATTTACTTATTTTGTCAACGTACATGTTCATAAAGCATTAAATGATGAACTCAAATATCTGAAAGTAAACATCACACAACATGAAATAATATAATATGATATGTTCAATGTATCTAATAGTGTCTCGACATATCGAGTCATAAGTATCAAAATAATAATGTAACAACTAAGGCTATGAAGGGTTAGGGCGAGGCCTCACATCCTCCCCCACTAGGCATGAACTTCCTCCTAGAGTTCATCAAAAGATAAGGGTACCGAGATCGCATTCATGGCACATCCTCCCATAAAGCCATAACCTCATCATAACAATCCCATGGGACCCTAACCTGGTCTAGCTCTTGACCTCAAAGTGCTAGGTTCTATCGAGCAGTAATATGGATAGGCTCCAGGGCTAACTAGCTAACCAACTCCACCTATAGCCTCAATCACTATAGCCTAAATGCTTAGTCTGGCGGTTGTCAACCGCTGTAAAAACTTTGTGGGACCTACCCATGTCTCCAACTATTGGCTTTGAAAAAGCCCCTCTCTGATCACTGGATGATTGTCTATGTGGACACTCTCTAGCTATGTGACCCATGCCACCACAAGTGTAGCATGGTCCTCGAGTATAAGATTGTGCATCCTATGATCTAGACTACTGTGGGCCTCCTAACCTACTCGACCCACTGTATCCACCCCTAGAAGACTACTAAGTCTGCATTGATTGTGGCTATGGGGTATGTACTTTTTGATCCTACTGTAACTGCCACTGCTTGGGCTCAGAGCCCTGGTAACCCTGTGAGGGTTCTTGATGCTGCTACTGAGACTGTTGGCCCTTAGAGGACCCTGGTGTATAGTTATGATTCCCTTTCCAAGGGGGTTTCTACTAGGTAGAGTTTTGGTTCTGAGATCGATCCCATGATTCATGTCTACCTCGAGTATCTTTTGCAACCAGTGCTATCTCCACTACCTATTTGAAGGTGGTAGGGAAGGCCATCCGAACTAGACCCTGAAGTGAGAAATTCAAACCCATGATAAAGCAAAGCACCTACAGTTTCTCGTCCTTCATGTATCTCACATAAGGAAAGAGCTCAAGAAACCTACTCTTGTACTGAGCTACTGTAAGACCTCTCTATTATAGAGAATGAAACTCCTCTATTTTCTCCTATTTGAAATGCTCTAACAAGTACCTCTCTCAGAATCTCTCCAAGAATGATTCCCATGTGAGGGTATCCATCCTCACTCTTCCTATAGTCTCCTCCTGATTGCACCAGTTGGAGGCATCTCCTCTCAACTGATGGACTACTAGATGTGCCTTTAGATTACTCCCATAAGGGTGTAATCCAAAGCACCACTGTAGGCTCTACAACCATCCCTCTGCTATTGTCTCCTCAGTGGAACCGTAAATAATGGTGGCTCAAGTCAAATAAATTCCTTGATATCATCTCTTATATGTCTAGGAGGTCTATCAAGTGGGGGTCCTCTCTGGTGTATTAACTCACCTCATGCTCATCCTACCCCTCTAACCGTCTCGATGGGGGACTCCTATTCCTCTCTCTACCTCTGGGTCTACCTCCTCCGAGCCCCTCTGCTTCCACAACTGGAATCTGTTGACCTGGCTAAACTACAACTACTACCCTCTACTAAACTACACCGATCAAAGTTTGAAGGGCATCTATAATGTCATGATTCAGGTTTGATGGTGGTGGAGGTGGAGGTGGTGGTGGAGGAGGTGGTCCATCCTCTTGTCCCTCTCTATGACCTCTCACCCTACGACCTCTGCCTCATCAGTTGCTTTGAGTAACAGGAGGCATCCTACATAATTTAATGTTTAGTTTTAAGTTTTAGAAGCATAATTGTTGAAATACGGGCTTTGATACCAAAATTTCATGCCCAAACTACGAGAGCAAAAACACACAATTTTTTTTTTTAAATTATAATTAAAATGCTCTAGGTTTGATATGGTTGTGTTCACAGTTAAAGTAGAGGTTCTCTACATTTCATCTTAAGTTTATAAACTTGTGAAGGAATACATTGTTAAGATTTGAACTTTCATTATTAAAATGATATCGACATTTTTTACGTTACTACATAATTATACTTAGTTTAAATTGCTTTAATTTGTGTCATGTCCCCTTTTCAAATAATTAAAAAATAATAATTTTTGTTAAGGCAGGCAGGCTCCAAAAAGGTGAAATTTCAGAAAAAAAGGTTAATCTTTGGAAACCAATGGACTAATAAATAAAAATTATTATTAAATTATATTTTATTAACCCCTCTTGGATGTGAGTTAGGGTTATGCCCTCTTTAAAAGGGGTTTGGAGGCATTTTGGGCTCATTCTACATCTTGATTCTTGATAATTTTCTTGTTGTTCTTCAGAGGCTGCCAAACCTGTGGAGAAGGAGACCCAAGAATGGGAGTTTGTAGGTTTCCAGGAAGGCTAAGGATGGGAGTTTGAAGCCATTCCATGTGCATGCTCATACAGAGTTTGCCCTTGTGCTGAATAGTGCCGATCTGGGTGTTTTCGGGGTTGTTTTTGGTTTGAATTTGGGTTTTCAGTTGAGTGTTTCATATCAGTTTGGTTTGCTGTTGTATTTCAGACTTTATGATGTTAAAATAGAGCTGAATATATGTATTGGGTCGTGATTAAACTTCTGAGATAATTTATGAGTGTTTTGTGGTGTTTCCAGGCATTTTTGTGTTAATTTCGGGAGCCCGATTGAGCATAGTTTTGCCCTACATTTGTGATCTGTTGTGTAAGGGCTATACAAATCTGGAAATGTCATTTTGTAGGCTGTTATGATGCTGAAATCTCTATAAAAATGTCCATTTTCAGATTTATTAATAATTTGTGAAGTTGTGAAGTTTTTGGCACAAATTTGGACATACCCGATTTGGGTTTTATTGGAAAATTGGTAGATCTTTGTTATATTGGTTGTTTGATTTTAAAGTTCAGATTTGAGGCTGGAAATATCATAAAAAATCAGTAAAGGGACATTTCAGTGGTATCAGAGCCATGATCTTGCCAGCCTGAGGGTTTGTAGAACTTGCATGTCAAGTTTTGATAACTACCCAGATCTTGCATGTCATATTTTATGATTGCATGCAACTAAGTGAAAGAGAAAAAAGATATTTGCAGCGAGAAAAGAATAAAGAAATTTTGATCAAAGCCCCAGTTGAAAGAAAAAGTAAAAAATCCAAGGAAGAAAAAGGTATGGCTGATCCAGATGAGATGGCAAAGAAATTCTTCCAAGACATCCAAAATACTCAGAAGCAAACAGTGGATGGTTTGGCGGAAACTAGAGAGGCTTTGCGAATATTGACAGAAAAATTACAAGGAATTGCATCTATTAATGAGAAAGGGAGCACTTCAGAGGAGCCGAGAAATGAGAGATCCACACCATCTAAATCAACCAAATCTATTTTCTTGCCTGCAGATGAGCCACCAGTACCAAATCCAGCCATTAATCCAGTGGAAGAGGTTACAGGTAATTTGATTACATTAAGAGCTACTTACAATGGCTTAGATGATGACTTTCGTAGTTCAGTTCCTTTTAGAGAATATGTGGATATGATGAACGCTTTGATGCCCAAGAAAGAGAATAGGAGGGAGCATGACACAAGTGGAAGAGAGCTCAAAAATAAAATAAGCAAGTTTACAGCGCCTACTTTTGATGGAACAAATAAAATTTCAGCTAGAGCATGGCTACAAAAATTACAAACTTTCTTCACACTTAACCCCATGAAAGAGAGTGATGCTATTCAATTTGCAAGTCTACACTTGGAAGATGCAGCCTATGATTGGTGGTATCATGGAATGACTACTCAAGGTCACGATCAGGTAACTACATTTGAAGATTTCAGTCAAAGGGTGATAGATAGATTTGACCTCAAGGATGATGAAGAGTACTTTAAAGAATTGTCAAAGTTGAAGCAAACCAAATCATTTAATGAGTATATAGAAGAATTTCAAAAAGTGGCTGTTATGGTACCTGATATGAGTGAAAAGAGGATTGTTTATCTTTTTCTTGATGGTTTAGAAGATTCTGTTAGGGGTTTGGTTAAGGCTTTCTCACCCTCAACCTTACAGGAAGCTATCAAAAGAAGCTTGCAACTTGAAACTTGCGTGCCTATGAAATCAATCACTAATCAAAAACCCCCAAATCTTTGGCAACATAAGGGAAATTTTTAGAAAAAGACTTTCCCAACACTACCACCAAAAGATGTGACAAATGTGGCAAAAAAGAAGGTAGATGAAGAGACTAGGAGTGAATTACGAAGGAAAAAGCTTTGTTTTACTTGTAGAGAACCATGGGTTCCAGGACACAGATGTTTGGGGAAAGGTCAAGTGCACTATATTGAAGTTGCTTCAGAATCTGATTCAGATGAGCATGAGGAATTTCATGATACTAAGGAGGAGGTAGAAGAAGAGAAAGTAAAAGAAATCAGCAAGGATGGTACTTTAGCAGCATTATCAGGAGTCCCAAGATACCATCCCTTCCGAATTCAAGGGGTACTAGCAGGGCAAAGGTTGACTATTCTTCTTGATAGTGGGGCAACTCACAATTTTATTGATGACAGATTTGTCATGAAAAGAGGGCTTAAAGCAGAAGATTTTGAGGGATTCAATGTTACTGTAGCTGATGGATTCACTATGCCTTGCACACGGGTGGTGAAACAACTCAAGATGACCTTAGGAGATTATGAGTTATGTGATGACTTCTATGTGGTTGGTATTGGGGAGACAGATCTTGTATTGGGTGTTCAATGGTTGCACTCTATCGGAGGCTATTACATGAACCATCAAACTATGGAGTTTAAATTTCATTCCAATGGGAAAGAAGTCATATTGAGAGGGTTATCGAATGGAGCACCTAAGGCGGTCTCTACAAAGAGGATGGAGAGGACTTTTCGAAGAGGACAAGTAACATGGGCAGCAGGAGTCATAATCCAACCAACAAGCTCTCCCAAGAATCAAGGTAATTTCCATTTTGAAATTCAAAATATTCTTGATAAGCATAGTATAGTTTTCAATGACTTGCCTCCAGGATTACCACCAGATAGAGGTTTTGAGCATGTTATAGAGTTAGAACAGGGTGCCAAACCAGTTATAACAACCCCATACCGCCATCCAAGAGGTTATAAGGAAGAAATTGAAAAAACTATTAAAGAACTCCTGGACATGGGATTCATAAGGCCTAGCTCTAGTCCATTTGCATCATCTGTGGTACTTGTCAAGAAAAAGGATGGTACAATGAGAATGTGTATAGACTACAGGGCTCTAAACAAGAAGACCATAAAAAATAGGTATCCCATACCACGCATAGATGAACTCATTGATGAGTTACATGGTGCTGTATACTTCTCAAAAATTGACTTAAGATCAGGCTACCATCAAATCCGAATGAGGAGTGAAGATGTGGAAAAGACTGCTTTCAGATGTCACTATGAGCACTTTGAATTTCTTGTTATGCCATTTGGACTCACTAATGCACCAGCAACATTCCAATCTTGTATGAATAAGGTATTCAGTCAGCATCTTCGAAAATTTGTTTTGGTATTTTTTGATGATATCTTGATATACAGTAAAACATGGAAAGAGCATCTAAAGCACATAGACACTGTTTTGGGAATCTTGGAGCAGCAATCCTTCTATGCTAAGCTATCTAAATGTGAGTTTGGTTTGACAGAGATCCTATATTTGGGACATATTATAAGCTCTAAAGGAGTACAGGTTGATCAACAAAAAATCCAGGCAATTTTGGATTGGCCTCCACCCACTAATCTTACACAGTTGAGAAGTTTCTTCGGGTTGTGTAGCTACTATAGGAGATTTGCCAAGGGATTTTCTCAGCTTGCTGCCCCCTTGACTGATTTGACAAAGAAAGGAGCTTTTGTTTGGACAGAAGAGGCACAAAAAACATTTGATAAGCTTAAGGAGGTAATGAGTTCATGCCCTGTGCTTGCAATTCCAGATTTCTCTTTACCTTTTGTTGTTGAATGTGATGCTTCGGGAGAAGGTATAGGGGCTGTCCTAACTCAAAGGGGACATCCAATAGCATTTGAGAGTCGAAAATTAAATCAATCAGAGAAAGGGTACTCCATCTATGATAAGGAAATGTTGGCAATCATGCATGCACTTCATAAGTTTAGACAATATTTGGTATGTGGGAGATTCATTGTAAAGACAGACCATAATAGCCTCAGGTTCTTCTTGAATCAAAGGGATTTGAATGATCATCAAAAAAAATGGGTAAGAAAATTGCAAGCTTATGATTTTGATATTGAATACATGAAAGGAAAGAATAATGTGGTTGCTGATGCTCTCTCAAGAAAGCCCACTTTGTGTTCCTTATCATCTATCTCTGCTGATTGGAAAGTCTCCATAATTTTAGAGTATGCTAAAGATTCATTTGCCACCAAGATTTTGGATAAGTTAGTGGATGATAACAGGTACAAGGTTGTTGATGAATTGATTTATTACAAGAACAGGATCTTCTTAGTGCCAGGGTCAAAAACTAAGGAGAGGATATTGAGGGCCTTTCATGACACACCTTTGGCTGGTCACCAGGGATACTTCAAGACATACAGGCAAATTCAAGAGCGGTTTTCATGGAAGGGTATGAAGGAGGATGTCCTTAAACACATTAAGGAATGTATGGTATGCCAACAAAGCAAGAGTGAGCAAAATTTTCCTGCAGGGTTGTTGCAGCCACTTCCTATTCCTGAACAAAAATGGGAAAGTATTTCCATGGATTTCATCACTGGGTTGCCCAAGGTTCAAGGTAAGGATTGCATATATGTGGTGGTAGATAGACTAACTAAGTATGCACATTTCTTTCCTATCACATCTAATTTCAAGGCATCACAAGTGGCCGAATTGTTCTTCAAGGAAATTTTTAGATTACATGGTTTGCCTAGAAACATTGTTAGTGACCGGGACAGTAGATTCCTCAGCTCTTTTTGGAAGGAGCTCTTTCATTTGGTAGGAACTGAACTCACTCCCAGTACTAGCTATCACCCTCAAACAGATGGACAAACAGAGATAGTTAATAAATGGATAGAAGGATATTTGAGGAACTATGTTTCAAATCAACAACATGCTTGGGTGAAATGGTTACACCTAGGGGAGTATTGTTACAATACATCTCATCACATGTCTATTGGTATGCCTCCTTTTCGTGCTCTTTATGGTTATGATGCCCTTTCCTTTGTTGATCTAATACTTTCCGATAGCAGAGTACCCGCAGCAAGTGATTTCATCAAGCAAAGCCAAGACATAATAAGGTCCCTCAAGGATAATCTACAACATGCACAAAACCAACAAAAGATATATGCTGACAGGAAAAGGATTGAAAGATCTTTTGAGGTGGGAGATTTGGTATTTGTGAGGTTGCAGCCATATAAGCAAAGCACCTTGAAGAGAAGTGGGGCAGAGAAACTCAAGCCAAGGTTCTATGGGCCTTATAAAATCATCCAGAAGGTAGGAGAGGTAGCTTATGAATTAGAGCTCCCACCAAACAGCAAAATACATAATATTTTTCATGTATCTTGCTTAAAGAAGGTTCTAGGCCAGCAAACCATAGTATCTACAGAATTACCACCTCTTGATGATGAAGGGAAATTAGTTTTGATACCAGAAGAGATTTTGGATACAAGAGAGAAAAGGTTGAGAAATAGGAGCATCACAGAGCATTTGGTTAAATGGAAATGATTACCACTAGAGGATGCAACTTGGGAAGGAGAACATATTCTTGAGAATTCCAACCTTCATTGCTTGAGGACAAGCAATATTTGGGAGGGGAGGACTTGTCATGTCCCCTTTTCAAATAATTAAAAAATAATAATTTTTGTTAAGGCAGGCAGGCTCCAAAAAGGTGAAATTTCAGAAAAAAAGGTTAATCTTTGGAAACCAATGGACTAATAAATAAAAATTATTATTAAATTATATTTTATTAACCCCTCTTGGACGTGAGTTAGGGTTATGCCCTCTTTAAAAGGGGTTTGGAGGCATTTTGGGCTCATTCTACATCTTGATTCTTGATAATTTTCTTGTTGTTCTTCAGAGGCTGCCAAACCTGTGGAGAAGGAGACCCAAGAACGGGAGTTTGCAGGTTTCTAGGAAGGCTAAGGACGGGATTTTGAAGCCATTCCATGTGCATGCTCATACAGAGTTTGCCCTTGTGCTGAATAGTGCCGATCTGGGTGTTTTCGGGGTTGTTTTTGGTTTGAATTTGGGTTTTCAGTTGAGTGTTTCATATCAGTTTGGTTTGCTGTTGTATTTCAGAATTTATGATGTTAAAATAGAGCTGAATATATGTATTGGGTCATGATTAAACTTCTGAGATAATTTATGAGTGTTTTGTGGTGTTTCCGGGCATTTTTGTGTTAATTTCGGGAGCCCAATTGAGCATAGTTTTGCCCTACATTTGTGATCTGTTGTGTAAGGGCTATACAAATCTAGAAATATCATTTTGTAGGCTGTTATGATGCTGAAATCTCTGTAAAAATGCCCATTTTCAGATTTATTAATAATTTGTGAAGTTGTGAAGTTTTTGACACAAATTTGGACATACCCGATTTGGGTTTTATTGGAAAATTGGTAGATCTTTGTTATATTGGTTGTTTGATTTTAAAGTTCAGATTTGAGGCTGGAAATATCATAAAAAATCAGTAAAGGGACATTTCAATTTGAATCTAATTTTAACAATTACTAAACAAATCTTGATTAAAACTAACAAAATTACATTTAAATAAATATCTAGAACACTAACTAAAAACATAAACTAACTTTACAAAACAAAATGGAAATCTAAAACAACTTAAATAAAATGCTTACTAACTAATGCTACTCCAAATAACATTACCTAAATCTTATTAAATGTAAATTTAATTAAAATAACAACTAACTAAATTTAACTAATCATTAAATTAAAACTTTCTAAAATAATTAAACAACTAAATTAATTTAAAACTAAACTAACTAAATCTAATACCCACTAACTGAATTTACTAAAAAAATATGTCTAACTTAAAAACTTGAGTACATAAAATTAACATCACATAAACTAACACAAATCTAAACTTAATTAAATTTAAAACTAACTAACTAACTATCACATATACTAACTAAACTTTAAATAAATTAACTAACTAAAACTATTAAGAAAGAAGATCTTTAAAAAAAAAAACTTAATTAAAACAACACTATACTAACCTAACACTAACCCACTTTCTAACACCTAACACTAACCTATACTAACCCCTCCCTTATACTCCCCCTACACCCTACCTACACCAAGGCCAAGCGCTTCCCAAGGCCAAGTGCTTCCCAAGTGCTAGCTAAGGTACAACACTCTACCCCAAAACAAAAAAAATGCGCAGACCCATCTTCATGACCAAGTTTGCTAGGGGGAGAAAGGACCTAAGCAAATTTAATCCTCTTTTTTTTTTTACATTGCAAGTCAGATCATAGGTCTACAAATTCCATGGAGAGGATAGGGTGATGTCATCCCATATGATGACAATTGAATTTGTTTTAAAAAAAACCTTTTTTAAAAAGCATAACCAAAACTGATGCCCAAGGGGAGATGGGTAAGCATTAAAGACATAAAGTTATATGGGTAGACTAAGGATATTAGGATATTAAGTTAGATAGTTTTTAGTTTATACAATTTCATGTTATCATATATGTATATTATTATTTTTTTATATATAATTTCAAATTTAAGAACATCTTTAGGAATATTCTCTCTTGCAATATAACATTAAATCTCAAGCCCATACAAAATCCAGAGGGCTTTTTGCTCTAGAAAAGTAAGTTTTTTTTTTATCATATTTTTCTAAGTGTTAAGAGAATTTAAGAACAACAAAAAAAGCATAAAGATAAATTATTTTTTTTGAAAGCATGACTACCAATCTTGTCCATTTATCAATGGAGGGTATATATATATATATATATACAAATTTTGTCATTGAATTTTTGCTAATACCTAGTTAAATCAAGAATCTAATATCTACTCAAAATAACATTACAAGATTGATTTTTTTTTTTTTTTTGGTTTACAAAAATCACAAAGTTGAACTTTCATTTATAACACAATTTTCATTTCCAACATATAAGAAAACTTGAAATTTTTCCTAATTGAATCAACATCATTTCCATCCTTTTTCTTCTTTTTTTTTTGCATCCATCTAACTGAAAATTACGATAAAATCTCATGATAAGCAATATTACTCAACCGCTATTTTATTGGCAAGCCTGATTCAAAGGCTCAGCCGGGAAAGAACCAGGAAGAAAACTCAATGTTGTTGCCATTACAAAAAAGTTTTGAAATACAATTTACATAGGATTCCAATCCAAAAATTTACAACAATTTAATTGAATTTCCTTCATTACCCTCATCAAGGGTTCCATATCAATTTCTGCAACACATTTCTAAGAACTGCGGAGAGAACAGAATCTAATCAGGTGTCAACAAGCATGACCAAAAGACAAAACAACACATGCATATTCATACTAGGTTTTCACAATAGGATTCACATTGAATCAAAACTAGAGAAAGGTGGATTTTTCCAACAAGAGATGTCAGACACAACACTGAACCAGGTGCCCAATCAGGGCTATAAATCAAGAACTTTCATTCTTCCATTCTTACATGCCAAAACTCATACATTGTTTGTGCTGATAGGTAGGGGCCCATAACACCCTACCTTCTCTCCCTCTTCTCGTCTTGAGAAGAGACTCTACACTTTTGGAGTCCAACTAAAAGGACCTTTCCCAAAATTGGCCACTTCTGCCCTATCCAATAATGCCAAAACACCCATACAAGAAAACTTTGAAATTCAATTAGAACAAGCAAGAAAAGCATTCTAGAAACATGGTGTCAATCCTTCCCAACATACCCAACATACATACAAGCATCCAAATAACAACACAATAGCATAATCATGAAACATGCATGAAGAATCTGAACAAGGGAGATGAAGAACTCCTACCTTCACAAAGAGGTAATGGCAAATGAACAAATTGAGAAGAGTTTTCCCTTCCTTCTTTCAATCTTCCAAGACTCCTCTCTAAAAGTAGAGATTGGGTAACAACCAAAACTACTCCAAGAAAGGCCTCTAAATAATATCCAAACTCAACCACCAAAAAGGGAAATAACTTCCCCCACTTACCTAAAAATCTAGAAGTTTTTAACTCAACCAATCCTAAGGTTAACCACTATGTATAGTTGAGGTTATGCAACTCAGTTTCAATTTTCGCACAAAGGAAAAAATAGACTTTTTGAGTAACCTCAAAAGTCAATAAAAGGGGCTTAGGAGGTGGAAAATACCCCCAACCCATACCCATACACCTTGGGTATAAATATTTCATGTTTTAAAGGTCTTAGGAATAGATTAGGGACCAAACAAATGCTAGGAATATTTAGGAACATCTAGCAACTCCAAAATGTAGATTAAGCACTAATCTAGATTAGGGATGACTAAACTTGACTAAGAAACAAATTAGGAAAAATAGACACTAACTGAATCTAACTTAAGTCCAAAGGTTACACAGTTAACCCTAACTAGCATGCTGGAATGCATATACAAATTCACGAGTGTCAAGCAACACTATAAGAACATAGTTAAGAACATTAACATTTACGAAACATGGAAAGATACATTTATACATCTCGCAATAAAATTAAGTTACGAACAAAAAGGTTTCCACAAATGGAACATAGGGATCAGTTTCATTCCTCTATCAAGTTTTCTCAACTAAAATATCCTGCACACTCATTGCACACATCAGTAGTCCCATAAAATCACATGCACATATGTATATACGTATCAGGGAATCACATAAATTAAAACATACATCTATAAATCAATCAAGATTTCTCTCATCCTACTCATATTCTTAACCATTAAAATCTCTTAATCATAGTGTTAATCCTACATTTACTTATTTCATCAACATACATGTTCATAAAGCATGAAATGATGGACTCCAATATCTGAAAGTAAACATCACACAACATGAAATAATATAATATGATATGTTCAATGTATCTAATAGTGTCTCAATGTATCAAGTCATAAGTATCAAAATAATAATGTAACAACTAAGGCTACGAAGGGTCAGGGTGAGGCCTCACAAGAAAACTAGTACAGAGACTATCAAGGTTAGAGATGTTAAAACTAAGAAGTGGGAACCCAAGAAGAAAGTGCAATTTCGAGTGAATGAGATAGAAAAATAAAATGTGCAAGAGAAGGTGTCAGGATCTAATAATTCGAAGAAAATAGTAATCCCTGCTACTCAAAAGGCTCCTACTCTAGGTATGATTGTTAAACCCACTATGTCTGAGTCAATTGATATGATATCCATGTTATCCCAAATCACTGTTAAGGTACCTTTGTCTAAACTCTTTAGACTTGAAGAGTGTAAGAGTAAAGCCTTGTCATGGTCGAGAGGGATAGGAAAGAGCAATAACAGTGTAGAATAAAGTGTTATTCAATAGACTCCCTTAGTAGTAGAGGATAGTGGCATCATATCCCAAATTCTCCAAATGTTCTTGGATGACTCATCAATAGCATACATAGAAGATATTGACCCATTCTTTCTTAGTCTAATTATAAAAGGGAAGACCCTTAAAAATTGCATGATAGACTCAGGAGCCTCTAACACCATAATAACTTTCAAAGTAATGGAAGCCTTAGGATTGAAAGTAGACACTACACAAGGTAGATGTAAATGTATGGATGCTAGGGAAGTCCCAGTCATAGGTACCATAGATGCTTTACCATTTAAACTAGCTGCATATCCTAAGGTAGAGTTGACCATGTCAGTCCTTGTAGTAGATATACCTCCACAATATGGAATGTTGCTTTCCAGGAAATGGAGTGCTACTATGGGAGGTAGTCTATAATGTGACTTAACCTATGCTACCTTTCACATTAGAGATAAAGCTATCAAGGTAAATAGAGAGCTAAGGGTCAGTCACATTTTAGGGGAAGAAATTGATAAAGATGCCACTTGCTTCTTAGATACTAGGGTGAATGCATTCAAGGCTGACTTGATTATTCAAGAAGTTGAAAATTTTCCTACTATTATTGAACATGAAGTTGAGTATTGCATAGACTCACCAATATTATGGACAATGTTCTTTGATGGGGCTAGTTCTAAAGAAGTTGCAGGGGCAGGGGTAGTTTTTGTTTCTCTAGAGAAAAAAACTTATAGATATTCTTTTACCTTGAATTTTTCATGTAATAATAATATATATGAGTATGAAGCCTTGTTGTTAGGGTTGAAAGTTTCTACCCACCATGGAATTAAGAAATTGCATGTCATAGGGGATTCTGAATTGATTATCTCTCAGATAAAAGAAACTTTTGCATCCAAAAATAGAAGATTAAAGCAATACAAAAATGTTGTTTGGGATCAAATAGAATTCTTTGATGCATTTGGTATCTCATGGATAGATAGAACCCAAAATAAGATGGATGACTTGTTAGCAAATGTAGCAATTAAGCACCAGGAGATATCATTTGTAGGGATATCACAAATTGAAGTTCAGAACAAACCCTCAATACCTAATAACATTGAACATTGGCAAGTCTTTGAAGATGATAAAGATATTGTCAATTTCTTATTAAATGAAGATAAGTATCATGGTTAGGAGATGGATTATAGTGATTTGGTTGAGACCATAGATGGGAGGGAAACAATTTTTGGCTAGGAAGTTATACAGTTAACGACTAACGAAGTGCCTAAAGGTCTAGTTGTCTTAGAGAATATGTTTGATAACTAGGATAGGGTAAAACATGGAGCTAAGTACTATAAGCTTTAGGAACTAGAGGAGATAAATTTGGGAACAAATGAGGCCCCTAAGAAAGTTTATATTGGTCAGAACCTATCAGCTAAAATTAGAAAGCCTCTGATTGACCGATTGAGAAAGTATAGACATGTCTTTTCTTTGTCATATGATGTTTTAAAGGCTTATAGAGAAGACCTTTTTCAGCATGTCATACCTTTGAAGGATAATTTCAAACCCTTTAGGTAGAAATAGAGACCAGTTAATCATACTCTAGGCCCTAAAATGCAAGAGGAACTAATGAAGTTAAGGGAGGGGGAATAATCAAACCTATTAGACATTCCACCTGGGTTTCAAACTTAGTTCCTATTAGAAAAAAGAATGGAGATATTAGACTCTGTGTAGATTTTAGAAATTTGAACATTTCTTGTTTAAAAGATAATTATGTATTGCCAAATATGGAAGCCATGTTGCAGCAAGTAACAGGGTCTGAACTTATGTTAATGATGGATGGATTCTCAGGATATAACTAGGACCTAGTAAAAGAAGTAGAACAATTCAAGACAACATTTACAACTCCTTGGGGGACTTATGTATATGTAAGAATGCCATTTGGTTTGATTAATGTAGGTGCTACATTCCAAAGAGCCATGGATGTGGCTTTTCATGAATATATAAATAAGTTTATGGTGGTATATCAAGATGACCACATAGCTTATTCCAAGAAGGTTGAAGACCATTATGGGCATCTGGAAAGGATTTTCATTAAAGAATTGGAATATGGAGTGTCATTAAACTCTAAGAAATGTGCATTTAGGGTAACTAAAGGTAAGTTA
This sequence comes from Cupressus sempervirens, assembly GCA_028749045.1. Classification (NCBI taxonomy): domain Eukaryota; kingdom Viridiplantae; phylum Streptophyta; class Pinopsida; order Cupressales; family Cupressaceae; genus Cupressus; species Cupressus sempervirens. The sequence goes on from CM053788.1 coordinate 476,285,368, forward strand.
TTGGGACACATAGTGTCAAAGGATGGGGTAAAGATAAATCTTGAAATAGTAGCAACCATTGATAAAGTCAACAAGCCAAAGAATGTAAAAGGAATTCAATCCTTCTTTGGCCAAGTTAATTTTTTGAGAAGGTTTGTTACTAACTTTGCTGAAATTAGTAGACCTATTTCAAAGATGCTCGAGAAAGGATCCACTATAAATTGGAATGGTGAGCCTTCACAAGCATTTCAAGATGTGAAGATTACTATAAAGAATGCCACAATCCTAAGGACTCCTGATTACACTAAGCCAATGCACATATTTTCTTTTGCATCTTTCCACACTGTAGCTATGGTTCTATTGCAAAAAAATGAAGAGGGATATGAACAACCCATTGCTTTCTTCAGTAAATCACTACAACCTACTGAACTAAAATATGAGACAAATGAAAAACAAGCATATGCTTTAATAAAGGTTGTTAAGGCATTCAAATGCTATTTGATAGGAGCTATTGTCATTACATTTGTACCCAGTGCTGCTATAAAGGATATTTTTTCTCAGCAAGAAGTATTAGGAAGAAGATGTAGGTGGATCAATAGGATCCAAGAGTTCAACATTGAGATACAGATAACAAAGTTGGTAAGAGGTCAATGATTAGCTAAACTCATGGCTCAATCTAACATAGATGCTAATAAGATAAATATGGTGACAGATGACCTCAAATTTGATTTATGTGACATGAATCATTGTGAATGGTATACCAATGTTATTCACTATTTGCAACACTTAGAGGTTCCATCTCATTTAACTAAAAATGAGAAAAAAACACTAAATTACAAGCCATCAAGTACATAGTTATCCAAGGCAGTTTGTGGTGGAGAAATTTTGAAGGGATATTAGTGAAATGTGTTGATCAAGAAAGAACCCAAGAAATTCTGAATGAGATGCATACTAGAGTGTGTGGGGGATATTATATGGCTAGGACTACTACACACAAGGTAATGAGAGCTAGATTCTAGTGGCCATGCTTTTTTAAAGATGCTCAAATTTTGGTTAGGAAATGTGACTCTTGTCAAAGGTTTGCTAGAAAACTAAAAAATTTTAGGTAATACTCCTTTAAAGCCAATTGAGGTTCAAGCACTATTTCAGCAGTGGGGTATGGATTTCATAGGTGAGATTTCTCCCAAATCTAGTACTGGCTATTAATGGATCTTAGTTGCTACTGACTACTTTTAAAAATGGGTAGAAGCTATCCCCACAAGAAATGCAACAAGTAAGGTTATCAAAAATTTCTTGCTTAGTAATGTTATTTCCAAATTTGGTTACCCTCAGAGAATTGTGATAGAAAATGCTATGTGTTTTAGGTTTGAGGAATTTATAAAGTTCTGTGACAAATATGGAATAACTAGATCAACATCCTCCCCATATCATCCACAAGGGAAAGGATAGGCTGAATCCACAAATAAGAACTTGTTAAAAGTCATTAAGAGGATCTTGGATGATAACAAGAAGGCATGGGATTCTAAGTTGTAACTTGCAATATGGGCTAACAAAGTGACTGTAAAAAAGGCCATTAGAGTGGCCCCATTTGATCTAGTATATGGAATTTAGGCTAGAATGCCTCAGGATAACTTAGTAGGACTCTATAATTATATCCAATTATATGATGAAGATATTATAGATGATATGCAAGAAAGGATGGATGAGCTTGTAGGGCTAGTAGAAATCAGAAAAGAAGCATCTCTTAGGAATCAAAAGCTGCAACTACAAGTTAAGACATTATATGATAAAAGGATAGTGAGTAAAAAATTTTCTAATAGAGATTTAGTCCTAATGTGGAATGCAAGAGTTGAGGATAAAGGAAAACATGGTAAGTTTGATCCTATCTAGGTAGGTCCCTATTTAACTGAAAGTGCATGGGGAGAAGATTCTTCTATCATCAAGGATTTATCAAACAACATTCTAGAATTGCCACTTCATGGATAGTTCTTGAAGAGATACTTTTCCTAAAAGTATCTATTTTCCATGAATAGTAGGTTTAAGAGTTCCCTTTTTCCCCTATACATTTTTGTGTATATTGTAAATCCATGTGAATATCCCTGTATAGTGGGTTTTCCTTGTTTCTATTTTCTATCTTGTGATTTCTAAAGAAGTTGTCATTTTGGTATCAAGTTTGAGATCTGGTCTCCCAAAGATTTTGAATTCTTGTATAGACTCAGGTAGTCTATCATCCCAAGACAGACCCAGTGTTGGTCTGATTTTTACATAGTAATTTCTCTTAAAATCATGGTACAAAAATTCAAATATGAGTTCTTTTATTTGATCCTAGGGTTTTAGGTTTTGGGTTTTTCTATTTTTATATCTCTTAGAATCTATGTAAAACCCTAAGTCTTGCACTTTTCTAAATCAACTAGGCATGAAATCTTTTAAAATAGTTGAATACTCTTTTCCCACATACTTCAAAGTCATTGTTGTGTCCTTTTGAAAAGGTCTTGTTCTGCCATTGGATCTTGTTTGGATCCATAGATGTCGCGTGCTTTCTTTAAAATGTTGCAAGACTATTTACTACAGCGATGTAGTGACCATCGAAAAACTCTGTCATGGTACTAAACATTGTAGTCCAACATTGGAGAAGTGTATCAATTTGAAAACATTATGGTCACGTGCTCTATCCTAGGGTTGTCAGTATCAAAAAGAATGCACGTAGAACAATTCACAAGTGGTCTCATTGGAACCTAAGATATCCTCGTGAGTCGCTATATCGTGACTAGAATATCATCAATTTTCTCCGTAGCGACATAGTGAGTCCTCAAAATATAAAGAAAGTGGCCTAATTTTTCAAACATTGATGTGACCATGGCATTCCCATGTAGTTTCATAAATATGCCTGACCATCTTCTCTAACAAAAACATTAATTGGTGAAGTTTCAATTACTGTGTTACATGTTCTCTATCACTAGAATTCATTATCTTCTGGAGGTCGCTACTTTGCAATCAAAAAATCATCAATTTTCCTAGTAGTGACATAGTGAGTGCCCAGATATTACAAAAGATGGTGTTCTTTTAATATAGGTAGTGATTTTGAGGATCCCGAGGAAGATATCTTACAAAATATGCCTTTATTTCCATGATAGTCAAATCAACCATGGTTATTTTATTTTTAATTTTCCCTATACTAATTTTTTGATGGGTTGCCAAAAGTCGCTATGTCACTACCTAAAAGTAGGTGATTTTCACCGGTAGCAAAGTAGCGACCCAGCTAAAAAAATAACATGGCAAAGCCAAGGGGGGGTGATGTTATTGGAAATTAGAATTATATATATATATATATTCCAACATGTTAAGCCAACTTAGCATTAGTAGTAACTTGGACCCATGCCCCATGCATAAAACATGTGAAGAATTCTAACCGTCAGATCAAGCATGGATCAACGATACTAGCTATTTTGTTATGGAAAGATGTGAACTTTTTATTTATAACGAGGTAGTGAGTTTGGATCCCACCAAAGCTTAAAAGATTCATGAAATTTCCATGCCCTCAGATCAACCTCCAATCTATGGTTGTAACTATCTCGCTATGAAGAGTTGCATGAAGATTATGTATAGTGAGATAGTGAATGGGGGACCCACCATATTTCCCATAAGACTCACATCAAATATCTACCACAAGATCAAAGAAGCATCAATGGTTATCACTATCTCGCTATAGAAAGATGCTCAAAAGTTATGCATAATGAGGTAGTGACTTGATGACATGTGTCCCTAGTCATCGGTGGGCCAAGAATGAAATGCCAATATTGAACGAAAGGTACAAATGGAAGCATTTTATTGGTTTGATTGGCAGCATATTAGGGAGAAAGGTGAGTTAGCCTAGTTTTCTTTCCTAGATCATAGGATTTTTTGAGGATCAATGGTGTAAATTCAAAAGGAAATATGATGCCACCCTGTTTTTCAATTCTGTGCATTTATGATCAATGAAAGCTTCACATGCAAGAAAAATAGAGTATAATACAAGAGATTTTACCATTTCCAATCTCACACAAACAAAGATTTCACATTTTCTGAGCACCGGAACCTACTGATGATATTGTGATAAGCTTGGCAAAGACATGAAGCAATCCTCCCTATTTGTGAGCTATTGAAGAGGTTTGGAGAAGAACAAGTTTGTAAAATCAAGTAAGTTCTTATATTATAACCTTTGTAGCTTTCATGTCCTTGTGAATTATAGTCAAGATGCCTCCTAAGAAAGCATTTTCTGGGCAAGTAAATTATATGGAAAGAAATGTTCATGATGATCTACTAGAATTACTCCTAGGGTCCATCACTAAACTTGCACAAGTTAAGAAGTTAATTTCCTTAAACCCTAGGCTTAAGATTGCTGATGGCCTACATGACAAAGGGAATTGGGTTAGGGATGCAACAACTATACAAACAGGTCTTGTTTTGTTCAAAAAAAGGTTTTCAAAAAGGAATTTGTTTGCCCCTCATGCTAACTTCTAGAATTTTGATTTGGGAAAGCTAGTAGTTCCAAGTGTTTTCATGGATTACAATTTTCTTGAAACCATTGCAAAGAATTATGACCAAGCTATTAGGGTGGTGAGCAGAACTGATGGTGTGCCTTTGATCTCAATCAGTCTTGAGGAAATTAGGGAGGTTTTTCACCTAGAGCCATTGTCAAATTATCATGTGTCAATTAATTTGTTAGAACTAGAAAATGAATACAAGGTAAAGAAGGATGTGATTAGGGGAGGTGCACTAAGGGCACACATTGGCACAATAGGAACTTTTCTAGTGATCACTACAGCCTTGAGGAAACCTTCTAAGAAGAGTCTTTTAACTTCTTGGGCTATAGAGATATACATGACCCTGTGTCATGTTTTTGGTGAGGAAAAATAGGATTTCATGCCTATTGGCCTTATGTATATGATGTTGCAAGTTGCCTCTTTTGGTGTAGATCTCACTTTTTATTTTGCTTCATTTTTAGCTAAAGAAATCCATGTTGGTTTGGTTGGAATTGCCAAAGGGAAAGTGGAGAAGACATTTGGGCACTATTCTCTATTGATGCATATGTTCTTGTTTAAAGGGGTGACATATTTTGGTAAAGAGATGGAATTGAACAAAGAGGAGAATGGGGAAGCACTACCAATCCAGTTGTAGAGTGAAAATATGACTTGGGATGCAAATAATGACAGTTTTGTTAGATTTGATAGGTATTTTGATTCTAAATTGAGATGCCTCATATTAAGTGATAATCCCAGGATCCCTAAGGCACTAATGAACCTCATTAGGCCTATGGATAACCCCCATAATTTGAAAGTTTCACACAATTGGGGAGATATCATACCTTATTTTGTTTCTACTATTTTTAGAATCTATTGTTTTAGGGGGAGCCCTCATGTTTTTCCCTACCAAGTACCTTTAAAAGTAGGAATGGCTGAAGTTTTGTGGTAGTTAGGAGGAGTGGAGGAGATGTTTCTATTGAAAAGGTCATTGGGGTCCATTTTTCCTACTTGCAATATAACACACCAGTTTGTGATTACCAAAGGGGGTTGGAGCTTTTTACATAAAATTTTGGATCAATATAAGTGGTTGTCTCCCATCCCCATTTTTGAGATAGTGAAGGATTTTTTAATCAAACTTTGAGGCATAGGATTAAATTAGGTTAGATAAACATGATTGATACTATCCAGAGGACATCAAACTAAAAAGGAAAAATGGAGGGTTTATTCTCAGTTTTTAGAAATGATTCATTGTTTTGATCATAAATATGATCCTCTAGATAATGCTAATACAGAGGCTAGTAAAGTAAATAAGCTTATGAATATCTTCCTTGAAATAATGGAAGCTATGAATGAGAAGAAACAATTTTTTATTGATTCTTACCCTGATAAGGCCAGAGAGGTCATGAGGAGGTTGGTTTTCACTCCCAATATAGGAGTTGATCAAATAATTATTCAAAAGAAACCAAGTTATACTATGATTTAGAATAAAAGGGCTCTTGTGGATAAGTGCAAACAAATAATGGGATCCACCAGTGTCATCAAAGAGGAGAGACCTGATGAACCTTCTCCTAAGAGGTAGAAGGTAATGAAAGAAAAGAGTCCTCAAGTTGAGGAATATTTTCCCACTCAATCCCCTTAAGGATTGGAGAAGAGTAGCTCACTGGTGAGAAAATTGAGCAGATTGGATCACAGGGAGGCATTTATGTTACTCAAGCAGAGTTAGATGAGGGTAACCCTCAAGAACCTCCTTCACCAAGTTTGGATCTAACAATAGTTGACTATAGAGGTAAGGAAATGGACCCTGTGTTAGAATAGGCAAGTCATCAATTTTTGGTTGATGACAATTTTGTAAAGTCTAGGGCTTTCAAGCAATTTGCATGGAGGATAAACATGAATAATTTTGAAGAAAGGTGTAAAAAGGTGAAAACAAAGCATCCAAAAATGGGTGAAGCCTCCATTGAGAACCAAAAAGAAGAAGAAATGATAAGAGAGTTTCATAATATTAGCCTTGAATAGGGAAGACAAATGGTGAAGGCATCTAGAATTTTGTTGTTACCAAATTGGGACATTGCTAATGCCTTAATTTTCAGTTCTATTTTGAAATAAATTGAATTTGCAAGATTAGAATAAAAAGGACTTCCAAGGTACTACATTTGTTGAGGATCAAGTTGCATTGGTTAGCTGGTCATTAAGAAGAGGGTCTAGAGCCACACTATCACAACCATATGAGTCTAGATTGATGGGAAACATAATTGTAAGGAGAGTTGCTAATACTTCTTATGTATAGGCAGCACATTGGAATGTGGATTCACCCCAATTTGTTTTGGCCACTACTAAGAAGGAAGAATAGGACATGTTTGAATTACAAAGTAAATATGAAACACTTATGGATGTTTAAAATCAAGAGGTGAAAAAGAGAATTAAGCTTGAGAATAAATTAATGGGAAGGTCTACAACACCAAGAATAACATACTCTCACCCCTCAGTTGAACCTTTCAAATCCACCCCAAAGGCTGGAATACTACACAGCAGAAGACTTTGAAGAAGAAAAAGGCAAGTTGTGGGCATTACATGTGGATTTGGAGGAAAAATATGAAGATAAATTAAGAAAAGCTCTTACATATTTGGGGAACAAAATTGAATGGCCACTAGTCTATGATCAGTTGGCTAGAGTGATTAGTATCTGGGAGGAATTGAAAGCCAGTGATGAGGCTTTGAAGCCTATTGTGAATAAGTGGGTGAGAAGGAAGAAAGAAATGACATTTTTATGTTACTCTGTCATAAGAACTTCTTATCATATCAAATTGAGAAGACCTTTGATATTGTTTCTGATCTTTCTAATTTTGACAATAGGATGATTCATTTACAAAGAATAATAGTAGGCTACTTGAAAAAGTACAAGAGCCAAAAGTTTAGTTTTTTTCCTTATGTCCTAGATAGGAAAAATAATTTGAAAAACAAAGATGAATGGGAAAAAGAACTTGATGATATATTTTCTTTAAGGATGAATAAAATTATAAATGAAATAGGGCATGCATGGTGGGCTACCACAGCTGAAGAGATAGTGAAAGCCCAAATATTCTTTAATTCTTTAAAATAAGAATTTGTTGATATTAATAGGGAGGTGAAATATGTTATCAAAAGGAAACAAGATATTCTACAATTTGATTGGCCTGGTGACACATTGTTTGACAAATGGATGGCAAAAGTTTCTCCTAGTGAACAATTTGAGGAAGTTGTAACTAACAGTGATGAGGTCCAGGATGATGAGATCTAAATCATTGACACTGTTAGTACACAATGCCAACAAAAAGAAGAAGACAAGAATGTATAGTTAGCTCCAGTTATAGAAATAGAAGCCTAGGATGTGGACATGATAGAGAAACAATCAAGGATAAAATTAATATTGTCTGTCCAAGGTGAAAACAGTGAAAATCCAAAGGTAAAATTTGATATAGAAATACTACAGGACTCATCATTGGCCAGCTTGAGGGCAACATATTTAGAGGATTCGTGAATAAAAAGCCAATAACTTGTTTTGATGTAATAGAAATGGGCCTACCTAAAGTACATTTTGTTGAGTTAACTTTCTGTTATATTGAGTTTTGTTTTTTCTGAACACTTTTCAAGTTTTCCATGCCTGAAGCTTATTGCATCTCACATACATAAGTGAGATCTTAGGGCTAGAACAAGGGTCCAATTTCTAATGCTTTTAGTCATACTTAGTTTATTTTTAGTCCAAGTAATTTGAACAAGCTTTATGATGTATTTTCTCTACAAGTTTATGGGAATATGTATTAATATAGAATGTTCTTTGTGTTTCTTCCTATGGTCATTCTAATTTTGCTAAAAAATGTATACAATTTTCAAAGAAAATGAATACAAATTATGATCTGTACCCATATTAGTTCTTTCTAAATTTTGTCTCCTTTTGGTTACTTAGTTATCTTGATGTTGTATGAGTAAAAACCTATGCAATTGAATGCAATCCTTAAGGTTGTATATCTTTTCATTACTTCTATTAGTTCAATGAATTAAGTAAGAGCTTTGATGAATTTGACAAGATTTTTGTAGTAATGGGAAGGATGTTTTGAATGATGGATTCCAATGGGAATTGTTGATAATATTTTTTGTAAGGCAAAAAATTAGATTTATAGATTGTTAGTAGACTCTAAGCCCTACTGGATTAGGCACTGGTCAAAGTGATTCAACTAAAAGAGAAATAGATCATAAATGGGTATCAAATGCATAATTACAATCAATTTTACTTTTATTTCCTAAAGATCTTCAATGTTGGTCAATACTTGTTTGTATGAAATAGTCTAGCCTTAGTTAGCCACTATTGCAAAGAATACTTGTAGATCTACATAAGACTGTATGACCAAATCTGCTATATGGGATGTATTCTATTTAAAAAGTCACAATTAGCTATTTGTTTACGGATTAAGGATGAGAATCAAAATGAAACTAAGATAGTTTTCATAGAACAATAGTTAGACTGAGTCCCTTAGGTATACCCACCTTGGCTTTGCAAAGCCTAAAGAGAAGAAAACCATTATTGGTTTTGTTAATGTTGGATCCAAATGGTTTGCATGTGTAATTAAAAATAGGAAATGGCTAATCCTTAGGTTGCATAAGTATTATCATTTTGGTATTGAGGCTCTCTATTGCTTAGTAGTTTTTTTTATAAACTCCAATAGGGGGTTTGGTTTTTCACACCATTATGCTAGCCATTTTTGCATATGGTGTTTGAACCCAAATATTATTGGATTTTTGACATTTTTGTACCCAAGGACCAAATGGGTTTTAATTTTGAAGTTTTCCAATTTTGGGGGTTTTACCTCATTTTTTGTGCCACCTTGTTTTCTCATTTTCTTGGTATGAGTTTGGTTGTTGAATGAGATTATCTAGATTTCGATGTCAGTTAGACCTTTATTGCACTTTTATGTTGCATTGGGATGTGTGTCACATCTTCACTCCCAAGTTTATTTTTTGGTTGGGCATATTTCTACATTGTGTTCTCATCTAGTCATTGTGCTATGATCTTCATGGTGGTGGTGCACCACACATGAGTACATGCACATACATTTGTTAGGCGACTTGTGAGGCTTGATCTTTTGCAATAATTTTGGAACTTATGATCATTGGAGTTGTGTTTCAAATTTTAATGCCTATGGGAACTCATCATTAAATGAGCATGGGTAGGGTAGGGAAGCACATGGAGGGGATTCTATCTCACAGCCTTGTGACTATTTCCTAGTTTTTAGAGGAATTTTTATGTAAGTGATAAATAAATTAAAATACTAGGTGGTAATAAATAAAAGATAATTTAAATGTTTGGGTTGTGTGCCTTCTACTGAGAAGAGTTGTTGTCTAGGTTGTGTGCCTTCTGTTGAGAATAGTAGCTGCCAATACTAACTTGGGATTTTGGATGCCAACAAACTCTCCATGATGTTAGCACCTACTTAGTAGCCCATTAAGTATCTAACCAGGACCTATAGTTTTTGCATTTTCTATGTTCTTGGTTTCAGTCATCATATTATCTAGTGTGAGTGTTAGCCATGGATGTTGTGCTTTATGCATATTTGTGGTTGGATCATTGTCTCCATCAACATGATAGGAGTAGACCTATAGGTTCCAAATAGTTGGGAGGCACATCTACCTATACTATTGATAGGGATTGGTGTACAGAGATGATCTTTTGTCCTAGTGTGGCCATTGCTAGATGTTTTTACTTGGTACTTCAAGTTTTAGAGTATGCTTTCTTGTGATTTATGCTTTCATTGGAATGCTTGTATATCATGTTTAGATGACATTAGCTACTGACACATTTTCTTATTATGATGATTAGCATATGATAGATGATGTTATCCATGTTTCTAGGATTGTCTTATGATTTACTCCTAGCATGTTATATTTCCTTATGCTTATGTTGTAGCACGTTTTAGTAGTGACATCCTTATATGATATTACAGATGATCTTATTGATGGGTTGGGATGTTATGTGTGGGGACATCTAGGACCCATGATGGTCTTATGATATTATTATGGTTGGAAGGAACCACATACTTAGTTTGGTTGTACTATTCATTGTGATGTTACTTCTATTTATTGTGATGTTCTTCCAATACTCTATGATGTTTCCTTTTGTACTGTCTCTTCACTACTTGATTAGATGTTTAGATTCAGTTTCCTACTTTCTATCTTCTAATTATGGTTAGAGTGTCCTTGCCTCAAGATGTTGATTTGGTACTCCATGTTGTGGAGGAACTTCAATCCTTTGCTTTTTACCTTTTTTTGGCTTGTTATCTTTGGATCTCACATGAAATCATACTTTCTCATGTGAGAATGCAAGATTTTGCATGGTGTATTGGGTTTCCTCGTGTGGCTTTTGGCACCTTCTTGTGCAAAACCAAACACTAGTTTTAGGTGTCTTCATTGTTTGGTCAGGTACCTTCCTACACCATTTGGTGCACATCCTTGTCTGGCATGTTACACATCTATTTTTGGTCCTTGCACAAAAAATAGGGGGCATCTCCACTAGTTTTCAAGGATCAATTTTTGGTGATTCTAGTACCCTTGGGTTTACTTAATTTTCCATGCCTCAATAGATCTTAGTTTCTTTGTGTGGCTGTCATTTTGTTTTTTCATTTCCTATTGTGTGTGTGTTAGTTTAGGTAGTAGCATTCACTGATTCATTAGCTACTAGGATGGTGGTTACTTCTGTTGTGATCTTTGTGATCCATGTATGATGTTGCCATGTGCTTTCATACTTGTTAAAAAAATGGTCTTGGCTTGTATTAATGATCTCTAGGTGAGGCATTACAAGGCATGAGCATTCTTATGGATTGGAATTTAATCCTCAATAACAAATCAATGTTAACAACATCTCATATAAAACTTCAAAACATGATGAAACTATGAAGGATTTTGACCAAGAAGTTCTTTTTCCTAAACTCCTTTATTCTATGATGATTACTAGACCTAAATGCAAAAGGAAACATAGTCCACACTTGAAAACTCTTCGCTTTTTTTTGTATCATAAATTTTTATGCAAGTGGTAAGGGTATGGATAGTGGAAGTTGGTAGAGATTAACCCACAAATAGACCTTGAAAAGGTTTGAGAGCCAAAGGAGACCCTAGACCCCACACTTGTACCTTTACATAAATTGAATCAACATGAACCTTAATCAAAACATGTAAACATGAAACAAGACTCAGGGGATGTTTTTTTTACATTATCATGTTCATGTTGACTGGATTTGAGGACCCCAAAACAAAGAGAAGGCATAGATCCTTCAATACTCACTTGGAATGCTAGTAGCCCAAGAAATTAGATTTTGGCCTACAACTTGAAGACTTTGGATTGAAACAAGGAAGCCAACCACCAAAATAGTTATCATTTTAGATGTATTACAAAACCCCAAAATGTTGAGATCATATGAGCAAAGATGTTGTCATAACCCTTGGGACAACAAATAGGCCTAGGGGGTTAACTAGGGCACTTTTACAAAGGAAGTGAAATTCAAACATGTGATAAAAATATAAAACCAATTTTATTAGATATAAAACACCCAAAATATACTAAATCTAGAGTTACAAGTCTTGGGAAAAATTTTTGGGGTCTCAATCACTTGTTGTTACAAAATAGCACATTGGTGCATACATGATATATGCACTTACGGCATCAGTTTTCTTCCTTGTCCCTACATATTAGCAACTCAAACAAAAATAATCTCAAATAAGACTAAATTATAAGGATTCCACTAAAGGCCATAAATTTCCTATGGTGGAATCTAGAGTTATAAAGCAATTTCTTCAAAAACCCTACAAACCCTCAAAACTCAAACTGTTTGCACTAAAAAAAAAGTATAACTTGAGTTGTATAAAATTTCATGACCTCAAACTAGTTCCATTTTAAAGCTAACTTGATGGTGCATCTAATATTACTAGGCTTAGACTTCTATGCATTAGTACAAGTATGTACCATGTAGAAAACTGGCCCAAAATGTAGAAAATAGGGTTATTCTTTATTGATTTTAGTGCAAAAACTGACATACTACCTTGCACCTACCTGAAAGGGCTATATGAAGCTCTTCCCCAACTGATCCAACCAATTTTGAAAGGTTGTGATTATTGGGGTTGTGATTACAAACATTTTTGCTTAATTGTACAAAAAGTTGCAAAGTTGCATAGCAACTTTTGCAATATTTATTGCATTTTTACATTTTAAAGCTTTAAAGATATTTTAACCATCCAAATGAGTCCTAATTGACTCAATGCAACTAATAGACCCTAGATTACAAATAAATTCATACAATTACATGAATTTTTCCCTTATGACCTCATTGAGCAATGGGCTTATAAAACACCCAAATTGCTAATGGACCACACAAAAGGGTTAGAATTGAACCTAAGAGTCTAGAAACATTGTCTTATTGAAAACATAGAAGATTAAACTAGAACACGACTGCGAATGATTCAAAAAACTTTATTTCATTATTTCATGAGAGGGTGCTCCTGCACCATGCTACCTCGGGGAAAAGAAGCTCAAGTTCCTACTTGAGGTGAATTGATTAAGAGTGTATACATGTTGCTAAATCCAATCTTCAATCATCCAGGTGGCATGAATGGTAGGTAGCCCTTCAAGTATTGATAGTATGTTTGATTCCTTGTCTTCTTGGAAATTTTTATTTCCAAGATTGCTTCCAACTCTAAAGGTCATGAAGGTGGTAGATCTTTCAACTAGTCTTCATGTGAATCTACTGTAGATGTACCTACAACATTAGAAGTATCCTTGAAATAGTGAGGTCAACCATATTGATAATTGGTGAGATGGCAATAATAGGTGGTATCGAAATTTCATAAGCATTAGGACCAAACTTATACAAGATTTTACAAGGTCCTATCTTATTCATTTGGAGTTTGGTATGATGACCTTTTAGGAGTCTTTCCTTTCTTAAATATGCCCATACTTTGTCACCTACTTGGAATTGAACATCTTTCCTCTTCTTATCTACTTGTGCTTTGTATTTTTGTGAAATTTGTTCCAATGTATCTTTCACCTTTTCTTGTAGTTGTTCAATAAGTTTAGCCATTTCTTCTCCTTGTGCACTAACCTTTATGTCATTAGGTAACTCTCTAAGTTCTAGAGGTCCCTTTGTATTATAGCCATAGAATATTTGGAATGATTTCTTCCCTATAGACCTATTGAATGAATCATTGAAAGAAAACTCAGCTTGTGGAAGAGTTAGATCCCAATTTTATGCATATTACTTGGCAAGGAATCTAAGGAGGTTTTCAAGAGATCTATTTACAACTTTATTTGACCATCCATTTGAGGATGGTAGGCAAAACTAAATTACAAGTTAGTGAGCAATTTCTTGTGCAAGGTTCTCCAAAAGTGTCCTTGGAATTTGGTGTCTCTATCTAAAACAATAGAGTTAGGAAAACTATGAATTCTTATAATCTCTCTAACAAAGAGATGGGCAATATTAGAGGAATCAAGAGTTCTCTTACAAGGGATAAAGTGTGCCATCTTGCTGAAACAGTCTACAACCACAAATATATTATCATATCCTATTGTTGTCCTTGATAATCCCATTACAAATTCCATAGATATTGCTTCCCAATGTCTAGAAGTGATTGATGGAGGTTGGTATAACCCTTGGTTAGTTGTAATACCCTTTTCTTATTGACATATAACACGTGACTCTGCATATTTCTTGACATCATGTTGTATTTTTGGCCAATGATAATGTCTCTTAATATCCTCTAATGTTTTATCAATACCAAAGTGACCACTCATTCCTCCATAATATTTTTCATTTACTATATTGTCTCTCATGGAGCATTTTGGAATATAAATTTGATGACCCCTAAAAATTAGTCCATCTTGAATAAGAAATTCAGAAAAAAATGTATGATACCTGTCCATAAGAGTAGTGCAAACCTGATATATTTTGCCAAAATCTACATCATCTCTGTAAAGGTCCTTCAATGCTTTGATGCCTATACTTTAAAATTGGATTTCCTACACCAAAATTATCCTCCTACTAAGAGAATTAACAACTTTATTTTCTTGTCCTTTCTTATGCTTCATGGTGAATGAATAGGCTTGTAATTGTTCCATCCACTTGATATGTTTCACACTCAACTTTTCTTGAGAATTTAAGTAACTTAGAGCATGGTTATCTATAAAAACCACAAATTCTTTAGGTAATAAATAATGACTCCATTTCTTGGGGATTGAACCATAGCATAAAGTTCTAAGTCATAAGTTGCATACTTCTTTTTAGCATCATTTAGTTTTTCAGAGAAGAAAGCCATAGGTTTATTGTCTTGGCTAAGGACTATCCCAATTACTAGATTGCTTGCATCTATCTCAATAGTAAAAACCTTATTAAAATCAGGAATAGTGAGTATTGGATATTGTGCCACCCTTTATTTCAAATATTCAAATGCATCATTTACTGCTTTAGTCCAAACAAACTTTACCTTTTTACCTCTTTTTATTGTATCCAATATAGGTGCACATACATTGCTGAATTTCTTAATGAACTTTCTACAAAATGTTGATAAACAATGAAAAAAAATTTCATCACCTACATTCTTTGGAGGAGGCCAATTAATGATTGCATCTACCTTTGCTAGATCCTTTTTTAGTGTCCCTTGTGAGATCACAAATCCCAAGAAGATGAATTCTTTTTGGAAGAATGTGCATTTCTCAAGGTTGATCATTAGTTGATGCTCTTTTAACCTTTTGAGAACCAATTCAATGCATTCAAGGTGTTCCTCCAAGATGAAACTAAAAATTATGTCATCAAGATAAACAACCAAAAACTTTCCATTGTAATCATAAAATATTTCATTCATTAGCTTTATGAAGGTAGAGGGGGTGTTGCTTAAACCAAATAGCATTACTATCCATTGATAGAGACCTTCTGTAGTTTTTAAGGAAATCTTCCATTCATCACTTGACTTGATTCTTATTTGGTGATAACCAAATTTTAGATCAAGCACTTTATGCAAGTGGTAAGGGTATGGATAGTGGAAGTTGGGAGAGATCAACCCACAAATAGACCTTGAAAAGGTTTGAGAGCCAAAGGAGACCCTAGAATCTCGCACTTACACCTTTATATAAAATGAATTGACATATGAACCTTACTCAAAACATGGAAACATGAAACAAGACTCAGGGGATGTTTTTTTACATTATCATGGTCATGCTGACTAGATTTGAGGACCCCAAAACAAAGAGAAGGCATAGGTCCTTCAATACTCCCTTGGAATGCTAATACCCTAAGAAATCAAATTTTAGCCCACAACTTGAAGAATTTGGATTGAAAGAAGAAATCCAACCACTAAAATGGTTATCACTTCAAATTTACTAGAAGACCTCTAAATGCTAAGATCATATGAGCAAAGATGTTGTCATAACCCTTGGGACAACAATTAGGCCTAAGGGGCTAATTAGGGCACTTTTACAAAGGAAGTGAAATTTAAACACATGCTAAAAACATCATACTAATTTTATTAGATATAAAAAATCCAAAATATGCTAAATCTAGAGTTACAAGTCTTGAGAATAAGTTTTGGGGTTTCAATCGATTGTTGTCACAAAACAACACATTAGTGCGTACATGATATATGCACCTAGGGCATCATTTTTCTTCCTTGTCCCTACATATTAGCAATTAAAACATAAAGAATCTCAAATAAGACTAAGGGTATAAGGATTCCACGAAAGGCCATAAATTTCCTAGGGTGGAATTTGGAGTTATAAAGCAATTTCTTCAAAAACCCTACAAACCCTCAAAACTCGGGTTGTTTACACAAAAAAAAGTATAACTTGAGTTTTATAGCATTTCATGACCTTAAACTAGTTTCCTTTGAAAGATAACTCAATGGTTTATCGAATAGTACTAGGCTCAGACTTCTATGCATATATACAAGTATGTACCATGCAGAAAACTTGCCCAGAATGCAGAAAATAGGGGTATTATTTATTGATTTCAATGCAAAAGCTTGCATACTACCTTCCACCCACCTTAAAGGGCTATATTAAAGTCTTTCCCAACTGATCCAACCAATATTGAAAGGCTGTGACCATTAGGGAATTGATTACAAAAAACATTTTTGCTTAATTGTGCAAAAAAGTTGCAAAGTTGCATAGCAACTTTTGCAACATTTATTGCATTTTTACATTTTAAAGCCTTAAAGGCATTTTGACCATTCAAATAATTCTTAATTGACTCAATGAAACTAATAGACCCTAGATTACAAATAAATTTATACCATTACATGAATTGTTCCCTTGTGACCTCATTAAGCAATGGGCTTATAGAACACCCAAATTACTAATGGACCGCACAAAGGGTTAAAAGTGAACCTAGGAGTTTAGAAACATTGTCTTATTGAAAAGATAGAAAGGTAAACTAGAACAAGGCCATAAATGACCCAAACAAATTTATTTCATTATTTCATGAGAGGGTGATCCTGCACCAGATTTCATGACCACTCTACTAATGAATGTAAAATCTTACAATATAAGATTAGGAAACTCATTGATAGTAAGTTTATTTATGTATCATGCAGCAATGAGTTGTATTTATATCTGATTTTCTCTAAATAAAATTTATGTTCCTATTATGGAGCTCCACATTATGTAAACAATGGTATCCTAATCTTTGGGGGCTTGTTGTCTTGTATAGTGTTGTGAGCGATATAAAATGCCTCCTTTCAACCTTGTTCCTATGCTTGGGGGATAAGGATGTCATCTCCTTCTTTTGTCTCTCTAGAATCCACTTTTCCTTAGTTAAGAAATATCTATCTATTATGTGATATCCAATCATACATGAAAATTATGGTTTGTATTAAGGATCTTTGTCCTTGATCATAACATATTTTTTTTTTTGACATTAGGTTTCCATGGTTGATAAATATTAACCTTGGAAGTTGAATAGTGCGTTGGCTTAATTTTTCTCTTCTTGCATGATATCTTCCATTCATCCCTTCCATGGCCTCATAAGAGTTGTGACCTTCTTGTCTTGGACTGGGTATTGTCTATGGATATTGTATTTATATTGAAGAAGGCTTTATCCTTTTTATTTTCTTTCCTTAACATGTCAAAATAGTATGTATTTTTTCCATCTTAAGGAGGGGGGCATATATACAGCCTCCCTCACTCTACATTATGCATTTTTCTCTAACCTTTTGTTTTGTAGCATGCTAAATCTTTTAAGGCAACTCACATAAGCTACTAAATCCTGAAGAGACACACATTTTTCAATATGTTAAATCTTCCAAAGGTAGCACACATAAGTTGCTAAATCATGAGGAGACACACATTTTATATTCATAGTGATACAAGAAGGTGGATCTATGGATATTTCAGAAGCCATCAAAAGATGAATTACACTTGCAAGCACAATTTTTGAGTGAACTATCAGGTTTCACCACCTATTGGGCTCTCCCTCCCTATTTATGATTCATGGTAAGGTGGACATCTTACTTGGTGAGGTAATCACTTCCTCTTTTCTCTCTTTTTTCTTTCATTCTAGTAGGACTGGATTATGAATCTATGTTATTTATAGTGTTCCTCATGTCTTTCTTATGTAATAATTTATGCTTTTATTATAGCTTTCCAAATATGATATTAGTATGAGAAATATTTCTTAGCAAGGTTTCTTGTGCTAATTGATTTGGGTTTGTCTTAGTATTGACCCTTCTTTTTTGTTCTTATGATTTTCTTTTTTTTGTTTTTGCACCCTCGTGTGTGTATGTTGAGTTATAATCCTTAGCCTAGGGGCTTGTGTCCTTAGCTAAGTTTTATTTTTTCTCATTGTGAATCCATTTGGATCTCTTCTTTCTTCTCCTTTACCAAGAGTTTGCATAGAATCCATTCTCTTACTAAAGTGGGGGCTTAATGTATTATCTTAAAATGGAAGCACTTCCATATTAAGAGTGTTTAGCCATCCAAGTAAGTGGACTAGGGTCATGTCAAGCACCTTGAATAAGTATTTGCATGGATCTAGTTTTTTGCCCCCTATACTTCTTCTCTCCACTTGTTTCTAGCCTCTTTCTAACAACTTTCTCTATGAAATTGAGGAGGTTGATTTTTTGGGTCAAGGATGACCTTGACCCTGATCTAGGGCAAGGTCAACCTTGTTCCTAACTCCATGTCCAATAATCAAGTTGTGGGAGTTTTAGGATACTGGGCTTCAGAAAGTTTCATTTTCCTACTTCTGAGTCAGCTATTTTGAGTTTCAAAATGATGAACTATTAAATTTAATTTAATCTAGGTTCATTTCTAGGGGTTAAGGTTAATTGGGATTTAGTTCTCCCATGTCAACCTTCTTGAGAAGTTTTCTCCCTAGATCTCTATATAAAGAAGCTTTCTCCTCTCATTTTCTCTAAGACACATAATGATATTAGATGATCCATTATTTCCAAGATCAAGCAAGCATTCTATCAATAATTTTCAATCAAGCATCTAAGTCATTGTCTATATTCAAGTTGTCCATTGAAGATCAAGGATTCAAGCATTCAAGCCTTTGAAGGGATTTAGTTCAAGCATTCAAGATTCATCATTCAAACCCTAGATCTAGCCATCATGGTGGTGTGATATTCCTTCAAGATCCTTTTTTCATCTTCTAGATCAATTCATTCTTCTATCAAGGTAGATTCCAAGCATACAATCATGGAAGTTTTGATTTACATTTGCTAATGTTATGTTCAAGCTTTCATATGAACATACTTGTTTACATTTCAAATACAATTGCATATCTATTGAATATCATATCTTCATTGTTAGATCTACTTCTACTACTTGCTAGAATTCTCTATTTCAATTCCATTATTAAGGTTAATTCAAAAAGGGGGTTTGACCAAGGAAAAATCCTAATCCAAACAACAAAACCCTTTTTCTTGTAGGTACAGATACATGACAACAAATTAAAGTGCTGATTTGGATACCCTTTTCATCGAACTTGCAAAATCCATGAACAAAAATTTCATCTGAGTAGTATAGTCCAAGGTCACCTTTTTTGGGCACAAGTGTGCTATGAGGTAAGATTGTGCCCCACTATCTAGGTCAAGATCAACTTGGCTCAAAAAAGAAAAAGATTTTTGAGTTTTGAAGATTTCATAGTTTTGGTTCAAGATCATGAAAATTAATAATTTCTAAGATTATTTGATAGGGTTTTCAATAGTTTATTTTTGAAGGTAAATTCTTTCATTTCTTCATTTCAATATCAAAATTTCCAAATTTACATCCCATCCCCTTACAATTCAAATTTTTGTCTAAAAATATGGGTTTAGGGTCTCTTTCATGCACATTATTCCAAACCCTAGTCATTTATATTTTTATTTAATACAGGTCTTTATGCTAACTCACTAATAAGCCTTCCATTGATATCTTTGATCTTGATTTGGAAACCCTTCACAAATTTAGGCCACTCTTCTCAAAAAAACTTAATCCTTCTTCTCAGATTCACTTATCAATATCAACATCACCTATGCAAGCTTTCTCCTTTAGCTTCACATCCACTCATAGACTTGTGCATTTCTGATCCACCTTTGTCTATATGTACCTTTTGCATACACTTGCACTCCTCAATTATGTTTTTGGCTATGTACCTCTTTAAATAGAAAATTCTTTCTTTACCTTTTTCTATCACCATCAAGATCTTAGAGTTTATGATTAGGTTTAACTTGATTCATTGTATCTGTCCATCTTCTTGATCATCCTCTAGAAAATTCTCTAGAATCCATTGAATAGGTATTTACCTAATCCTCTCCTTGAATTTAATGATCCAACTCATCAATCTTGTCTTTAACATAGTTTACATCTCCCAAGAAATCAACTGTGTTGGCCCGATCTTCACAATTTTCTTGAATTCATTCGCATACTATTACTCAACAATATCTAAATTTTGACACTCTTTCACCACTAAATTTCTTGATCTTTGTAAAGATTTATGGCTTGGCATCAACTATTTTGATTAGTCTATTCTAATGCTCGATCAACACTACATTTTCTTAGCACTTACTATAGCTCAATTAACACTAGCATTACTTGGCATTCCTTAGCCTTTTACTCTATTGCTCAGCTTGGCCAAGTTTTCTTGACATAAAAAATCACTTTGATTTATTGAAGTCCATCTAATCAAATGTCCATTGTAACTCCCTTTTCATAACTCAACCTTTCCTCTAGGTTTTATTGTTATGAGAAACTTCTCAAATTCTCTTCATCAATCAAATCGATATGAGATTTAGATTAGGTAGCAATATATCTTATCAATAGATTTGACATCAATGAAAAAAAAAATTGTTCCAATTGTAAGTTTTCAACAATCTCCCTCTTTGGCATTGATGGCAACATCTCAAGCATCTCAATACTAGTAATAGCTTACTTACCATACAATCCATTTATTGTCATTTTGATTCTTCTTTTTTTATTTTCTCCCTATGAAATGATTGATCTCCCTCTCTAATATATTTATCACTTTGTGTGTTCTCCTTATTTGACAACAATCTTTGTATACTCTTTCTTTCTTATTTATCCCTCTATCTGTATAATATCCCTTTGTAGTAAAATCTCTATGTCTATCTCTTATGTATATGTATTTTTCTTGTTTTACAATCTTTCCCTCTTTGACAACTATTCCAAAGACACTTAGCTATCTAAGCTTCAAATTCTTTATATATTTGAATTATGTAGATTTTGCATGTCTAGCTGATTTTTGTCATCTATCTATGACTGAGTTGTTATGTTGTACTAGATTATCTACCTTAGGCATGTCCCAAAGTAGAGTTCTTGCTAGGATTAGACCACAGACAAAATATAACAATTACATGCAAATATAACCAATAGCAAAAAATAATAGATCACACAAAAAAAAAACACAAGGCATCAAGATTTAATGTGGTTCACCCAATCCTTGGGCTATGTCCACCAAGCAACAAGTCCAATATTATTACGATCCAATGATTACAACCTGATTACAATCCATAATCCCTTACAACTCAATACCACTACAACAACCAATTTGTGCATTACCACTATAAAATAATCCATAGCCCTAAGACCTTTTATACAAGTATTAAACCACTTTAGGTTTATAACTAATAATTACATGTCAACCCAAAATCATGATAAAATAGGGCCCAAATTTTTTTTCAGGGCGATGCTCTGAACCCAAAACAATTTATGAAGTATGTATAGTACTTTCTTGATTAGTCACCACAAACTAACAATCTCCCACTTGGGGACTAATCAGACTCCACATTAGACAAAAATCTCTCACTTGGAGACTAATCTTGTAGCAATATTGCTACCACATGGGGCTTCCACTGGATCAAACCACCCTAGACTCTGTTATTCTTTTATTCAGTTTCAAGCTAGAAGACCAATTGAAGCTAAATAGTAGTTTAGCTTCTCCCTTGTCACTACCTTTGTAAAAATATCTACTAGATTAGCATATTTATGTATCTTGTCTAGCTTTAACTGTCCATCCTCCAAAATTGACCAAATGAAATGGTACCATAACTATATGTGTTTGGTCTTCGAATGTAGAGCTAAATTCTTTGCAAGATGAATGGTAGTCTGACTATCTATAAAAAATAATTATCCTTCTAAGGGTATCCCAATTCTTCCAAGAAGAATTAAAGCCATATCATCTCCTTGGATACCTCTGTAGTAGCAACATGCTCTACCTCTATAGTGGATAAAGCATTAACCTTCTGTAGCTTAGAAACCCAACTCACAGCTACCCCACCAATAGTAAAGACATAACATGTAGTACTCCACCTAGTATCAGTATCCCCTACCAAATCTAAGTCAACATAGCCCTATAAATTAATAGTAGATCCCCCAAAGTGTAAAAACCTATTGGATGTTCCTCTCAAATATCTAAGAATCCACTTGATTGAATTCATATGCTGAATACTTGGATGACTCATATACCTGCTAATGAATCCCACTACATGTGCAATATTTTGCCTTTTACATACCATAGCATACATCAAGCTTTCTATAGCTGAAGCATAGGGTACCTTGGACATTTTATCCTCTTCTTCTCATGTCTTGGGACACATCTCCTTAGTCAACTTCAAATGACCAGGTAAAGGTGTGTTGACATCTTTTGCATTCTCCATAGAGAAATGTTGCAACACCTTCTCAACATAATCAGCCTAAGAGAGCATCAATTTCATGTTCTTCCTATCTTTGCAAATCTTCATACCAAGGATTTTTTTTTCTACCCCCAAATCCTTTATAGCAAATGCATGTGCTAACTGGCATTTCAGTCCCTTAATATGATCCATGTTAGACCTAGCTACAAGCATATCATCAACATATAAATATAAAATAATGTAGCTATCATCTTCCAACCTCTTAAAGTAAAAACAATGATCTAAATGAAACCTATGATATCCATGCTCATGCATAAAAATATCAAATTTTAGATACCATTATCGAAGTGCTTGCTTCAAGCCATACAAACTTTTTGTCAATTTGCACACTACCTTACCTTTGACCTCAAATCCCTATGGCTAAGCCATATATATCTCTTGATCCAAATCACCATGAAGAAAGATTGTTTTAACATCAAGCTACTCTAAATACAAATTTTCAGTAGCCACAATACTTAAAATAGTATGGATGGTAGTCATTTTAACAATAGGAGAAAATATTTCATCAAAATCAATTCCCTTTTTCTATGCAAATCCTTTTATGACTAACCTAGCTTTAATTCTTTTCTTACCTCCTTCCTCTTCTTTCAACCTATAAACCCACTTATTCTATGAAGCCTTTTTACTTGCAAGCAACTTGCATAAATCCCATGTCTTATCCTTCAAAAAAGAGTCCATTTGGTCTTTCATTGTAGACTCCCATTGAATCTTAGTATCCACCTGCACAACTTCATCATAACATTTAGGTTCACCAGCATTTGTTAATAAAATAGAATACAAAGAGAGAGAAAATCTTTCTGGAGGTCTAATTTTCCTTGTTGATCATCTAACATTGACTAGTGTGTGTGGTATTTGTTGTTGCAACTATTGTGCATCATGAGGAATCCCTGGAACATCATCTTTTAGAGTATCATCCAACACTACATAATCATCTTCTTTCTTCTCATGTGGTTGCAATAGATATTTGTACAACACTTTCTCATTGAATATGACATCCCTACTTCTTAGAATTTTATGATTTTGAAAATCCCAAAGCCTATAACCAAATTCATTAATGCAATATCCAACAAATACACATTTCTGTGACTTAGCTTCCAGCTTGGTTCTATTTTCAAAATCTATATGAACAAAAGCTTCACAATTGAACTTCTTGAGAAAAGAATAACTCACCTTCTCACCAATCCATGCTTCCTCTGGAATACCACAACCCAAAGGAGTAGAGGGACCTCTATTAATCAAATATATATTATTATTGATAGCCTCCACCCACATGTGTAAGGGCAACCCAACATGCAACCTCATGCTCCTTGCATGCTCCATTATAGTCCTACTCATTTGTTTAGCCACTTCACTTTCCTGTGGAGTCCTTGGAATAGTTTTATGTCTACAAATGCCATTAGTGGAGTAATAATCTTCAAATTCATGATTTCAATACTCACTTCCATTATCAAATCTGAGACATTTTAATTTTTTACCAATCTCATTTTCAACCAAGCATTTCCATTTCTTAAAAGTTTGAAATACATCAGATTTCTATCTAAGGAAATAAATCCATACTTTTTTGGTTGCATCATCAATAAATGTAACATAATAATGAGAGCTACCAAGGGAAAATAACTGAGCCAGTCCCCATACATCTATATGCACAAGCTCTAATTTCTCCTTTTTGTTTTCCTTCTTAATCTTCACAAAACTCTCTTTTGTTTTCCATACATGCAACTTTCATGGAAATCTATATTAACACATTTTAGACCAAGTAGAACTTTCTTTTTATGAAGTAATTTCATACCTTTCTCACTCATGTGCCCAAGTCTGTTGTGCCACAACACTGTATCAGAATTTATAGTAGCTATTTGTTCTCCCTACTCAATTGCAGCAACTATTCTTGAACATTCATTTTTCTTTAAAACAAATAAAGTAGAAGGAACAATATGACCTATACAAAGATAAAAGGTGCCTAGTTTCACACCTTTTTCTACTACAAGGGAACCTTTTGAAACCTTCCAATTTATCATTAAAAGAAACTACACAACCCTCATCACCGAGTTTCCCTATTGAAATTAAATTCCTACTTAGCCTTAGAACATGTCTTAGCTCATGTAGTAACCAATGATTCTCATTCTACAACTTAATCTTGATTTTTCCCTTTCCAAAAATATGACAGGGTTCATTATCCCCCAAATAAACAAGTCCAAAATCCCCTTGGACATAATCAATGAAATAACCTCTATGAGATTTAACATGAAATGAAGCACTAGAATCTTAAACCCAGGAATCATCAACACTTTTTAAAGACAAAAGAAAAGCATCCTCTTTAGATTTATTACTTACCACAATTGCATCCTTGTCTCCATCTAGTTTATCTCCTTCATTTTTCTTTCAATTCCAACAATCTTTCTTTTTGTGCCCTAGTTTCCCATAATACCAGTAGTCATTTGGTCCTCTTGATTGAAACCTCCTCCCCTTTGACTTTCCTCTTGACTTCCTACAATTTCTAAAATTACTTCCTCTCTTAGTCATTCTGCCTCTGCTTTGTGCATTCAACAAACTTCCTAATGTAGATCTACTTGAGGTTTTCCTATGAGTTTCCTCACTCAAAACAACACTGATTACATCACCATATTTTAGGTTACTAGATCCAGGAATAGAATTACTCATAACCACTACCAAGCCATTCCAGCTTTTAGGCAAATAACACGAAATCAAGAGAGCCCTAATTTATTCATCAAAATTGATACCCATAGAAGATAACTGACTAGTAATAGTATTAAACTCATTTAAATGGTCTACAATAGATCCACCTTCTACGATTTTCATATTAAATAAATGCTTCATGAGAAATACTTTGTTTGAAGTAGAGGGCTTTTCATACAATTTCACTAGGTTTTGCATCAATTCTTCTAATGTCTTTTATTTTGTAATATTAAATGCTACTAATGGTGTCAAGGATAGCCAAATACTTCCAAGTGCCTTTTTGTCTAAAAGATCTCATTCATCATTTGATATAGATCACTGATTCTTTGTTTTGCCTTCTAATGGCTTTCATAAATCCTTCTGATACAGATAGTCTTCCATTTGTATCTTCCATAACTAAAAGTTCTATCCATTAAACCTATCAACCCTTAGCTTACCCTCATCTACCATAACTCCCACTTAACCATGAGACTCCCACTCAACTATGAAACTTTCTTATAGAGGATATTCGAAAAACAACCTTGCTCTAATACCACTTGTTAGGATTAAACCACATATAGAAAATAACAATTACATGCAAATATAACCAATAACAGAAAATAATAGATCACACAAAAAAGAACACAAGGCAGCAAGTTTTAACATGGTTCACCCAATACTTGGGCTACGTCCACCAAGTAGTAGTTCTAATATTATTATGATCTAGTGATTACAATCTAATTACAATCCATAATCCCTTACAACTCAATACCATCGCAAGAACCAATTTTTTCATCACCATTATAAAATAATCCCTAACCCTAAGCCATTTTATACAAGTATTAAATCACTTTAGGATTATAATTAATAATTACATGTCAACCCAAAATCCTGATAAAATAGGGCCCGGATTTTTTTTGTTGGGTTGATGCCTTGAACCCCAAAAAATTTATGAAGTATGTAGAGTACTTTCCTAATCAGTCACCACAAACTAACAATTTTATTTCATCATTGTGTAGGATATGTTGATTAGTTTATATGTGAAATGTGGGCCTCTGATCCTCACATTCTCTTCAACATGGTCATTACTTGAGGTCATCCTAGAATGCATATGAGATTATTCATCTGAGTAATCTAATAGTGTGACATGTTTCCTTCTAACTAGAAGGATTTTTCCTTTTCTCTTAGACTAAGAAGTAGGAAAATAGATCTCTAGTACACATGATTTATGTAGCTATATGAAAATGCAATTAATCTAAATGAAATGCAATTTTAATCTAAGAAAAATGAAAAGAAAATTATGCTATATGAATGCATTTTATCTAAATGATGTTAATACTAGGCAATTATGAAAGGTTTGAAAATATTAAGCAAGTATCTATTCTGATAGTAATTTGATGCAATTCAATTCAACCCCTTTAATGAGGAATTGGACACCTCTTAAATAGCATTCTTGAAATCAATCAATGGTCAAGATCAATTAGAATGAATGGTCAAGATCAAAGATGAGATTCAGTGAGGATGGAAGATTCCCTGTGTAGGTGAGGTTAACTAGCTCAGATCCTAAGTGTGATGAAGAGGTAACTAAATTTCACCTGAGTGTGAGAACAAGTTGATTAGGTCAATTCCAATTCAAGAGATAGATTACTCAGAATTCTCATTCCTAAACTAAAGAGAAGATTTGAAAAAAATATTTAATTTAATAAAATAATATATGACCTCATAAATGCATATTTTTAATTAATTGAGTAATTAAACCCAATAATTAAAATGAAGATATTATTAAATTAAATAAATTTAATTCCCTTATACATTAGCTAAAGAAGTAATTTAATTT
Source organism: Cupressus sempervirens (assembly GCA_028749045.1). NCBI lineage: Eukaryota > Viridiplantae > Streptophyta > Pinopsida > Cupressales > Cupressaceae > Cupressus > Cupressus sempervirens. The sequence goes on from CM053788.1 coordinate 476,312,554, forward strand.
AATTAAAGTATGAACACTTACAATTAAATTAAATTTTATCGATAGGTTTAATCTAGCTAATTTGAGTCAATATTTAGGAATTAAAAAGAGAGTTGATAATATAGACTAGGGTGTTTTACATCTAACATTTCATCAAGTAGCAATAATCAAAATCAGAATTTCCTAGTAAACTAGGACTTAAGATTGATTAAATAGACCAGAATTGGTTAACATGTGAATGTACCAATTTTAGGGTATTACATTTGCCCCTCTTTGAATGAATGTGCGACTAGTACATTCGATTCAAAGAAATTAGAAGTATGAAGCATAGATCAAGAAATGAGATTGGTTCTAAAATTGATGATACAGAGACTAATTGATAATATTTTTAAGGTTATCTCTAGAATGAAGATTAACCTTAGGGTATCTAGATAGAACACCTAGATACCAAAGTTGATAAGCTTTTTAATGTTATGTTTACACTAAAGCTTAATTTGAAGGAATCTAGATAGAACACCTAGATATTGAAGTTGATAAGATTTTTAAGATTATGTTTAGAATGAAGCTTAACCTTAGGGGATCAAGATAGAACACCTAGATACCAAAATGTGATAGCATTATTCCTAGAATGAGACTCAATCCTCAGGAGTTAGGGTATAGACTATCTAGATACCTGTCCATAAAAAGATGACAAGATTAATCACAATTCATATAATCACCCACAAAACAATGATTGATCCTTAAGAGTTAGAATTTAGAATGTCCCAATATCTGTCCATTGAATAGTGATCAAAAGTAAGAGCCTATAGTTATCTCCAGAATGAAGCTTAACCCTCAGCAAAAATTTGGAATTATCTCTTGAATAGAGCTTAATCCCCTAGAGTCGAAATAGAACACCTAAATAATAGTCCATAAAAGATAACAAGATCTAATCATGAGTCATAGAATCATCCCCAAAATGAGGCTTAATCCTCAAGATTTAAGGTTTATATTGTCCCAATACATGTGCAGTGAACTCTGATAAGGACTACTATAATATGGAATCAACTAATAAAAAGATGATATAGATGACATAGATGCCAAATAGAAGGGAACAAGATGCCTCATGTGATGAGATTTCTTGAGCAATAAAGATGCCCCAAGCGATGAGATGCCCCTAGCGATGAGAACATAAGATTCAGATTAAGTTGAAGCTAGTTTTGAAAGATTCAATGATGTAATCATCCTAGCCCCTTAGGAGAGAAATCAAAGGATGACACACCAGAAATGTGATGCAAAGTAGTATGTCAAGAGATACTGAAGAAATATAAGAGTTAGAAGAATATATAAGAGAGTAGGATGATCTGAAGAAAATTTGGAGTCAATTTGAAGTGATTTTGAGGTCTAAAAGACCAAGTTTCACCAAAGTTGACTTGAGTTGACTTTTTCCAAAAATATTGGAAAATTTGAAGTAAATGTGATTTGAAAAGATTTCAAAATGCACAAAGTATTAGAAAGATGGATTACATAAGTATTTGATTGCGTCAATCCCAAAATTTTAAAATATAATTTTGAGCAGGTTAAGTGTGTCATATTTCAAGTTCAATATCGAATATGGATTCAAAGCAGCCAAATTAGCCAAGGGGTTATTTTCACACCAATTTTATCACTTTGAAAAATTAGGTCAAAACCTATATAAGGGCCCAAAGGGTCATTTTCAATTCATTTGCACTTTTTTCATTTTGTGAAGAAAAGAGCTTTGAGGTGAAAATGGTGGTCCCCTTGTCTTCACACCAATTTAACTGCTCCCAATGACATGACCAACTAACAGACTATGGGCATCTAATGAGTAGTCAATAACTTTTCTTTGCATTTAATTTTTCATTCTTTTTGGGGTTTTTTTTCATGTTTTTAGGATTTTTAATTGTTCATTGTGTTGGTTCTTGCATGAGGATGTCTCTCCTCGCGTAGGCCTAATCTCTTCTCATGTAAAGAAGTACCAAGCATGTACTTCTTCACTAGGAATAATGGGTTTTATCACTTGGTAAATGCCCATGTTTCATGTGAGAAGCCCTAATTTTTGTGCACTTTTTGCTCATAAATTGATCGCCCATCATTTGACAAAGTGTATCCTCATGTGAAGATATGTAATCTCGCATGAGAACTTGCATGTCCGCACAAAATTTTGGTGTTAAATGCATGTTTAAAAATTTGACATTTAATTTTTTGTTGTAATTTTGTGCTTTCTTTCATCTTATTCTTTTACTAGAGGCTAATTGTTTGTATGTTGTGTTTGTGTGTGTAGGTTATGTTTCCCAATGTCAAATTTTGATCCCATTACCTTCCCTATGGAGTTTTGTTATAGTGGCTTGATGATGCTAATATGGCACACATTGATAGACTAGGATTATTATATCTTTGTTATATTCCACTAGTGTTGGTGAATCACAACCTTTTGACTACACTGGTGGACTATTTCTATTTGGAGATAAACACCTTCCATATGCCCCAAGGAGAGATGGTAGTTACTCCAGAGGATATCTATAGGATTCTATAGATCCCATTCCATGGGCTAAGAGCAGTGTATGATACAGTGCTGTAGATCTACATAGAGGCATTGAGGGCCATCTTTGAGGAGGATTTGATCACGTACAGAGCCATTATATGGGAGGAGCTGGTAAAAACCTATGGACACACATAGATTGCCAATGGTGTTTGGGATATTTATTAGCTATTTCTTGATGCCAAATAGAGTTATGCATGGATTGGAGTGTGGATGGGGCCTAATGCTTTAGATGATGCTAGAGACCTCAAAGAGATATGGGTGTGGTCAGTGGATGCTCACTCACATCTTCCATGAGATGCATGATATTTTTTACCATGAGAGGAAGAGCATGGTTATTGGAGTCTGTGTTCTTCAGATATGGGCATGGGAGCACTTGCAAGTTTCTAGACCCATTTTTGCAGATGAGAGGTAGCCCATGGAGCCTTACATTTTTACATATAGAGGCCAGCTTATCCAGATGGCTCTAGGGAAGACTAAGTAATGGAGAGGCCATTTAGATGACTTGGTAGCAGTGGTGTGGTGACCCTAGAGAGAGATAAAGGATTGGGATGATGCAACCTAGGAGCTAGGACATATGTTTCCTTCTCAACCACTGATAGGTTGCTCAGTGTAGATCATGGAGAGATTCCCATTGACTCACATGTGGCAACAATATGGGTGGCCATAGGATATATCATAAGAGTACTATTCTTACATGTGGTTGGTGATAGATTTGGACCATGGATGGTTCCTAAGATTAGATCCTAGTAGATTGATGATAGATGTACAAAACTTGGTTGTGACATAGTGGGATTACCTGCTAGTAGTGTAGATGCTCAAAAATGTTTCACATCTATAGTTTCATCACATCTTCATACTAATTCACCCCATTGTCTCATTCCACCAACTCTAATCTTTTGGCCAACTTGATCATATCTCAACAATGTCTATCATCATTTGTATCCTCTTTTACATCAATTTTAAATCATTTTGAAACCATTTCATCATCATCAAAAGTCACATCAAATCAACTCAGAATTACTCCAAATCAAATTAAAATCACCTAGAATCAATCTAGATCAACCTAGAACATGTCAAAAATTCCAAATCTATCATCATTAGTCCAACCCTAGAAATTTTCACGGTTCTTAGCACCTCAAAAACCTATCAATCTAACCTTAGTACTATCATGACTCTAAGTGCTAGGTCAAATTGTCATTCTTGTCATTTGATTATCGACATTGTTGAGTCCCTTTGTGTCAGATCATGACATCATAAAACCATATTAATAACATTGATAGTGTCCATTAATGTTATTATGATCAACCATATTAATCAATCTTGTTCCTATAGCATTTATGATGTCAGTTAAGTGTTACATGTCCTTAATTCATTTCATGTGTCCTTGGTGTAGACACCTAAATTTGATTACACCGCTTTGGTAATCCTATTTAGTTATATCTAAATGCATCATTAATTAAATTCTTATTTAATTAATCCTTTGCCATCCCCTAGCTGATTAATTTAATTAATCATCTATAGTACTAATTGATAAATCAAATAACCTATTATTTATCAATTAATCCTATTCTTCTATCTAATTCCAAAATCCTCATTTATTAAATAAATCTATTTGATAAATAAAACCCCCAAATCTAATAACCCCTAAACTATCTCTAAACCCCCTTTTTAACCTAATCCACCCCATCCACCCATACTAAACAATCTTAGCCACTAACTCACCCACCCTCATGAATGCCATCCACTTGAAAATATCTAACAAGCCTAATCTAATCCTAAATCACCTCTAATTCACCCCCCTAACCTTGTCACATTCCCTAAGTAAGCTTAAGACTTTTCTAAGCCAAGAAAAGTCAACAATCTAAACTCCCTCCAAAATATCCCAACCACTAAGCTTTGAATGCTCTTACAAAGGCCATAAAGACTCTTACAAGCCCATTCATTGCTCTTACAAGCCATTATGAAGGGTCTTTATGAAGATATTATCCCTTGAGTCTCCTTTATTGACTCATCCATCCCCTTGCCTCCATCCACTCACCCTATGACATGTTTCACTCCCTGATTGGTGCTAAACAAGCACAATCCATGTGCTCCCCTTTGAGTGCATCCTAGCCCTCCTTAAGCTTTCATCTCTCCTTGCATCTTAACCCTCCATCCCTCAAGCCCTTAGCCCTTAGCTTTCATCTCTCCTTAAGAACAGTATCGCCCCATTGCAGTACATCTGATAAAGCACTTCCACCATTTTTTGCAAGCAAAAAGTATCCTCAGCTAGTTCAAATGCTCAATCGATGGCATTATCAAGGTCAAGGTTTAGGACCACAAGAGCAAGGAATCAAAACACTTATTATTGCACAAAAGAATCCAAGATTTCATGGTCTTGGATATGTATCCAAAGGCTCACCATCTAAGAGTGTTGGTATACGCCATCCCCAAACCAAGCCTATCTCTAGGCCCACCATGCCACCCTCTCATCACTCCTTCAAGAAATTTTATGTCATCCCTCCTCCACCATCCTTGCAACCCAAAACAACCTACCATATCCCCCCTTCATCCGCTAAATCCATTTTGGGTCCCTATATCCCAAAATCTACCATCCTCCATCCTCCTATCAGTCATCATAAAAATCCTATTCCATCCATTCATACGCAAGCTCAAAAAAGGCACATATCAGGGCACATCATCCATCATCATCCCCCTACATGCTCTTCCATATCCTCTTCATCTCACAAAGCTTCTCCTAACCATCTTCCTAAAGCTTACCACATTAATGTGAATGCCAACTTCAAAATGAATAAAGCTAAAAATCCACATCCTATGCAATCATATGTCTATTCTAAAAGACATACTCCAAAAATGAAAAATCCAATCAAAGAATACAAAACAATGCAAAAACCTATGAAAAGAAAATCCAAAACCATGTGGATCCCAAAGAAATTTTTTGAAACCTAATGCATAATGGCATCCACCATTGCTAATCCCCCATCTAGTGACTCATGTCCCCCATCTCCTAACTCCATCTTGGGTGCCTATATCCCCAAGCACACTTCCAAAAATCCACCATCAAGCCAGCATCTACCATCTATCCCCCATATGCTCTTTTCACACCTGTCCCAACGTGTGCCAATGTTGATCCTGCAAGCATCCCCATCTCATGCTCCTTTCTAGCCTTTTCATCCCTCCATCTCCTACCATCAATCTCATCTTATCCAATCTATTACATAAATCACACATCCAGTGTACCAATAGCTAGCAAAAAATTTGAACATTCCAATAGCCAGTGAAAAATCCAAAAAAAAAAAGAAAAAAAAAGGCCAAAAATAGCTGAAGAAAGCCAAAATCATTCCAGCTAAGTCCAAATTCAAAAAGTCAAAAAAAAATAATAAAGAAAAATAAAGAGTCCACTGGTGAAAACTTGGCAATTCAAGCGCCTTGGACAAGTACCATGATGAAAACTTGGCAAACAAGCGTCATGCGTAATCTAGCCATCCCCATCTTAGCCTATCATCCTCATGCTTTTGGTCACATCTTGTCATCCAGCTCCATCTTCCAAATTATCCACCTATCTTTCATCCTCCACCTTTTATCTATCACCATCCACTTATCTTCTACAACCTCACCCCATCATCCTAGCTATTATCCATCTCCCTAGCACCTTTAGCTTTTCCATCCTAGCTTCAATCCTATCACATCCATCATAAGACCTCCTTTTGCATGTCATCTTCTGACTAGGGGCATTGTATTCCTTGGAGATATTGTCTTGTCCATCGTCCCTTGTCATTGGTATCTCTCTCTAGGCTATCCTCATGCAAATCCAATGTCATCCTCTCATTAGCCATTCACTCTAGTGCCATCTATCAGCTCAGCTACCACCAACCTTAGCATTGTCCCCATCCTTGGTCACACATATAACATCATCATTGGATGCATCCTGCCAAATCCGTACCTTTTTCTATCACCCCATCCATAGCTTTCGCATCTTGCACAACATCGAACCATCTCACTATCCTATCATCCTGAGCTTTTGCTTGCTTGTAAATATCTTGGTTAGCTTCAGCTTGTAAATATCTTGGTTAGTCAGCTTGTACATCCTCTTTAGCTTAGTACCATTGTATCTATCTAGCTTTCATGTCAGTTCCTCCTTGATCAACATCTTGCACACATTGCACAACCCTTGGTTAGCTATTCCAATGCATCCTTTAGCTAGATCTCCTATCACCAAAGTGTTATCCTTCTTAGTTTAGCTTGCTAGACACATCACTCATCTAGATCCATCAGCTTAGGTGCTCTCTAATAGATCCTTGTAGGATACAGTGTTCCTCATGTTTGATCTTGGTCTGTTAGTACCTCATCCTACCCATCTCGTTGGCAAACAATTCTCTTTTGGACTTTTGATTTCTTTTGATTTGGAATCTTCCCTTTTGGGTCTTGAAGTATCTTTTCCAAACAATATTTTTGTTCCCTCCTTAAAGTTGCCATGATCTTCCATATCATGGTATACTAAAAATGGGGCAATCTGGGTGTAAGGTCTTGATCAAGTCTTTTGTTTGTTTTTCTTTTCTGCTTGTGGGTTACCCAGTGTCGGTTCCGCTCTGATTCTTTCGAGATTCATGTGTGATGTTGGGGCAATCCTTGCATGTTTGTTTTGAGTCAGTCTATTAGTCCTCTGGAAAGTTGGTGAAAAGGCCTTGATGTCCTTGGTAACCTTGGCAATTAACCAATAGTCCTATAGCAAATCTAGTGCTCAACTACATGGTGGTACTTCTCTTTGAAGTATCCCCCCGCTCAAAAATCTTCAATGGATTCCCTTCATCTCCATTATCCCCCATCCATATCCAAAATCCATCTCTCCTACCCCAACTTATGCATCAGTATCTCTTTGAATCACTCCTCACCTTTAGCTTTAGGGTTCCACAATCCTAGTCTTAGGGATCCACCAATCCAAATCAATCCACCAAGCCTCATCTTTCGAGATCCACAATCCTAGTCCTAGGGATCTCCGAAACCCATCTTTTGCCAATCTGACTCTTTGAAATCCTATTGCATTAGATTTATAATCACCTCATCCATCTCCCTATCTTGGATTTTTTTATAGCACTCCGCTCCTTCATCCTCCCCCCAATCCTGAAAGTCTTAAGCTTTCTTTACTCTTGTGCCTCTGATTCTCCTTTATCATTCTCCCATAGTGAGAGTTTGAGCTAATTTAGCCCCTTCTCTTTGCCAATCTGAGTCTCCTTGCTCATCCTGAATTCTTGTATTTTTCAAGAAGCCGTTGAGCCTCATTTTCTCTCCCTGCCACCTTCTTGAGGGGGCATCTCTACATCTAGTCTCTCCTCTTCTTATCCAAGACTGGGGCAACCATGTTGCGAAAACATCTTCCTCGTGTCTTCTTTATTTGAACTTTTTTGAAATAGTGTTGTCTCAACACTATGTCAAAGAGGGGAAAAATGTAGACACCTAAATTTGATTACACCACTTTGGTAATCCTATTTAGTTATCTCTAAAGGCATCATTAATTAAATTCCTATTTAATTAATTCTTTGCCATCCCCTAGCTGATTAATTTAATTAATCATCTATAGTACTAATTGATAAATCAAATAACCTATTATTTATCAATTAATCCTATTCTTCTATCTAATTCCAAAATCCTCATTTATTAAATAAATCTATTTGATAAATAAAAATCCCAAATCTAAAAACCCCTAAACTATCTCTAAACCCCCTTTTTAACCTAATCCACCCCATCCACCCATACTAAACAAGCTTAGCCACTAACTCACCCACCCTCATGAATGCCATCCACTTGCAAATCTCTAACAAGCCTAATCTAATCCTAAATCACCTCTAATCCCCTCCTAAGCCATTTCATCACAATCCTTGAGTTAAAGTTATAATGCTAGTTTGAGAAACCAAAGCCCTTAACCATACCCTTATGATGCCAAATTGAGACCTCATAAAGCTACCAATTTGCCATTTTCCACCTCCATTGAAGCTAGTTTTGAGAACCTTGAGCATACATACCAAATCTAAGCAAATAGACTCATCCCTAAATCAAGTGACCATCCTCATTGGGAGATCCATTCTATGGCTCATATTCTCATTTGAGGGTTTCACTTTGTCTCTCATATATGTTATGGTTTTTATGCTAGTTAATGCTTTTATTTTTGAATCGATTAGTATTACTTGCTAACATATTTCTGATATACATTTGGCATGTTATCAAATCTTAATCAATCAATCAATTTGAGCATGGCTTTGGTCTACCCATCATCATCTTAGTCAATCTACATTATCGTCAAATTTCATCAAAGGATACTGTCGCACTTATTTGATCAGTTTGGCCAATCATCTACTAACTTTCTCTATAGGATTAAATAACCCATAATTTAATCCTATATAAATTCCAATCATTTTTCCATCTTGAATTACTAATTACTCTTCCTAACTACCCTTCTCAATTAATTAAGTTTATTAATTAATTGATTCATTATTCATGAACCATGGAAATTCTCAATTTCTTAAGTCATATTTTCCACCATTAATTTTGTATTTTATCAAATTCTATTTGTGTGGAATAACATATTTTTAATTCAAATATTCCACATAATATTAACATCACCATGACACATTTGCATGACACATCATGGATCCTCCATTTACACTTGGCTAAGATATGTCATAATCTATATATTCTTATTCCTTACGCATATCTATATTTGGTTTCCATTTCCATAGATTCTTGGCTTTAAGTGGGTTTGAGGTGTCACATGACACATCATAGATCCTATTCCATTTTTAGCCAAGTTTGAATTCCAAGTGTCATATAATCCTACATTTGACATCTTGTGTCATATGTGTCATGGATTCTCAAAGGAATCTCTTTCCAAGTCGCATATCCAAGGTGACAAGTCCAATGCTCTCATCTTTCATGTTGATTATAAAATGGGCATTCTTCCTCTCATTTATGGTCCTTCAAGTCCCTAGGTTCTTAGTCTTTTGTCCTCTCAAGCTAAAATAACATCTTCTAGTATTCTCATAGCATTATCATTACCATAGTCTTTTCTTCCAAATTGTGTGCACCATAGGCAATTGGAGATATATTACATGGAGAAGAAAGGAGGACATGGGAGCTACAAGTGAAAGAGGGAGTTTTAACTTTATGTTTTTCCTCTTGTTTATTTGGCTTTCATGGTAGAATAGAGGGTGTCAATGTATGTTTATTGAGTTTGTGATTTTCTCATTGTATGTTAGACATTAGCCTATTTTTTGGTCCTACAATTGGTGAACCTGATGTGAATATGCTTAACTAACTTGGGTTTCTTGTGTTTGTGCTTGTAGGTGCAAGGAATGAGCTCACTTGGAAGGGTATAATTACTATTTTCACTTCCTTATCATATATATATTAATTAGGGGGTCTAGTAATATGGTTATATGCTCTTGTTTTATGCATTTCTTTAGCTTACTATCCTAGGGTGCACTTGGGATCCCTAAGAGGCAGTTTTAGGGGCCTAAGAGTCACCATATCCCCCATATGTTGTTCCCAAGTCACCAACTACACCCTTTTGGGCCCCAACTATGCCATGGGCATAGTCTATACTATTTGAGCACACTTGGGAGGGTTGAGTTCAAAATTTTATTTTCTGGGTATTGTTTAGGGCCTAATTCCCCATAGTCTACACCTGGTCTCCCAACTACACCCAAAAACTACCAAATGCACCCTTCTAGGCCCCAAGTACACCATGGGTGTAGTTAGCACTATCTGAGTGCACTTGGAGGCATCCTAGATCATTGTAACCTTCAAAGGCATAGTTTTCTCTGTCAGAGCATACTTGGTTCACAAAAAACACATGCTTCACTCAGAATCTACATCTAGGGTTTGTATTTCTTTTTAGGACCTAGATTAGATTTTTTTATTATTGATGGTCTATTTGTAGCATGTGGAAAATTCTAGATTAATACTAATCACTAAAAACTACTAATTCTTGTTTGTAGGATGTTATCGAAGACCCTATGTGCTTGTCCAAACCATGTGTGTGGATTTCCTAGATTAAAAAAAACTTCATTTGGTGCATAAAATGAACTTTTTCTATCCTAATTCACATGTCTAAATTGTTTAAAACCCTAGGAGTTATATGGATGTATCCTCTCCCTTCGCCATTCATGGATCTTAGGTGTAAGAGAAATCTGTGTGACTTCTGCCCACCTTGGACCAAGATATATAATATTGAATATGCCAAGGGACAACTTTAGAGTAAGAACTAACCAAATCCAAGTCAATGTTCCAATCACTATATAAAACTTGACATGATTAATGAATTGTTAGAGATATTAATACATGATAGCTCTCCTCTAGTACCCTTGTGGTGCATCAAACCCCAGTTCTTAGGGCTAGGAGACCTGCTGAGGAAGTTTATCATTCACTTGCCAAATGGAATGCCCTTACTAAAAACCTTATTTTAGTGGCCAAAAATTTTTCTATCCACTAGCTCAAGGAGTCACCCATTCTCATGAGGACATCCTACATTCTCGTGGTCCTTAGTAGAGACAATAGCCCCAAAGGAAGTCGTGCCCCTTGGGAAGCAGATCTTGGTAGCCCCGAGAAGTGAGTGCACTATAGAAGGAGCCTGTGGTGCCAAGATTCTAAGTTGTCTACTCTAGATAAGCATGACTAAACTTTGGTTCAAGTAGGAATTTAGTGGATACAATCCTAAAACCTAGGTTGTGGTGCATCTTTTCACTTTTAACAATAGCTATTCTTGTCTTATTGTGTCTTGTGTGCATGTAAAACACTAATCAAGATAAAAGACAACTTGAAAATTTACACCTTGGATACTATTCAAGCCTTGTCAAAACTTCAAACATTATAAAAATGTTACAACCTTTTTCAAACTTTGCAAACTCTGTTCCAAAACCCTCAAAACTTTGAAAACATGGAAGACTACATCCCTAGGAGTGCTTGGCATAACTGAGGTTTCATCTTTGCATAACACCCACTTGCGTTCACCATAGTTTGAGTCTCATACTTGCTTCATCTAGTGTTCATTTTTCATCTTAGTAGTCTTAATTGTGAATCCCTTATCTTTCATATTTCATCCATTAGGGTTTAGTTTTCTTCCCTCAGTCTTTGCATTACAACCCCAAAATTTGTACTTTGTATCTCTCATTGGCATTCTTGCATTACCAAACCTCCATATTTCAAACTTTAACCATCATTTTAGGTGTCTTAATCTTCATTCTAGACCTTAATCCTAGTCTTAGCACTATCCTCTACCCTTTGGCTCTTTATAACATCAATCTAGAAACTGCATAACCCCAAAATCACCTTAGTTTTAGCCCAACTTACCAACTACACTTTGAAACTACCAACTACACTATAATTGGCCCCAACTACAACATGGGTGTATTTGGTACTATTTGAGTGAATTTCATAGTCTAAAAACCCAATTTGGACTTCTAGATAGCATTTTGAGGCTTTAGTAGTGTCCTTAGGTACCTGGGTAGGCTTCCTATCTCAACAAGCCTTGATCTTCATTTTGCATGTCCTAGCCATCATTGTCTTCACTTAGGGCTTCATTCCTTAGGTCATAACCTTAATTCTACATATCTAATATAATTATAACATCAATCCCAACATCCTAGCTCTCTAAGATAGCAACTTAGCCATCACCTAGCTTAGATTTAGCAAACATTCAACCTAGTCTCCCAATTGCACCATAAAACTATCAACTACACTCAAATTAGCCCCAAGTGTAGTGTATGCATATTTGGTGATGTTAGAGCACACTTGGTGCTGTCAAGGAACACTTGGTGACTAGAAAGACCATTTTGGGCCTCCAAACTGCATTTTGGGACCCTAAAACTGAATCTAGGAGCATCTATAGGTCCTTAGCTTAAATAGAACCCAACACTTCATTCTTCACCCAAACATAATTTTGCATCATAGGACCTTTGCATATTACATATTTGACCAGAATAACCATCATTTTGAGCCCCCTAAATTTCATTTTGAACCCAAAACCTTTGAATTTAGTCAAAAATCTAAACAAAATTATGAGCCCTAGAGTATTTCATTGTGTCGATGGATGATGGATCTTGACCATGGTCATTTTGTCATTTTATTTTATCATTTTATTTGATCAAACTCTATCTATGTCAAGATGGATTTGAATTTGTCATTTTGATCATTTAACTTTTGTCTCTTGTTGGTCAAGATCCAAAGTCTATTGTCATAGTGTTAAGCTCTTAGGTTAATACCTTTCAAAGATTTCACCTATGTTCAAAACCTTTCATATATCCTTATCATAGCATTTTTGTATGCCTAGTCTCCCTAAATGTCATTTTGACTTATCCTAGTGGTATATCCCCTTCATCTTGCATTGTTCAAAACCCTAGCATCATTTACACTATCAAACCCTATCACCTTGTCTATCAACCAACTTCTCTCCTTGATTACTTATCCTCATTTTGCATATCCCAAACATCATTATCAACCTTAACACACCATCCCTTGTATAGTCCATCTTTCACACATCAACTTCCAACATCATCACTAAGTCCAAATTCTAACCCTAATTTTCATTTTGCATACCATAGAGTCATTTTCATCTCCTTTAGTCAGATTCCAAAATACCACTTTGCATTTGCATTTGTATAGTTTCCTTAAGACATATTCACTTTGCATATCAAAACCCTAGTTTATTTGGTACTTTATCACATTGCATAACATCTCTAAACACTTAAAAATCCAAAAAATACTCATATCTTGCATACCCACTTCCAAATATCCAAGTTTTTCCTTATTTTACCATTTGCACCCTTGTTTTACCAATTGCACACTTTAGGTTCATAGTGGGTAGTTTCAGTGCATAGTTGGTAGTTTTAGAGTGCACTTGGTAATTAGGGATTTCATCTTAGGTTTCAAAGCCCTAATTTTCACTTCCATAGCTTGCATTGAATCCCAAAACCTTAGAAAACACTCAAACCATTCACATTCTAAATTTTAGTTACCCTAACACCGTTGTTTACCAACTACATACCTTATACTTACCAACTACTTACCTTTAGGACCCAAGTGCACCAAGGGCACACTTGGTACAGTTTGAGTGTAGTTGGTATTTTAGGTGTGCACTTGGGAGGTAGAGATTCCATTTAGGTTTTCCTCCATTGCATCTACATCTTTAGGTACCATGCTAGCACTTACAAGGACATAGTAGGCTCAAAGACCTAAAGAGCTTTATCAACCCTTATTTTTTGAGGTATAAATGCAACTAAAACCTCATCCAAGACAAAAGAAGAACAAGAAAACCCAAAAAACATTTGACAAAGAACAAATCAAAGCATCACAACCCTTACTTGTGGACCCCTTAAGCATGTATCCACAAGGTCACAACCATCAACGAATGACACAAAAAAACCCAAAAAAACACACCTTCCATGATATTTTTGTCAAACACTTCTCCTATACATGGAATGGTTTAATGGATCCCTAACTTTGAACCTATATTTGTACCAATACCACCCAGAGGTAGAAGTGTACCAACCACACCTGAGGATGAACAAACACACTCCTTCAAATTCAGCAAACCCAACATGAGTACCTTCAATCCTAACACATCAAACACACAACAAGGTACCGTGCACCTAAGTGACGAGTCTAACACTAATTATGACATCAATAATGAATAAATGGCTAGGGCTTCCCAAGACAAGACTTTCCACAAAAGACTTCAAATATTTGGCAGCCCAAGAAATTGTCAAATTCAACCCAAACTTGGATGAACATAAAGCTAAACATCAAAATGTTCCCACAATTGAACACATCCAACCTATGATCAATTTAGACTTAAAAAATGGTAAACAACCTTTGGAATTATCAAACACAATGATGACACATTAAAGATCTCATCAAGAATCAACTATCAAAATCCTCCAGAGTATGTTTGAACACATCAACATCAAAGCCTTGTTTGATGAACCGCCATCTATCAATAGAAATAAGGATCTTCCTAAATATCCCAAAAGGAAATTAAGGCTTGATCTCAATCACATAATGCAACAAAAAAATTTCCTAAAGGAACTGGTACTCGAGGGATGCCAAACATACCTCCTTTGGAGGAAAATCAACAAAGTGCACCCTTGCTCCTAACTTTACCAAATGATATGATGTCAAATGTTATGGAGCCTCCCATGAGTACACCATGTGAAAAATCAATTGGAACAACCTCTATTGAAACACAAAGGAAAAGTCTTATTGATATTTCACCCATTCACAAAAGGAACACGTCTCATTGTCAAATCAATATGATGTCCCAAGGAGAAACATCTAACACACAAAAGTATCAAAACAACAACCCAAACATGTTGTTCAATTCTCAAGGACATAACCAACTCCCATGACAACATCAACCTATAGTGGTACAAGGACATAACACTTCCAATCCACAACCAAGTTTAAATCTACCCAATACACATTCAACATATCAACAACAACAAAAATCTTAAGTGGTGCAAGCATCCAACATCCCTAATATGCAATCCAATGTAAATCCACTTTACCTACATGCAATGTTCCAATAGTAATTCCAACAAAAAGAAGCCATGTTTTCTTAACAACAAGAGAAAATAAAATAATAGTTGGAATACCAAAGATGCCTTGAGCAACAAATTTCTTATCAACAAAACTTGTTATAACAACAACATGTGCCACAACAACCTCAACAAATACTTCTATAACAACAATCACATACATGGTCTCACATGCAACCAACATAGGTATCTCAACAAAAACCATAGAAAAAGGCACAAAAAATACCACAACAAGTATCCCAATATGTACCACAACTAGGACCCTTTTGTCTTTGAGGTACTAACATACCTCCACCACAAAGAGACACATCACTCAATTTTTCACACATAGAAATGTTAGAATCGAGTAGACATAGTTCTTTCCATAGAAAATGATCTACTCATAGACACAAAAGACTTGAAGAGAAAACTATCATGCAAAAACCTAATGACGATTTGTTACAAGAATTCAAATAACTTTCCAAACAAGTCGAGGTATTGGGAATCTAGAAGAAATAGGCTCTATATATAGAAAGAGACTTACATCCTAATCAATTTGATAAAAGTTTGTATATGCCTCCATTCCCAAAATACTTTGAGGCTCCAAGATTCAAAAAAATGAAGGAAAAGGAAACCCCATTGATCACATCAAGGAATTCTATACCTCTTGTACCAAACTCAGTGATGAGCCCACCCATCTCATGAGATTGTTCCCTCATTCTCTAAGTGGGCCCATACTTGAATGGCACTCCAAATTTCCCAGTACTATAAAATCTTGGTCAAAACTTGTAGACAAGTTCATGTCCCACTTTTCATTCAACATTACAAATGAAGTGACACTTTTTGATTTGTGCTCAACTAAATAGAAGACAAGAGAACCATTTATCACATTCTTACTATGTTGGAGAAGCTTAGTCAGTCAATTCTCACTAAATATTCTTGAAGAACAACTTAACTTGTGCATTGAAAACCTAGTCCCCAACTTAATGTACAAACTCAAGATAAAAAATCCAAGCACCTTTTCCAAACTAATGAAAAAAGGGGCTAGTATTGAAGATGCTCTTATCTATAAGGAAATCCTCAAAACAAACAAGGAAAACACAAACACCAACTTGTCTAATGACAAGGAAAAAATTTTCTCCAAAAATAAAAATGTGAATAATGATGGCATTGTGGATGCACAAAAAATTAGCACATCACAACTTGAATTGACTTTGAAAGGTGCAAACCCTACAAATTCACAAACTCCTAATCAAACACCATCTCCACAAAAAAAAACTAAGACTTCCTTGTAGGATGGACCTTTAAGGCATCCTAGAAACTAAACTTCAACAATTGCTTAGTAATAACTTCTTGCAGCTACCCCTAATCAAAGACAAACCACTAATCAAAGTCTTTTGGTGGGATGACAAAAGATTCTATGATTACCACCACACCAAAGAACATAAGACCTCATCATGTTTTTAGTTAAGACATGCAATACAAGACCTCATTTATGATGGTGTGATCATAGTTGATCCATCATTGCTAGCATCCAACTCTAATCACACTATTTTTAAAGATCCTTTCGGTAACCATGGCAAGGAGAAGGCCTCCAATTCAAAATCAAATTCACAAACCAATGTGAATTACATGTGAACTGGATATGACTACACTATCAACTATTCCAATGAGTTTTATTCTCACATATCCACATTCACCTTAAAGACTAAAGAACCTTGTTGCACTATCACTACATTCCATACTAAGATCACCCTACCTAGAGCTCCTTCTAGATCTCCTACCTCTAGTAGACCTAATACTCCTACTTCATTTCATTATAGCATTGTTGAATAGCTTGGTAAGACCTCTACATAGATATCCATCTTAGACCTACTACCTACATCTCCTTGACATTAGAAGATCTTGGATCAAGCACTTAAAGAATCAATAGTCTCAAACAACATATCACCTTTTCCCCTTGGGATATTCCTAAAGATAGACTCAAACACAATGATCCCCTTAACCTCAAAGTCTTTGCCCACAATATTAAGGTTAGATGTGTATTGATAGATGGAGGAGTAGGGATAAATATCTGTACACTTAAATTTGTCAAGGGTCTAGGTTACTCATAAAAGGATGTATATCCCTCTAGCAGAATCATCATAAAGGCCTATGATGATGGTGAATGCTTCTCCATGGGGGTCATCATCTTACCAATTAGAGTTGGTCCAACTACTGAGAATACTTTGTTCAAGGTCCTAGATATTGAAATGAATTGCAACATGATACAAGGATGCCCTTGGATCCATGCTATGAAAGCAGTACCCTCTACATATCACCAATGCTTAAAATTTTGCCATAAAGATGTAGAGGTTACTATCCCTAGTGATCTAGACCCATTCTAATTTTGTGCCAATCTTGGAGGAACCACTGGATACCAAATCCCAAAAAACCATGCATAAAATCCACTTGAGTCCTCCAAGTATGTTTATCCTTTTGTGCTCACACCCACATTCAAAGGAAAGCTCAAAATCAAAGACCAAGGCTATAGTGAGTATTCCATGTCCCATGCCTTTCACATTGGGAAACTTCCTTTATCTCCCAAGTGAAATGACAAACCATAGCTTATGCAGAACAAGCCTAAGTTCACATTTCAAAAGAAACCTTCTATGACTTTCACTAGTAGAGGTGGACTACATGAGGAACATGTCTATGAAAATACATCTATGTGGATTGAAAAGGCTAAAGGAAAACAAGAACCTATGTCTATATCTTTCGATAAGTATGGACTTGGATTCACCATCATATAGAAAAAGGGATATGATGGATGTATTGACCTTGGACCTCAAAAGAAAGGTATTACACAACCCATCACTACATTAGGATGACCTTGTAGCTTGGGACTTAGATTCAAACCAGTTGTTTTGGATCTCTCTAATACTAAGTCCTCCTCATCTAAGAATGAGAATGATTCAAATGATGAAAAGGCATCTAAGGATACCCTACCTAAAACTAATAGTCTTGATAGTCCTTATGCACTTGACCATATCTTCACTAACCCTAATAGCCTACCTATGGAGGATAAACATATAACTCCACCCACCACTTAAACCAACTCTGTACCTTGGATTGAATTTTTTTTTGATCTATGTCCTCTAGCTTATGAACATGATACCATTGAACTAGATATCCATATATATGCCTTTGACCAAAGCTTATTGAACAGTGATGATGGCATTTCCCTAGTTTCCCCTAAACTTATTGATTGGGACTAACAAGGACCACCAACATTTGACAAGTTTGAAAATGATGATGCCATCACATAATTCTTTGAGCTTCATGAATATTTAGCACAATTTGATCATAAGTTAGGATTCTCCATTAACCTAAACATCATAGCATATTTTAGGGAGTCAACTCCATCTTCTAGTGACAAAATTGAAAAAATAGCAAAAAAAGATAAAAGTAGGTCTCTTGTTGAAAATTGAAAGGTGCCATTAGACCATGAAAATGTAAAAATAAAGGATGTATCTAAGGGTGAAAACCTCTTTGAGGCACCCAAGGATGCAAGATTGGACATACCCTCATTAAAGGAAAAATTAGCATTACTTATGGAAATGATAGAAGAGATGAATCTGGGAACACCTAACAAACCTAAGATCATACATTTTGCAGCCTCATTATCACCAAAGAAAAAATATGAGTTTGCTAGATTCTTTCTAGAGAGGCAGATCAACTTTTCCTAGACTTATGTATACATTTCAAGATTAGATCTTGAACTAGTCCTTCATCACTTGCCATTAAAACTAGGAGTGAAACTAGTAAAGAAAAAGTTGAGAAAGATGCATCTTCAAGTTTCTCTCCTTGTCAAAGCTGAATTGAAGAAAATATTGGATGTTGGCTTTATTAGACCCATTGATTATGAAAAGTGGATATCTAATCTAGTACTAATAAGAAAATATTATGGGGGCATCTAGATATGCACTAACTTCTATGATCTTAACAAGGCATGTTCCAAGGATGCTTTCCCTTTACCAAATATGAGATGTTATCATTAATGGATGGCTTTTCCATCTACAATTAGATAAGAATAGCTCCTGGAGATCAACACAAAACAACTTTTATATACCCTTAGGGAACATACTATTGAAATGTATGCATTTTCACCCTAAAAATGTTGGGGAAATATATCAAAGAGCAATGACTACCATCTTTCCTGATTTCATGCACATCCTCATTGAAGGCTATGTCAATGATTTACTTTGTAAATCCCTAGAAGAAATGACCATTTCGGCATCCTAGATCAAATATTCAATAGAATCAAAAGCTATAAGCTCTATCTAAATCCAAAAAAGTGTGTATTTAGAGTTGTTTCTGAAAAGCTCCTAGGATACATTATTTATCAATGAGACATTGAAGTGGATCCTGAGAAAGTAAAAGCAATACTTGAAATGCCTCCTCCAACAAATCTAAAAAAATTAAGAAGTTTATAAGGAAGATTATAGTCAATCCATAGATTCATTGCACACCTAGTAGATACGTGTCACTCCTTTCAACACTTATTACATAAGGGATCTAAAGAATCTTTCCAATAGCTCAAATATTATATTCTACATCCACCAAATTTAATGGCTCCTATTCTAGGTAAACCATTAATTCTATACATATCTACTGTAGATACAACATTAGGAGCTCTCTAGGCAAAAAATGATGAACAAGGAAGAGAGTGAGCCATTTACTACATCAGAAAAACACTTGTGGGATATGAACTAAATTATTCACTCATTGAATGAACTTTCCTTTCCATTGTCTTTGTAGCCCAAAAGTTGAGACATTACATGCTCCATCAGAAAACAATGCTTGTCTCTAAGATTGGCCCACTAATGTCTCTCCTAAGAAAGGCCTCTCTTATAGGGTACTTATCCAAATGGGTTATGATTCTTAGTGAATTTGTCATAGAATATATGGATAGAAAATCATTCAAAGGGAAAGTGATAGCTAATTAGCTATCATAAGCACCTATGATAGATGATCATCCCATGTTGATAGGCTTTCCAGATGAAGTCATATTTAACATGGATATAGCTAATGAATGGAAGCTCTACTTTGATGGATCACATACAAGAAATGGTTCAAGAGTTGGCATTATGTTTATCACTCCATAAGGATACATAATCTCCAAGTAATATAGGATAGCATTCCATTGTACAAAAAACATAGTGGAGTACAAGGCAATGATCATAGGACTCAAGATAGCTATCCAATGAAACATTCAACATTTACAAGATTTTGGTGATTCCTAGTTGGTCATCCACCAAGTCAATGATGAATATGAAAATTTAGATGCAAAAATGTAGGAAAAAGTAGTAAAAAGCATGGAAAAACAAGAAAAAGCACAAAGATAGCCTCGATGTACTCACTAGAGCTCTTGCATCTATCCGTCATCAATAGGTACACACTTATTCACCATGGTATTGCTCCATATGTAATCAGTCCATTCTTCTTACTCCAAAGCTCTTTTCTCCAAAAAGTGAAGGTGAAAATGATTTTCAAAACCCTCTCCAAGACCTTTTATAGTTTTTTTTCTACCTAGATGGATGTGTAAGAGGCCCTTCCTGTGTTGGTTGTGATGCCCTTTTGCACTTTGGAGTCCATAACTTTCACATTTTAGCTCTGATTTGTCATCTATTAGTTGCTATGGTTTTGTCTTCTTATTTTCAATGAAATTGACCTATCATATGCCTATGTCGATCAATTTATCAAGGGGGAACCAATATATACCACCATTACTAGGGCATGTTTTTATGACTTTTTCATCAACATTCTTTGACACAACTCTCTAAATAACATTGTATCAAAGAGGGGAAAATGTAGACACTCAAAAATGGTTTGCATCTATGGTTTCATCACATTTTCATACTAATTCATCCCATTGTTTCATTCCACCAACTTTGATCTTTTGACCAACTTGATCATATCTCAACAATGTCTGTCATCATTCATATCCTCTTTCGCATCAATTGTAGATCATTTCAGAACCATTTCATCATCATCAAAAATAACATAAAATCAACTTAGAATCACATCAAATCAACTCAAAATCACCCCAAATCAACTCAAAATTACCTAAAATTAGATTGGATCAACCCATAACATGTCAAAAATTCCGAATCTATCATCGTTTGTCCAACCCTAGGCATTTTCATGGCTCTCAGTGCCTCAAAAACCTATCAATCTATCAAACCTATCAATCTAACCTTAGTACTATCATGGCTCTCAGTGCTAGATCAATCCATCATTCTTGTCACTCAATCATGGACATTGATGAGTCCCTTAGTGGTATATCATGACATCATCAAACCATCTTAATAACATTTATAGTGTCCATTGATGTTACTATGATCAACCATATTAATCAATCTCGATCTTGTGCCATTTATAATGTCAGTTAAGTGTTGCATGTCCTTAATTCATGTCATGTGTCCTTGGCATGTTATCAAATCTTAATCAATCAATCAATTTGACCATGGCTTTGGTCTCCCTATCATCATCCTAGTCAATCAACATTACCATAAATTTTTATCAAAGGATATTGTCACACTTATCTAATCAGGTTGGCCAATCAACTACTAACTTTCTCTATAGGATTAAATAACCCATAATTTAATCCTATGTCAATTCCAAGCATTTTTTTCATCTCACATTACCAATTATTCTTCCTAACTAATGTTCTTAATTGATTAATTTTATTAATTAATTGATTCATTATTCATGAACCATGGAAATTCTCAATTTCCTAAGTCATATTTTCCACCATTAATTTTGTTTTTTACCAATTTCTATTTGTGTGGAATAATGGATTTTTAATTCAAATATTCCACATAATATTGATATCATCATGACACATGAGCATGACACATCATGGATCCTTCATTTACACTTGGCTAAGATATGTCATAATCCATATATTCTTATTCATTTGGTTTCCATTGTCATAGATTCTTGACTTTAAGTGGGTTTGAAATGTCAAATGATGCATCATAGATCCTCTTCCATTTTTAACCAAGTTTGAATTCCAAGTGTCATACAATCCTACATTTGGTATCTTGTGTCATATGTGTCATGGATTCTCAAAAGAATCTTTTGCCAAGTTGCATATCCAAGGTGACAAGTCCAATGCTCTCATCTTTCATGTTGATTATAAAATGAGCATTCTTCCTCTCATTTCTAGTCCTCCAAGTCCCTAGGTTCTTAGTCTTTTTTTCCTCTCATGCTAAAATCACATCTTCTAGTATTCTCATAGCATTATCATTACCATAGGCTTTTCTTCCAAATTCTGTACACTATAGGAAATTGGAGCTATATTACATGGAGAAGAAAGAAGGACATGGGAACTACAAGTGAAAGAGGGAGTTTTAACTTTGTGCTCTTCCTTTTTTTTATTTGGCTTTCATGGTAGACTAGAGTGTGTCAATGTATGTTTATTATGTTTTTTATTTTCTCATAGTATGTTAGACATTAGCCTATTTTCTAATCCTACATGCAGTAGCAGATGGAGGGATGACTCCTGCATATCATACCCATTTTGTGAGTCATCCTTTCCCTAGGTTTATAGATCCAAGGGGGATGGTAGCATTGATCCAACCATTATAGGCACCACAGGGACTAGCACAATAGCCACAACAACCATAACAAGAGAGAGTGAGACATAGTAGATGCTAGGTGCCCATTCCTCCACAATAGATGAGAGTGGACCTAGGTGCTAGTGGGAGTGGATTAGGTTAGAGGTAACCTTGAGGAGAGATGGGTTCCTTGGGAGCCATTAGAGGAAATGCATAGAGGCCTCATATAGAGTTAGAGTAGCTAGTAGAGTAGGCCAAGTAGGGAGATAAGGAGATGTAGGACCAGCCTAATATAGGGCTCTAGAGTAGAGATATCCTGATACAGTCTTAGTGGGCCTTGAGGAGATGTAGAGTGGATATAGACCATGCAATGATAGCGAGAAGAGCTACAGATATAGGTGGCTATCAAAGACTCTTGGATCATGGATTGAGAGCATGAGATCCATGGGATATGAGAGTTGTTAGAGTGATAGGCTCAAAGATCAAAGAAATAGGAGGACAAGATCTAGTTGTAATCAGCTAGGGAAGCTTATTATTTTGTAGCATATGCAGTAGTTGTAACAAATGAGGCTTAATAGGTGCCTTGATTTTCACAATATGAACAAGAGTTAGGAGGTGAATGGCCTATAGCAAGACCTAATATGCCTCCTCTGCCTCCTCCTTTGGTAGTGAGAGGTGAGGGGGAAGGAGAGAGTTAGATTCATTTTTACTGTGATTATGATCTAGCTATGTATTGATTGGTGTGCTAGCACCATTTTGTATCATTTTGAGATTGAAATTCTTGAGTAGCATCTATTTTTGCACTAATGTACACATTTGATATATATACGAGAGTTTTTGATTCAAGTACCATTTGCATTTTTCATCTTTCTATCTTTATAGCTTGTTGTACATGAGATGTTTTATGCTATGATTATGAATGTAAATATGATGTGATGTATGGATGCAAATTTGATATAATGTATGAATGTAGTGTAGATGAGATGAATAATGATAGTATATGTTGGTCTTAGATTGGTTTTGACAATTGAGTGTCAACACACTCAACCAATTCTCAAGATGATGTTGAGTATAATACAAAAGCCGAGCTATAGTATGTGTCGAGCCAGAGAATTCAATAGGTGCTGAGTGATCTTTAGGTGCTAAGAAAAGTTCAAGTGTTGAGTGATAAGTGATGCTGAGTAGAGTATAGATGCTGAGTAAAATAGAATTACTATAGCAGTCGAGTGAAACAAAATTTCTATATGTGTTGAGCATCAGCAAATAGTAAGTGTCGAGTAACATAGAATCAACATATGAGTTTGTATCTTCACAAACTTAGATGTAAACCATTTTAAAAATTGACATAGGATTAATCTTGAAGGATCTCAAAGATAAGATTGAGTCATTTACATTACCTATGTAATCAACATGTAACCAATAAGAAAAGTGCAAGAATTGAGCATGAAATGAAGAGTAAATATTGATCATAGATTCATACCTAACCCTAAGTCTTCAAAATCTTTAAAAGGAGGATTAGACCCCATTGTATGTGTGGATGTGAGAAGTGTATGGGTGACTTATAGTGAAATTTAGAGGGGTGTTTAAAGACTTAGAAGGAAGAGAAAAATTGTAACATTTAGTTGATCAGAATAGAGTATCAGAGTTTCAAGAAGAGACATTAGATCAAGCAAGGATCAGAGAAGACAAAGCAGAATAAGGATCTAGAATCAGCAATTGAAGATTGCAAGTCATCAAGTCAAGAAATTCTACTATGATTTCTAATAATTGTATTGTAAGAATGAAAATCCTATGATGATAGGTTATCTTAGTAGCTATATT
Organism: Cupressus sempervirens; assembly: GCA_028749045.1. Taxonomy (NCBI): domain Eukaryota; kingdom Viridiplantae; phylum Streptophyta; class Pinopsida; order Cupressales; family Cupressaceae; genus Cupressus; species Cupressus sempervirens. The sequence continues at coordinate 476,337,066 of CM053788.1, forward strand.
GGTTTAGCAACCATATTGTAGATCCTTGACAAGATTGTAAATTCTTTAATAGGATAACATTCCAAGTGAATGTTTGTAAATCCTTTAACTAGGTCACTTTTAATAGGGTGAAAAACCTTTAATAGGATAGGTCTTTCACAGGGAAAACCATTGGAAGTGGTCAAAATTTTTAACCTTGAACAGTTACATATTGTTGTAGTGATACTTTGTGGATGTCATCCCCACCCTAGTTTTACGTTCTCATTTTTGGAGGGTTTCTAGGTTACCAAATCTTGTGTTATCTATTTTCATGCATGTCTTTAATTTCATGTTTATTAGATGGATTAGATGCATGTGAATGGTTTTAGCTAAAAGGTTTTAGAGGTTAAAGTTGGTTACTTTTGATTCACCCCCCCTCTCAAAAGTGCATCTTCCCACCTATAAATTCAACAATTGGTATCAGAGCTCGATTCTCATAAGGAGGAGCCTTACATCTTGGAAAAATGATCTAGAAATGTAAGTGTACAAACTTGGGAAGATCATAGAGAATCAGGAAATAGATATACAACTTTCTTTACATTCTTTGGAAGAAGCCAGAGAAGTACTAAGAAAATCCTTAAAGAGAAAAGAGACATTGCCATAGCTAAGAATGATACACAATACAAGGAGATTGACACCTTAAAATTGTTTACAAATGGAGATTCCAAAGAGTTTGATGCAGAAATAGAAGACCTAATGGAGAAGAATAGAGCTCAAGTAGAAGAAATTAGAATACTTAAGCTTGAACAAGAATCACAAGCCATGATGCTTTGTGAGGTGACTGAACAAAAGAATAGAGCTATTGAAGATAAGGCTATGATAGAAGAAGACATGAGAAACATTGCCAACAGATTGGAAGAAAAGTTAATTGAACTTTCAAGAATTTCAAACATGTAGCTACATACCCTAATCTAGATGATGAATGCACATCATGAATTGAATGTCAAGGACATTGAGATCTCTACACTAAAGATACAAAATGAATAACTGCAAAATGTCCTAAAAAGAGAGAAGGTAATTGCAAAGAGCTTTGACAAACCTAATGAGGCAATCAAGTACTTTAGGTAGCTACTCAAATCACTGAGGGCTAGCAATGATACATCAGGACTAGGATATAGTAACTCTGAACAAGGAGAGTAATCAAAGACTACAGAAAAAATAAGTAAAAAAGGTAAGAACACTAAACCTACTTGTCATTTCTATGGTAAAAAAGGACATACCTCTAATGTATGTAGGAGTAAGAATGCCCATTAGCATGAAAAACCTATGAATGTGGGTTACTGTCATAAGTGCAAAAAGTAAGGGCATCAAACACATGACTACAAGACTAGGACTATTAGAACACCAAGATTTGAAGGTCACTGCTACAACTACAAGAAGAATGGACATAGAGCTTTTGAGTGTAGATCAAAGCCTATGTGGACACCTAATCAAGGAACAAGGGCAAATAACCATGGACATCACTACAATTGGGCCTACAACACTAGGTGCAACTATCATTATTATCAAGAATATGGACACATTCCTAAAAATTGCATAAGAACACATTTCAAAGGAAACTATAGTAGATGGTTGAGTCAAACCACATGTTTTAGTTTTTTGAAGATTGGTCATGTTAGTAGGAATTTCCCAACAAGGTCAAATGCACCCAACTTAGAGTTCAACAAAGGAAAAGAGAAGGTAGATGTTGAACACATCAAAGGAGAAATGAACAAGACATGGAAGAAGAAATATGGAAGCAACATATCAAATGAAGGGATCACTTCACTTAATAGATCAAGTGATCACACTTCATCAAACTAAGTAAAGAGAAGGCATGAGGGAATGATTTACAAAGTTTCATCATACATCAATTCCTAAATAAGTAAGTACTAAAAGGAAGAGAAAAACATGATTAAAGATGCAAAGTTAAAGTTTCAAGATTTCACAAGTGTTGTATTGGGTGTTCATTTTGCATGAGGTCAACGGTAGGAATCCATTGCGTAATTCCTCTCTTGAAAGGTAAATCTTTTTAAAGATCCACTCCAAGGTTTAGTGTTTGTCTTGCAACGTACCAAAATCTGCTTAGTAGAAGATAAATGTGATTGTTCATAAGGAGGCCTTTGCTGGTTCCAAAGGACTCTTTTATCTCAAAATCAAAGTAAATCTATTCGCTATCTCAAAATATCACACCAAAAGAACAATATTTTTGTATTTTCTATTTTTCAATGAATCCAACTCTAACAATGCAACTACCATGAGGTCCTATTCTAATAGGGGGTTAGTAAAGAAAATAATGAAATTGAAAGAAAATAATGTGAAAATTGAAATAACTTGAAATTGAAATTCCTAAATGGACATAAGCTATAGAACACAACACACTACAAGTTAAACCTTCAAAGAAATCAATGAGAAATCAATGAAAATAAGAGCAATGCTTCCTAGAATCCACTGATGCAATCATTAGTGAGAATCTTTAACAAATTGAAGGATGTTTCACTCTTCATCAAATCACAAGGCCACGGAAAGTGTGCTCATGCGAGATGAAAAGCTACGTAGAGACAATCGGGTGATCTCTTCTCAAGCTCATTACATAAGCAATATTCATATATCTATAGTAAACAACAGAACTAAAAGATTGCACAACTAGAAAAAAACACAATAAACCTTTGGCTTAATCACAGTCTCATGAATAAAATTCACAAAAATATGACACATTTAGGCAAGAATAACTACACTCCAAATTTGAGCACCAAAAGCATAATATTATTGCATAATAATGGTGGACTTTGTTACATTTTACAATGGGTTATTTCTAAGAAATTGTCTCCTCAATTTGTGTTGAGAGTGAGAGATATCTTTCATGCAATAAAATTCTTTTAACAATAAAAATAAACTAAACATATACACACTAACAATCTAACTGGTGCTTAGAGGGACTCCATCCATATTTTATTCATTAATTGGATGCATGATCCCTTTACATGTCAAAAACAAAGAAAGAATGAGAGAGAAAGTAGGAGGAAGCCATCAGTCGAAGTGGAAGTACATTAAGACAACTAAAATAGAAGTTGGCCCCTCAATAGGCATGAGTCGAAGTTAACTTTCCATCAAAATGTGCTCCTGATGCATGGAAAGTACTATTTTTGAAACTAGCAGTCAACTGTTAGTGCGCCTCTAAATTGCAGAGCTACAGACCTACGGACCTACAAACCTATAGACCTCAACTGGGTAAAAAAACTCAAAATTTTACTAAGTGTCACAATTGAAATTCTAGCATCTAGGTTTTTTTCATCTTCATCCCAAAGCTATGTTTGGATATTTTCCCTTGAATTTCTCTATCATCTCAATAATTTTAGCAACATCTAGAAGATCTAAAGCCTCATACTTGTCCTTGACCTTCTCACTATAGTTGTCCACCTTGATTTGAGTCTCTGCAAAATATTTGAGTTTGGTGTCCAACTCTAACAGTGATTCCTCTGTCTTGAAGGCTTGTCTGATGTCTTCATCACTAGATGCTTCCTCTAAAGTCTTCTTGAAATTTTCCACTACAACCTCAACTGGCAACAGCTTCGCTCAGTCTTCATCTTCAAAGATGTGCAAGCATGCACCACTGTACAACTTTTTTGCTTCTAAAATTTTCTCTTGGGCTTTGTCCTTGAGCCTATGTATCTCATCATGCAATGTTTCCATCACTTTATTCCCATCTGCCATCTTCTCTATCCAATCATCTATCATGTCTAGCTCTTCTCTAATATATACATCAATCAGAATGATGTACTTTTGTCCTTTTATGGCTTGTAAAGTTTGAAAATCTTTGCTCCATATTCATACCTCATCCATGATACTGAAGTCCTACCTCAAAATTTTCATGATCTTATCAACATTGTCTTGCATAGCATGAAAAAACTTCAAACTTCTTGTGATTATAGTGACTCCTTTATCCTCAAGGTTTTCTTGCCATTCCTAACAAGCTTTCAAAAATAGATTGAGCCGTACAACTTCCCCTTCTCTAAGAATGGTATTTAGAGTCTCTTTGTGGTGCTCAGGATCAAGAGGACCAACTACTTTGGCTAAATATCTCTTTAGGATCTCAACTTTCCTTTGAAGAGTTTGTAGTTCAATTTCATCCTAATCCATGTGCATGAGAATATCTTTAACTCCCATAGTCATCATCTATCAAGTTGTATCCCGTGTAGGTTTTCCCAACATAATATCTTTCACTTCATAGTCCTCAAGACTAATAGCTTCTACATCTGTACCTTTAGGAGGGTGAGCCATTTGTGCAAATAATTCTTGGTTTCATATGGTAGTGACAAATGTAAATGGCATTGAATCATGTAATGGAGACTCAGGCTTGTTCAAGATCTTTGCAATATCACAAATTTCATCCTCTGAAGCATGAAACTGATGCTTGGCACTTCTCATTATTTATTTCTAGAACCATCTTGGGATGTGTCTCTCTATAACCTTAGCTCTAGATGATGAAGGGGTGTGTTCAACTACCTCCTTTCCTTTATGACTCTTGTTTAGAGTCTCCTACTATGAGGACTCTTCTTCTATAGTCTTTATCTCTATAGATCCTATAGTTTGATCCTCAACATCCTAAGAAGGTTGTTGCATATATTCTACTATCTATGCCTCTTTTGATGCCTCATTAGTAACCTTAGTTCTAGTTTATCTTTTGGTAATGGTTCCTTTTGAACATGTTCCTCTTCTAAACTTGGAGGTGGGGGAGTTACTAAACCCTTATCTACCACCATGACCTATGATGGAGATAGAGGAGTGAGATCAGGACCTTGTGTCTCTAGTGGCATTTGCATCCAGTCTTTCTATTAGAGTTCACTTGTAGGGGTGTCCACAATCTTACCTCCAACTAAATTTTTACCCATGGGCATGAAATAAAAATTTGAGATGGAGAGAACATCTTCACTTTTCTCCCTTTGCTCATTCACCCACCATTGCACTTCATCTCTTGAAGAAGAGAGTTCTATAGGTTCTACTTGGGTGGGTGGTGTGGTACTCATGGCACTCTTTCTTCTTTCCTACTCTATGGCTTTTGCTAACTAAGTTCTCCTTTGTAGGGGCACTTGTTCTTGCTCCTCATCTTATTCCATTTCTTCCTCATTTGTTTCTTCCTTTGGAATGGTTTTGAGAACTAATGGATTAGGCACTAATCTCTTACTAACTCTTTGCCTCTTGTTCATCCTAACCTTGATCCTCTTTTGTCTCTTCAAAACTACAGGAGAAGCAAACTCTTTTTTCACAGAAGGAATAGAGGTCTCTAGAATTTCTCGCTCTATAGGTTGGCTTGGAAAAATAGGAGGCAATTAAAGTTCAACCTAGATTTGGGTAGCTCCACCATCCTAGGGCTCTTATGGACTTGGTTCCCATTGTTGGGAAGAGACCTATTCTACAACATGCTCTTTCTGAATCCTCTGGGGAGAGGCTCTCTTCATCTTTCCCTTTCTCTTTGAAGGGTGATAATATCCCACTAGGAAATCAAGCTAGTAAACTTTTTTAGGCCTGATAGGAGATTGAAGTGCAAAGGTAGGAATAGTGACTTTCATCCCCTTACCCCTTTTTAGGAAAGCATGTGCGTGGAAAATCACTATATCCAGAACTAGATTGAGTGGAAAAGGCTTCTTAATCCAACTCTTTGTCATTCAAGTGACATGTCTCACTCGATGGTTGATATCATCTCCTTCCTCTCTAAAAAATTTTGCATTCAGAATGGGTCTCTTACCAATTTTATTTGCATTGAATAGGGGATCAAGTAGTTCCTTGGAATCCTATAGCCTTATCTCATCAGGGATGGTCAAATGGAGAGCCTTTTTTGCAAGATACAAAGTCATCCTATAACAGTATTTGATGCAAACATCATAGTCATTTGTGGCATTCATCCAATGATCTTAAATGGCATCCTCATGATAGAAATCCTTCCCTACTAGGTTTTCCACTTTTCCCACATTGTCAAAATATGGTCTAGGAGAGTTGTACTCTTCAAAAGGATAGTTCTCCCATTCCCACTCAAATGTTAGAATATTCTATTTTCTCTTCACCTGATATGCTCCTATGACCAATGGCCAATCCCAACAAGGTCTCCATTGTCTTTTGATCCTCTCATAAGCTGACTCAATTTTCTAGGATATTTCCATTAGGACCAACTTCTCACTTGGGTACCTTGGGAGTTTCATTAGATTGATAGATGCACCACCTACCCAAATATATGTAAATATCCTAAATTGGATGAAATATGCTCCTAGAGCTATGATCTATGCCTTGGCTTCCTTAGACAATCTCTTCCCATAGTCCCCTCCAATGAATCAAATGATTGCAAAGATGAAAGCATCATTCACAATTATGTACTCCTTGCTCTATGGTGAGAGCTTCTTCTTCACTAACTGAGGATAGACTATGTATGGCCAAGCATTGGGGACCTATATATTGCCTTTCTTGTATAACCTAGGATAGTTTTTTTCCCTTGATACAATTAGGTACACCACATAAGAAGTCATATAGAACTTCTTCTTGTCCTTTACCATCCTCAGCTGCTCACACAAGTTTTCACTAAGTGTGGTGGCCCAATCTAGTGGTATCTTCGCATGCCTAATGGTCTCAATGAAGTTGACCATGAATGGAGCAAGATGACTTGTTTTAGGTAAGCTCATGACTCTACTCAAGAGAATGATAGAGTATCCAATGTCATCTTTCATGTATCCCTGAGTCATATCCACTTTGTTGATTGTCTTTCCCTTCTCAATGAAGTACAGGGAATGCATAATATCAATGGCCTCTTGGTGATGATCTTTGTACCATCTTTTAGCTACTTCATAGGAGAGTCAAATGAAGTGATCAGCTTTGGGAAGATGGAAGACCCTCTTGATGTTATCAAGTCGTAGATCTAAGACCACTTCTCTAATGACACTCTTAACCACCCTTTCATTAGGAACGAAGTGCTAAGACAAGGTCATGATCAATTCAACTGACTATACGGTCCCTAGATGTGATGCTACATTCACTAATCCAAAATGGATTAGTGCAAACCTTAGGGTTGACCTTTTTGTCAGACTATTGCAAACTCTCGAGAATTTTCCCAAGTTTGTGTGTTCAAGGTCAGTGTCTTTGATCTCAACATAATCATCATGTAACCTTGACTTTGGGGGTATGTCTTGGAACTTGAAAACTATGGGTTTTGTTGTTGCTCCAATTGTGGACGCCATCTGATCATGTTACCTATGCATCATGAGAAAGAAAATGTCATCAGTCATTAGATAGAGAAAAAGAAAAAAACAATGTAAGAGGAAGAAAAACATCCCCCTTGGCAACTTTTTTTTTTGTTTGAAATTTTTATTTATTTTTAAACATTATATATATAAATATATATTTTTTAAATTTATTTTTCTTAATTATATAATTTTTTTGGATTTTTTCAAAATTTAAAATAACAAATAAAAAACAAAATGACACCCTTAAGGGTGCGTACGGTGCCAGAGGCATGTAATGTTGGGCATGTGTCAATGCATGTGTGAGAGTGCATGGTGCCCGACCTATGGCACCCAAGGGCACTACAATGCCAAGTGCCGAAGGGCACCCAGTGTGGTGTTGAGGGTGTGCAGTGCCTGGTGCATCATCGAGGGTGCGTGACACCCAGCACTCATGCTAAGAGCATGCGATGGCTGGCACATCACTAAGGGCGTGCAGTGCCCAATGCTTGTGCCAAGGACTTGGGGGGGCGGGATTGCTCACCTACTCCACCAACTCTCCAAAAAGGGGATGAGAAAAATGAAATGAAGTTGGGGGGGGGAGGGAGTAAGGGGGTTTTATAACTCTCCTTCCCTCATGTGTGTTGAGTAATATGTGCACTGCGCCTCGACACGTGCATGCATGTGGTTGAATGAATTTTTGTTTTTTTCTTTTCTTTTTTTGACTTCTTTTTTTATATTTGAAACTTGGATTTCAAATTTTTGAGTTTTCTAATTTTTTTTATTTTTTCTATTTTTTTGAATTTTGACTCTATGACACAAACTTCTAAACAAATTTTCTTCTTTCTACTCTTGAATTATGAGTCTGGGAGTTGAAAAAAGTAGGGGGTCCCCATTCCTAGCAAGGAATGGGGCGTGTGTTGTGGACACCACAACATGTTGCTTAGTTGCCCTCAGATGCCGAGTAAAATCCCAATACATGCTAAGTTGACTTTGAAGAATAGTAGAAAACAAATAATTAGTAGGAGTGGAGTTGGTAGTGGAAGCTGAGTAAAGAGAAGATTCAGTAGAAGCCAAGTGGACAATACTCCTATGGATGCTGAGTAATGAAAAGCCAATGGAAGTTGAGTAACATAGAAATCCTTCAAAAGTCAAGTGGATAGCTATAAATGCACTAAGCATTAAATGCAATAAAAATAGGGTATATTATCATGTTTTCAATAATTTTTCTTCAAGGTGAATGAAGAGCAAAGATGAGAAAGAGTGCAGAATGACCTCACAGTAGAGAATCTAGTATTTGAGTGGATTTTAATAGCATTTCAACATGATTTCATTGATTTCAAGGTATTTACATTTGTGTCAAGCTATGCAGTTTCACATTTTCTTTATATTCAAACCCTAGTTCACACAAATGGCCTCAACTTTTAGGAAAACCCATGACAAAGAGCCATTTGAAGTGCAGCTTGTGTCCAATGAAGTAAAACAACCTGATTTCTACCCAATACCAGAAGTAGCATACAAAAATGACTCAGCTAGAGCTTTATCTATCATACCTCCTAAGGTAGTTATGATTTAGGATGTAGGAAGATGTTACAATTTCAAAATTGGAGCCATAGGTGATATGGAGATGAGGGAGGCATATGAAAAATTCTATGAAAATGGAGTGTTGAAAGAAGAATACAAAATTATTGAAAACAAGGGTTTAACACATGCCCTAGAATTTCCTAAAGTGTTCAAGACTAAATGGATCAGGCTAGTGCTTAGTAGAATACATGATAGAAGCTTATGGTTGGAGGATGGCCTAGTGAAAATCACAAAGAGAATTGTACATAGAGTGATAGGGTAACCAACCTTAGATCAGCCAAAGACCCTCAAAAGTGATGCCAAGGAAGCAACTGAAAAGAATATTGGTGCTAAGTGGAACAAAAGAGGAATGACAATTGATACCATTCAAGAACCTCTTGTGGACTTTTCTATTAGAGTGATTGGACACAAATTTTACCAATCCAGTAGACTCAATAGTGTACCTTGCATTGCAGTGGATGTAGGATACAAATTGGTGAAGAAGGATCATACATATGATCTTGCAGAACTACAAATACAATAGATTAATGAGAATTTAGCAGCAATAAGAAGGACAAAGGGAGCCCAGTTCAAATTTGGTGCTATTTTGATTTGTATATTCTTTTATGTGTAGAATGAGTTTCCTTCTTTTGGTAAAGTATTTTGGAAAGCTAATAGGTCAATTATAGCTCAAGTCAATGAATATATAGAGCAGATGGGAGTTAATTTTGAGACCCTAATGACTAGCTATTTTGAAGACTTCAAGAAGACTATGAAGCAAAGGCTAAGAATTCTAGTTTCATTAGTAGAGAAACAAGTAAATGATGTTTTGTTTCTTGTAGATATTGACTATACATTCATACAAGCTACCATACCAAGAGTTATATGGTTAAGACCTCTAGGTTATGAAATATATATAGATGAGGCATTAGCAACAATAACTACACTACTAGCAAAAGAAGTGGACAAAAGTGCACCACATTTTAGAACCTATGATGTGGTTAGGTCAAAAGTGGATATGGAGTTAAAAACTACCTCCACACTAAAAAAGAAAGATAAACTTGTGAAGAAACTCAAAGCCAAATTTGGTGAGGGCACTACAGAAGCAGAAGAAGAAGAAGGTGAAGAAGCTAAGGATGATGAAGAGGAAAAAGGTCAGGGATCACTTTCTTTAACCCAATGTATGGTGAGGATTCTGAAGAAGAGGAAGGTGTCAAGAAAGAAGCACCAAAGGCTACACCAAAGAAAAGAAAAGCACAAAAATAGCCAATTGCATAGCCAAAGGGGAAGAAGAAAGCAACAAAGCCAAGCCTAGCCAAGCCAACTACAAGGGTAGATACCAAAGCAACTGCCCAAGTGGAAAAAGTACAGGAGAAACAAAAGGAATTAGAGAAAGGAGGGCCTATAGAATCAAAGAAGAGAAGAAAATATGTTGCACCTCCTAAATTAGATGAGGAAAGGACAGAGTCTAATGAAGATCAATTCAGATTGGTAAGACATTCTACCAAGTCTAAATTAGACAACATTTGCAATAACATTAGAGACAATGCAAAGTTAACTAGTTTCAAGACCATTGATTTTAATAAGTTTTCAAGGGAATAAAAAACATAGTGGAAGAGTCCATCTACACTATGATGGCTAAGTTCAAGACATTCAAGACCACCCCACTTGAACTAGATAATTCAATGCCTAAAGAGCTAAGCTCATTAGTTGAGAATAAGTGGCATTACTGCCTTAATATGGAAAAGGATATAAGGGAGTCTACATTGGATCATGTAATGCCAAACCTAACTAAAGGAAAAATAACTAAGGCTAGTAAGAAACATGGAAGCAAGTCTGCACCCAAATACAGAGCCTTTAGTATATTGCAAAACCAAATTGAGGATATTGTGCATAAATCAACTCTTATGTGGAAGGTTATTTATGGTTTGACTATAGTAAAGGAAGGGAAAGAAGACCCATTTGAAGGAATAAATGATGAAGAAGAAGAGGAAAATTAAAAAGAGGAGGAGATACAAAAAGAAAAAAAAGAGAGGAAATAGTGGAGAAGATATAGGGTGAAGAGGCAACAACTGAGAAATAGTAGCCAAAACAGAGTGTCCAAAACACCAAAATGCCACCACCAAGTCCTCCACATGAAGCACATGCAAAAATAGTAATTGTGAAGGATGTTCCTAACACCATAGGTTAGAACATCAATCCTTTGAACTACATTGCAATCACAACTATGTACTAATCTAGTTTTGCTGAGTGTGGAAGAGTTGTAGAAGGCTATAGTAGAAATCACAAGGGAGAAGGTGAACACACAAGAACTACCTTCAAAACCTCCCATAGCTACAATATATCAACCTAAAGAGCAAGAAGAATAGGATAAAATTGCTAAGGTTGATTCTATAGTAAAAGTGACAACAACTATCGAGGAGCCAACAAAGGAACAAATAGGACCTTATGTTCCTACTGCATAAAGTCAAGGTGCACCTCCTTAAGTTATTATCATTGATCAAGGTAGTAGAGAAGAGGAGAAGGAAGAGGGGAAAACCCCTAATGAGCAAGAGGCAATAAAAACACTGATGAACTTTCCTACCTCAGGGACTCCTACCAAGTAGCCAAGCACTAATGCAATACCATTGCAAATTTCAGCACCAGGCTCAAGCTCCAAAAAGGTTGCAAGGGTACTTCACTATGGAGACCCTACACTTGATGAAGAAATAGTCATACCTAGTTATGACTCTAGAACAATGAACCTAGCTCAAATAAATGAAGTGCAAGAGGCACTAGCGAGAAGGAAGAAACAAGATATACTTAGAAATGAGTATAGATAGAAGCAAGCATTAGTGGAAATGAAAGACATATTTCTTGATGCATTCAGCTTGCAATACCTAATGAAACCAAGCCTATCATGGAGTAGTTGTCTAACATAGTGGACCAAGTATAGAATGATGACCTTGATACTAATGTTAAGTTATTAGAATGGTTTGAAAAGAAGTTTCAAATGAAAGTCAATGAGAAGATATCTAGTGAGATAGCACTTTCACAAGTATAATTGGCTAATAAAGTTGAAAAAGTGAAAAGAGTACTTAGGAATGTATTCTCACTGTACTCAAAATTGTGTGACTCATCATATTTCACACAAGAATCTAGCCAAAGGATACCAAGTTTGGAATGAAATCTCAAGATTTATAGCACACAGTTACCCAAAGATCCAACTTAGAGTGAGAAGCATTTTGCAACTACACTTCACACAGAAAAAGAGTTACTTGTATGGACAACAAAAGAGGCCAATATTCAAGCCAAATTGATACAAATTCAATCTACCATTACCCCACATTTAGAAGTCCTACATGAGGAATTATAGAAAACATTCTGAAGAAAGATCTAAATCTTTCTACACTAGAAGCCCTCATACGTCTTGTAGCAGAGATAGCCATCCAGTACAAATCACTAGAAAAAGCATTGAATAATTGGGATGATTCTTTGAAGATGATTATGGAGGTAAATAAAATATTTTTGGCTAAATATTCTATTCATCCTTAGGACTCTTTGACATAAGTGTCAGAAAGGGGGAGATATACCCATAGGAGATAATAAGAATGGATGTGTAAATAAAGGGAGACATATCCAAAGGGGGAGATATAAAATTTTGAATTTTTAAGAAATCCAAAAGGATGCAAAACTACAAGAAGATGTGAAAAGAAAAGCATATATAGAGTACAAACAAAGTAGAAATAGGGTACATAGAAACAGAGGCAAAGAGTCTCAAACACATCAACATGAGACAAATTCAGCACAAGAGTTTTTGGTTGCAAAAATGAAATTTTGGTTACAAAATTAGCACATCAGCTCAAGGGGAGTTACAAGATTTTGAGGTATACAAAATTTTGAACAAGTTTTTGATGTTTTGTACATGTGCCAAATAGAATGTATAGTATACTCATAGAGATTAGAATCATAATTTTTAGTTAAGTTTTTTGCCACTCATGTCAAAGGGGGAGATTATTGGTCTCAGATTTTTTTTGACAATTGAATGTCAACACACTTAACCAATTCTCAAGATGATGTCGAGTATAATACAAAAGCTAAGATACAATGTGTGCTAAGCTAGAGAATTCAATAGGTGCCAAGTGATCTTTAGGTGCCGAGCAAAGTTTAAGTGTCGAGTGATAAGTGATGTCGAGCAGAGTATAGATGCCAAGTGAAACAAAATTACTATAGGAGCTGACTGAAATAGAATTTCTATATGTGTCAAGCATCAACAAATAGTAAGTGCTAAGTAACATAGAATCAACATATGAGTTTGTATCTTCACCAACTAAGATGTAAACTATTTTTGGAACTGACATAGGATGAATCTCAAAGGATCTTGAAGATAAGATTGAATCTTTTACATTTCCTATGTAATCAGCATGCAATCAATAGGAAAAGTGCAAAAATTGAGTGGGAAATGAACAGTAAATATTTATCATAGATTCATACCTAACCCCAAGTCTTTGAAATCTTTAAAAGGAGGATGAAACCCCATTGTATGTGCAGATGTGAGAAGTGCATGGGTGAATTATAGCAAAATTTAGAGGGGTGTTTAAAGACTTAGAAGGAAGAGTAGAATTGTAGCATTTAGTTGATCATAATAGAGTATTAGAGTTTCATGAAGAGGCATCAGATCAAGCAAGGATCAGAGCAGATAGAGTAGAACAAGGATCTGAAATTAGCAATTGAAGATTGCAAGTCATCAAGTCAAGACATTCTACTATACATTCTAATCATTGTATTGTAAGAATGAAAATCCTATGATGATAGGTTGTCTTAGCAGCTATATTGGTTTAGTAGCCATATTGTAGATCCTTGATAAGATTATAAATACTTTAATAGGGTAAAATTCCAAGTGAATGTTTGTAAATCCTTTAACTAGGTCACTTTTAATAGGGTAAAAATTCTTTAACAGGATAGGCCTTTCACAGGGCAGACCATTGGAAGTGGTCAAACTTTGTAACCTTGAATAGTTACATATTGTTGCAATGATACTTTGTGGATTTCATCTCCACCCTAGTTTTACCTTCTCATTTTTTGAGGGTTTCTAGGTTACCAGATCTTGTGTTATCTATTTTTAGGCATGTCTTTAATTTCACGTTTATTAGATGGATTAGATGCATGTGAATGGTTTCAACCAAAAGGTTTTAGAGGTTAAAGTTGGTTACTTATGATCCCCCCCCCCCCACCACCAAAAATTGTATCTTCCCACCTCTAAATTAAATAAGTATGTATGTAATGCAAAATGTGAATGAACTAACATCTCATGTAATATTCCATTTTTATTGATAGTTACAAATATTCTATGAAGATCGAGAAGAAAAACAAAAGGACCAAATGCTTGTGTAGCCATGAAGAAGCATGATACTTTTAAGAAACCAAAAATCCCTCATTGTATAGGATGTAAGTGAATTAGTCATCAATTCATGTGCATATGCAATGCAACCCTAGGATAGATGCAATCCTAGGTTAGATGAAACCATAGGTCTAGTTACCAAGCTTTGAGAACTATCATCAGTTAGTGTATAGTGAAATCTCAGATGTCATATAATCCCCACTGACATTGCAATCATAGGAATATGAATAGGGAATTAGTTCTCATTTTTTGGGATTAAATGTAAGCATTCGAGGTGCAAGAATTCAGAATGACCAAAAAAAATTTCTCTTTTAATGTAGCAAGCTAACAAAAGTATTAAAGCATAAATGCTAGGATGGATAGAATGTTTCTTGCATGTAGACACACTAGACGTATGAGAGATCCTTCTTATGCTAAGTAATTAGTAATTATTATGTCCACAACAACCCTTGCATTCATAACTTGAGACAAAATTGTGCTAGGTATACTCGCAATGACCTATACGTTCACTTAGCAGGATGAGTATCAATATTTATTATAGCATAAAGAGTTCACTCCAACAAGCAAGGATAAGAACCAACCTTAATGATTTATCCATATAAAAAGAGTCAAGGTACACATGGCCATCCAATACTAGATGGAGGCTCTTATAGTGGACAACCCTTTTATACAAATGCTTTAGATCATTGGAACTAAACCACAAATAGAAAGCAAAGAAAAGATCATGCCCCTAGTCCTCATTTCTCTAGTAAAAAATGACATCATCGACTTGCTCAAAGAGACATGATAAAGTGAAAAGAAAAGAAAACAAAGAAAAGCTCAGAATATCCCAAAAAATTCAACATTTTGAGTTTAGTTTTGTGTTATAGGATTGATGTCAAGTGTCAATGTTAAGAACATGTATGAGAAATCTCTTCAGTAGGGTGACAATAGTAGACAAACACAGTTAGGACAACTAGTGACTAAAGTCAAAGAGGAATCTTTAGTAAGAAGAACCTTGGTAGGAAACTGAGTGATAGTAGATATATGTAGTTAGAGTAACTAGTGATTGACATGAGAGAGATCTTCCATGATAGTAGGTAGATGTAGTTAGAACAACTAGTGACTATTGTGAGAGATGTTCCAAGAGAAGAATCTCTAAAGTGACACCAGCAATAGTAGGCAAACATAGTTAGAACAGCTGGTGACTAATGCTTAAGAGATATTCCTATGACACTATAGGTGTTGCCCCATAGTTATGATAAGATTCAATCCATGGATACATGAGTGAAAGCAGCAAACTAAAGCAAGAAAGCAATTGTCCATGAGCTAGAAGATGCACTAAAAGATATAGCATTTGAAACAAAAGGTTCCTATTTACCAAGTTTTCACCTTCTTGGCAGAGATTCATTTTTTGCTACCATGATGTCTATTTCTAGGTTTTCATCAATGGTACATTTTTCTTTTGTATTTTTGTATTTTTCTCTTTTTTTGTATTTTTAAAATTTTTTAAATTTTTTTGGTATTATCAAGGTGCCTATTTCTAGGTTCTCACAAAGGTAATGATTTTTTTTAGGACATTTTGCAATTTGTAGATTTTTTCAAAACATTTAAATATATACAAAGAGATTTTGAAATCAAATTAGTTGTAGAACTACTTCAAGTGGAGAGTGTTGATGGGCTCCTTGAGCACCTCTCCCTTGGCTATAGAATGTTGGTAAGCACCAAATCCAAACACTAAAGTGACTATGTATGGACCAAACTAGTTGGTTTTGAACTTCCCTTTTTGTACTTGTTTTTGCTAATTCTTAGGGTTTTCTCTCAGAATGTGATCACCTAGTTAGAAGTCACATGGCTTAACTTTCTTATAGTAACTTCTAGACATGCACTACTAATAAGCTCAAAGATGACCACATGCCACTTGCAAATGTTAATCTAACAATACTAGCTCTTGAAGTTGAGATATTTTATAGTCATCTTTAGTAATGAGGCCCTTCATGGAGATTCTCAAAGTGAGAATCTTAACCTCAATTAGAAGCACAACATCCACTCCATATACTAAAGAAAATGGTGTTGTACTTGTTGGAGTTTCGATACTTGTTCTATATGCCCATAAAGTTAGACTAATTTGGAGGTGCTAGTCCCTTCTTGATTTGTTAACTTTGTGATGCAAGATCTTAAGGATCACCTTGTTGGATGCTTCCAATTACCTGGGGGTAATGAATAGAAGACTAGTGTTGCATGATTCTAAACATTTTGCATAACTCCTTAAGATTCTTATTTTTAAACTCTCCTCCATTGTTAGTAATAATGGAGGAAGGTACATCATAACTGCATATGATATAATTGATGATGAGAAGAGCTACAATTTTTTCATTTGCCACAGAGAGAGGGGAACTACCTCTATCAACTTTTTGAAGTAGTTTGTAGCTGTAATAATGAACTTTTGTCCATTTGAAGATGACAAGTGAATCTAACCCAAAAGATCAAAGGCCCATTGCCAGAATGTCCAGAGTATGATAGATGGAATTAGCTCCTTGGTTGGAGCATGAATTAGATTCCCATGGAGCTAGCATTGTTAAAAGGACTTGGCATATTTAATTTCCTCTTTCTCTATATTCAGCCAATAATAAATAGCTCTAATAAGTTTATGAGCTAGTGTTAAGCCATTAGAGTGAGATTCACAAATGCCCTCATGGACATTGATTAATGTACGTTTGGACTCATTAGGTTCTTGACACCTAAGGAGTGTTCTATTGAGACCTCTCCTAAACAAGTTGTCAGTAATAATGACATACTATGAAGCATTGTAGATAAGATGACATTTTCATTCTAGATTAGACCATTTAGAATTGTTTGGTCATGTAGATAGGAGTATATATGGTGGTAGCAAGATGAATCATGTCCTAAAGTAGAAAAGATCATCTAAGATTTAGGAGAGTTATAGGTAAGGTAGAGTAACATTTCCACTAGGAACTCATGTCGAGGATCATTCTCTAATATTTGTGACATGGAAGCAAGAGTAGCCATGGCATGAACCATTTTGTTGTTTGCCCGAGGAATTTGTTGAAAATTGACATTAGAAAAGTATTTCTTCATGTCATCCACCATGCATTTATATGAGATCAATTTCTCATCTTTCATCTGATATACATCATTAACCTTGTTGATTATGAGTTTTGAATCACCAAAGATGTTCAACTGATCCACTCTCCATTCAACTGCAATCTTTATGCCATTAATGAGAGCTTCATATTCTACAATATTTTTGGTACAAGAAAACATAATCTTGTACACCTTTAGCAATGAATATATCTATGGTGTTATGAATAGTAGCCTAGTGGTGGATCCCTATTGTGTGAAGGAAGTGCCAAACAAAATCACCCAAGTTTGACGTGTGAGTGTCAAAATTGATTCATTAGGGATGTCAATGTTTAGTGGAAGAAGACTCTACATTTGTGCCTCTACAAGCTAATCAACAATTTCTTTTCCTTTGATAGCCTTCCCGCCAATGTATTGAATGTCAAACTCACTGAAGATCATGACTCACTTAGCCAATCTCCTTGTTAGAGCTGCCTTGCTGACTAAGTACTTTAGTGGATCAATTTTAGCAACCAGTCACATAGTATGGGCAAGCATGTAGTGTCTCAACTTTTGGGAAGCAAATATGACTACCAAGCAAGCCTTCTCAATGATACTATAATTCATTTCATTAGAAATCAGCATGTGACTCAAAGAGTAAATAGCTCTTTCCTTGTTGTCATTTTCCTATTGAGCTAGCAAGGTACCTAGAGATGTTTCTATTGCTGAGATGTATAGAATAAAAGGCTTTGTGTGAATAAAAGGTGTGAATAAAAGGCATTAATATCAATGGATTAGAAAGGTATTTCTTTATCTATTTTAAGCTATGATCACAATCTTGGTTCCAATTATATTTCACACCTTTATGTAGAGTCTTGGTAAAAGGTTGTGACCTATCCATCATTTGTGAGGTGAATTTATGAATGGATTGAAGTCTTCCTTGTAAGCCCCTCATCTGACTAATATTATGGGGTGGAGGCACATCCATGATTGCTTGAACTTTCTCTAGATTGACCTCAATTACTTTTGTAGACACAATATAACCAAGTAATTTCCTAGATGTGACACCAAACACACACTTCTTGGGATTAAGTCTCAAACTGAATTGGTCCATGTGATCTAGGATGGGTGTCAAATCCTAAAGGTGAGTATTGCATTTTACACTCTTCACCAGAGTATCATGCACATAGTCTTCCACTGTTTTATGGATCATGTTGTGAAAAATTATAGCAACTACTCTCTAATATGTAGCACCAACATTTTTCAAGCCAAATAGCATCACGTTCCAACTAAAATTTCCCCATGCACAAGTGAAGGCAGTCTTTTCCTAATCTTTTGTTGCAATTTTGATCTGATAATAACCAAAAAAATTGTCCATGAGTGAGTACATTTCATATCCTACTGTCATGTCCACTATCATATCAATGTTAGGGAGTGGAAAATCATCCTTCAGACATGCTAAGTTCAAATCTTGGAAATCTATATAGACTCTGATAGATTTTTCATGCTTGAAGACTAGAACAATATTTGATATCCATTTAACATAATCAATAGAACATATGAAATCAGCTTTTAGAAACTTTTCTAATTCATCTTTGACCAATAATGCAACATGAGGATGCATTTTCCTAAGTTTATGTTTGACTGGTTTAACTCCTAGTGCAATAGACAAGTGATGCATTATGAGATTAGGATCTAATATTTGCATGTCTAAATATTTCCATGTGAAGTTTATCTTTGTCTCATGTGAGGCTATTCCTCTATTCCCAAGTTGATTGACTATGTTGGTTCTATTAACACTGGTGATCTTTCCTAAAAATGACTAGGAAGTGCATCAAATATCTCATTTGTATGCACCTATGATCAAATATCTCATTTTTAGTTGATCAAATATACAATATAAAAATTTCCTATGATGCAAAATGATTTTTAGGTGAAGAATGAAGTTTTGGGTTCTATTCAAACTAAGGACCTATAGAGGCTCCTAGATGCAATTTTAGGGTCCTACAATGTAGTTTAGAGGCCTAAAATGGTCTTTTTGGTCACCAAGTGTGCCTTGATAGCACCAAGTGTGCTCTAACATCACCAACTATGCCTATGGTGCACTTGGGGATAGTTTGAGCACAATTGGTAGTTTTATGGTGCAATTGGGAGACTGAGTTGGATGTTTGCTAAATCTGAGCTAGGTGGTGGCTAGGTTGCTATGCTAAAGAGATAAGATGCTAGAATTGATGTTATAATTATATTGGAGATGTAGAATGAAGGTTATGACCTAAGGAATGAAGCCCTAAGTAAAGACAATGATGGTTAGGACATGCAAAATCCAAATCAGGGCTGCTAAGATAGGAGGGCCTACCCAGGTGCCTAAGGACACTACTAAAGCCTCAAAATGATATCTAAAAGTACAAACTAGGTTCTCAAACTATCAAATACACTCAAATAGTACCAACTACACCCATAGTGTAGTTGGAGCCAATTAGAGTTCAGTTGAGTGGTGAATTTTACACTCTTAACCAGAGTATCATCCACATAGTCTTCCATTATTTTATGCATCATGTCATGAAAAATTATAGCAACTACTCTCTAATATGTATCACCATCATTTTTCAATCCAAATAGCATCATGTTCCAACTGGAAGTTCCCCATGCACAAGTGAAGGCAATCTTTTCCTAATCTTCTAGTGCAATTTTGATCTGATTATAACCAAAAAATGTGTCCATGAGTGAGTACATTTTATTTCCTACTATCATGTCCACTATAATATCAATGTTAGGGAGTGGAAAATCATCCTTCAGACATGCTAAGTTTAGATCTTAGAAATCTGTACTGACTCTGATATATTTTTTATGCTTGGAGATTGGAACAATATTTGATATCCATTCAGCATAATCAATAGCATGTATGAAACCAACTTTTAGAAGCTTTTCCAATTTAGCTTTGACGAATAATGCAACATGAGGATGCATTTTCCTAAGTTATTGTTTGATTGGTTTAACTCCTAGTGCAATAAAAAAGTGATGCATTATGAGATCAAGATCTAATCCTGGCATGTCTGAATATTTCCATGAAGTTTATCTTTTTCTCTTGGAAGAAAGTAATGAATTTCTCTTTTTCTTCTAAAGATAGTGACCATAAAAGATGTATCATATGAGGCTATTCCTTTATTCCTAGGTTGATTGACTATGTTGGTTCTATCAACACTGATGATCTTTCTTGAAAATGACTAGGAAGTGCATCAAATATCTCATCTATAGGCACCTCAAAAAGGTTTTCAACCTTGGATGTATCTTCTGTTTTTACTATTTTATGTTCTCACACTTCCACAATGTGGTTTTCATGATTAGATCTTTTATTTCTTTTATTTTTTATTGTATGAATAAGATATTTGATGTTCACTTCAGTCATGTTGATGCTTTTCTCACTAGTGGAAGATGTTATAGGTTCAACTATGTTTAAGTAACAAGAAAGAGCATAGTCATTATGGAATGTAGAGATTTCATTAGATGCATTATAATTCTAGTCTATGAGCTCAAGATAGGTGATTGAAAGAGATGTTATGAGTTTGATTATGTTCATAGTATAATCATTAAATGCTTGGACAAGTAATTAGAGACCTAGAGTAGTTTCATCCACAAGTATGTTTGAATGCCTTTGATCACTAACCTCATTAGTCAAAGAGTCAAGGACACTAGTTGGATAGGAATCATCTAACCTAACCCTAGATAATTCACCTAATTTGAGGAGGTTTTCATTGACATGAACTTTATCTATGTCTTTTTCTATAGTTTCTTCTAAGAGAGAGTCAAATTTATACTCTCGAGAATATGTATTGCATGGAGACAAACTGTAGAATTCCCCAAAAGTGATGGGAACAAAATCTCCATCATCTAGATTTTTATAAAGGTACTCAATGTGTAAAGCATGACTTGACTCTCCTTTTTCTTTTTGGGTATGATGTGAATTAGTAGTATCATCATAAAAATCACTATCACCATCCATGGTGCTAACATGTGGTACAAATTTGTCTAGTTCTGCAAAGAATTTAGCTAGATCATTAGGAAATGGATAAGGATCCTCACTATCAATTTTGTCTTCATGGTCATTATACTCAGCTTGTGAATCATGTTCAAATGAATTCTCAGGTTCTAGTATGAATTTTTTAATCCCTAGATGGAAGGAAATCTTCTTAAAGCCTAGACTAAATGTATCTCGGTTCCTCCTAGCTATCACTTTAATAGAATCAATCAAACCATTTTTTTTACATCTAGTAGGGCCAATCCCCTTATAACCAAAGTATTTAATGAGTTTAAGACCTAGACCATACCTTTCAAGAGTAATTTCATGAGACTATTCTGTGAGGTCCACTGAAGTCTCCTCTTTATATATCCATGCTACAATAGCTTTATTTTTAGCTTCATCCTCAAGAGGTATAGTAGCTTTGACAAAGGAACCATTATACTTAGTTTGAGGTGTCAACAAAAAAGGTCTCTTCACTTTAGATGGTCTCGCATAATGATAGGGAGACTCAAGAAGGGATGTCAAAGACATATATTGTTCTATGTAATGCTCACCCATTCTAATTTCTTTCATCTTGAGTGACTGCTCGATTTTCTTTATCTTGTTATAATGATGGTTTGTAGATTCCCTATTAGTAGGTACGAAGTTTTCAATAGATTTCAGCATGTTATAGGTATAGATATTACTTTTAGGTATCGTGACTTTAGAGCCATGAAATGGGAATTTTATGCATTGATGGTAAATGAAAGGTACAACTCACATCTCATGTATCCATGGTCTTCCTACCAAAATATTGTAAGCCAAGGGAATATTGAGGACCTAAAAATTGACATCCCTTTCTATAGGACCAACATAGAGAGGTAACACCACAAGACCTAAAGACTTTTTCTTAGCTTCATCATATGCTTTGATAGTTATCTTGTGATAGGCATCAATGAACTCTTTTTTCCAATTGTCTAAGCAGAGTAGTAGAGACAATTTTGTGTATCATGACCTCAATGTGTAGAGGTTGATTATGTGGATGACTCAGTGAATTGTAATCCTCCTCAGAGAAGTACATATAGTAAGGTGAGGTAAAATGACCTACCATAGATTGGAACCTCTCAAGATCAAGATCTTGAGGTATGTTTGCCTTAGTGAGGGCTTTGTTATGAATCTGCATATGAGTAGGCAAGATTTTGAGCAACTCAAAGATCATGATTTGAGAAATAGTTCACTGTAATTGATTAAGTATATTGTAGCTAGTAGCCATAGAAATTGCAAGTTTTGTTCCTTTTTTAGGCAGACTAGCTAGAGGTTTTTCTTTGTGTTATTCTAGATCAGGAGCAAAAGGCATAGTGCCTTTGAGTGCCAACTTAGCACAAGAATGTGTAATACTATTTGCACAAGATTATGATGGTTCATTGTTAGATTTATTGGAAGTAGGGCCCCTTAAGAAAAATGATGTCTTAGCTTTAGTTTTGTCTTTTTTACCCTTCATGGTGATAACATTAAAATAATTAGCATCTACTGGTTCAACCATGTGGACTATCTCATCATCATTAGACTATGTGTAGTTTATTTTGTTATGAGATTTTTGTTTTGAGTTTTCTCCTTTTTCATAAGATGGTAATAGCTCCTTGAAAGCCTTGTGATCTAAATTCTTATTATGTCCATACACAACAATGTCACCATTGTTGATTAAGTCTTGAACTTTGTGATGCAGGTTAATGCAGTTGATAGTTTTGTGACCTTTGTTTTGGTGATATTCAAAAAATGTGGTTTCATTCCACCATGGTGGTCATGGTTATGGATCATAAAGATGAGAGTTATCCAATGGAGAAATGAACTTCTTTTGTAGCAAGGTCTTATACACCATGTTTAAAGGTTCAACAAGAGGTGTATATTCCCATTTTGGGCATGTGACCCAAGATGAGTTCTTAGGTTTGTTTCCAAATGTCTTTTTTTTTAACAAGAGGTTTCTCAACATTCTTGGGTGCCTTGAGATTGTTTGTAAGATTAAAGTTTTCCTTAGCAGGTTTAGGAGTAATGTTGTCAAAAACTCCATCATGCTCAACCTCTCAATTTTTGTTCACATACTTGGATTTATCCTTGTTAGAGGTGGATCCTTGTTTAGTATCCTTTTGAAAGATTAGTTCATAATTTTTGACCATGAATTCCTCTATACAGATAGCTTGTGTGACCATGTCTTCAAAGGTGCATGGACCTTGAAGTTGAACTATATATCTAAAGTCAGGTAGGAGATAATCAGTGAAGATGTCAAGCTTTTTCATTTCAAGAATCTTGCATGAATATTTCGTGCAAAGTTGTCTCTATCTCTGAAGGAATATGAGGAAAGGTTCCCCAACTTTTTGTTTAAGGTTACACAAGTCTTGAATGTTAATTAGGTGATGTATGTTGTGAAAGTATTGTTGTACAAATAGGTTAGCAATCTCATCAAATTTTTTGATACCAGTAGGAAAGTGTGAAAACCACTCCATAGCCTGACCACCTAGACTTCTTGGGAATAGATGCATGAGATATGCTTGATTATGCATAAATTCCATAGACAAGGCACCAAATTCACGTAAATGATCTTAGGGATTAGTAGTTCCAAAGTATTTATTGTACTTTGGTAAGTCAACTCCTCTTTGAAAAGGAGGCATGTCTATACTCTTGTCAAAAGGAAATGGACAAAGAGTGTCTAAGGTGCATTCTTTTATAGGTTTGGCTTTATCATGCATCATTTGGGCTAACTATTCTTTCATGATCTTTAGTTGTTTTTCCAATTTGGATGCTTTAGTTTCCTCTTCAGGTGTAATCATAGTTTCAACATTAACATGATGAGGTAGCTTGGCTCCCTCTTGAGCAATTTTGAGAAAGCATTTCTCTTTCTCTTTGTTAAGTAGGATTTCCATGACTTCCTAGAAGTTTTTATCCTTACAACATTTTTTAATGTGTTTAGGAAGTATTTCTACCTCCTCCTTAGTCTCATCAGTAAAATTTTCCTTATGTTTTTCATTCCTATTTTGATCTTAGTCTCTACTATGTTCTCCATGTTCAGGTTCTTGATCAACCACAATAGGAATTTGATAAGTATCAATGTATGTTGGTTGGAAAGGTCCCTTGAATAAGAATTCAGTTGTGTTTTTTGGAGATGTATGACCTTTGCTAGTTTTAGGATCCTCTTGTTAAAAGGGGTTCCTAGTTTGTTGTAATTATATGGAAATTGTTCTCTAAACATGAGGTGATCTGACAAGTGAATGAGATCATGAAGACTCCTCGCTAGATAAACTAGAGATAGACCATGTGTAAATTGGAAAGCAACCTCTACTATAATTATGACCCCTAGCTCTACTTCATCTAAGTCTAAGGGGATAACACATGTTTTTGCTTCTTGTTTCCATAGTCATAGACAAGGACAAAAAGTAAAAGCCTAGATAACAACCACACTAAAATGTAGTCTCACAAAGTAAGATAAGGATGTTGTATAGTAAGGTATGATTCATATGAGTAATGGCTAGAATAGCCAGATATTATGACTATCATGACATAGAATATGAAAAACACAAGAGGACAAAGACAAGATAACTGAGAAATGAGAGTAGTTTGCATGTGGATCACAAGTTGTTAGCTAAGCAAGATGCCACTATTTGCAGATAGAAAAGAGGAAAAATGTTGCAAATAATAGACCAGAATTAGAGCACAAATAGCTCTAATAAAATAATTTAATAGTTTTAGGACAAGATTTTGTGTGAAGATTCTTAGGGAACCACATGAAAAGACACAAAGAGCTCAATGAAGACTCAGAACAAAATTTTTTGGGTAGTTTTCTCATGTGAGGACTTGCACAAAGCCACATGAGGAGTTGACAAAAGGACAAGATTCTGACATAAAAAGGTAGTATTTGCAAGATCTTGCATGGAGATTTATAGAAGGTTGTGCAAAGACTTAGACAAAGCCACACAAAGAAGTGCTGACAAAAAGGTTCTCGCATGAAATTTTGCAAAATTGGGCACGAGAAAGGGAATCAAATGGACAACTAAGACAAAATTTTGAAGAGATTTTCCAAGTTTGAGACAATTTTGTATAGATTGCTGATTGTTTTGATAGATTTTAGATAGGTAGCAAGATGGTTTTCAAGTTGTTGAATATCATTTTGGTTTTGAACAAAATGGTTTTTTTTTAGATAGACATAGGAAGCAAGTAGTAGTCACAAACAATCCAATTGAGGACAAAGAAATTTGGAGGAATAGGGGAGTCTTGACCTTCAATTTGTTTGATAGGTTTGGACAATTTTTAAGACTCAAATAAAAAACATGCTTTATCCCTAAAACCAAAAATGGTAGAGTAAACAAAATCTTTGTCCCACAAATTATGTGCATGCATTCACCTCAAACAACCATGTCACCCCACTAGAAGGCATCCATGTTTTTGGTGTATTCCAAGGGCTCAATAACATATATGCTAAATGAACACTCTTGTGGCAAGAGTCAAGCATGTATACCACCTTCCAATTTCTAAGTACATGCCTATGGTGAGAATTTATAGGAGAGATTCTTCCCCCTCCTTGCACAAAGATTATGCCCCCTTTTAGACGTGAATCAAGTAGTAACTAAATAAGAGGTTTTTACTTGGCTTCTATTCATATTAAAACCTAGTGGCTTCACAAGAAAAGTTGAGGCCAGTAACCCACACCAACATCTAAAAGTGCACACACTTGACTAGCAAGACTGGAGCTGGCACCAACTAGTGCAAAAGATAGAGCCTCTTCTTGATATGCGATATCAGAATGAAGAAGAGGAAATTAATATGGCTTTGGAGTCTTTAAGTATACAAATATTCTTTATTATAGTGAGTTTGAATCTCTTGTGAAAGGAGTGTGCTCATTTGGGTCATTCCTAGAGGTTGGATCACTCTAGCAGGCCCTCTAAGGGTTGACTTGGACTGGTGGTTTAGATCTAAGCGTCTGATTTTTTTATTTCCCTCAAGGGGAAAGAGCATACTCCTCTACCTCATCACCTTGCCAAAACACACAAGACATGCTAATCACTAAGTTAGCTTAATCAATCCAGACTTGTCTTTTCTCAAGATTTTGATTCCTTAAAAGGAAATCATCATCCCTTCATAGAAATGATGCATACTAGAGAACCACTAACTTTCTTGCCTCCCTTAGGTTTCATCTTTTAGAGGCTTCTTGGGTTTTGGTTTACTCTTGGGCATCACTTCTAAGTAGTAAAGAACATACTCCCCTATTGCCCTATCTTGCATCCTACAAAGTTTAGAAGCCCTAATTATACCATGTGTGAAAAGAAAAAAGAAGACATGATGTTTTGAGTGGGTTTGAAATAACTCTTCAACATGTGTATCTTTGATAAGCATCCTACAATCACATAATTAGTACATGTTTAAAGTGTTTAGATAAAGGTGTCTTTATCAAATATCTTGCAAACCACTATTAAACTATAGAAAAGATATAAATCTAAATAAAAAATACTTCAAAAAAACACCATTAATCAAAATATAATGATAAATTGCATTTTGGAAAAATGTATCTTGCATGTGTTGTTGCAAAATTTTGGGTGAAATCATACATAGGCCCATGCAAGAAAATTATGTGCACTATGCAAGAAATTGTGCATTTATGCACTTTTTTGCATAAGGAAGTGCAATGAAAGGGTCTAAATCCTTAGTTCTTCACATGAAAATGAGATTTCTTGTGTGAAAATTTGGAAAATTGTATGAATGAATGTGACAAGATTAGAAAAATAGAGTAACTAAGGCCAAGAAATTTGATTTCTCAACCCCATGATGGGCACTAGAAATGTATATGTAAAATGTGGGCCTCTGATCCTCACATACACTTCAACACAACCATTACTTAAGAGATCAACCCAGAATGAATATGAGATAATTGATCTAAGCAATCCAATAGTGTGAGTTGTTTCCTTCTAGCTAAAAGGATTTTTCCTTTGCTCTCAAACCAAGAAGCAGTGATAGCTTCAAGAAACCCCTCCCAAAAAAAAAGCCTAAAATGTTGACGAATCCAACATTTTATGGGTGGGAAAATTTTAATGTCAAGGGCAATTTTTTTGTTCCATATAGGGAAATAAAATATTATATGTTGGAAATTTTTTTCTTGCCCTAGAAAAATTCATTTTAAATGTGGTTAATTGATGTTTTTTTTTGGCTAACTAATAAATAAATGATGGCTATATTTTCCCTTGCCAAAAATGAATTAATAATTTCAGAGGTGAATTACTTATTTTGTAGGAAACTGAATAATAATGGTATTGGCTAATCTTCAGTGGTAAACTGAAAAATTGTTTAATCTGAAAGCAAAATTTGCACATGTATTGGCTAGTGACTGTAGTGACTACTGAGTAGTCACTTCAAGTTTCAACTTGTGTACTGTCTTAGGTGTGTTATTAATAATGTCATAACATTGTTATGTCAATGTCACTATTACCAAGTTAGCAACCATCACTTTTGTATTGCTAATAGTAAATACAATAGTTTTATTAACTGTTGATTAATTAGAGATCAATGATAGAAGATGCATTTCAAGGCCACTCACTTGAAAAGACCTAGAGTCACATGTAATTCTCTGAAATGGAGATATGTGGAAAGGTTTTCATGCAAATCATTACTCAATGTTAGGCATTATCGACTACCCGATATTAATGCTAGTACATTTCAGCATTTCACATATTGAAAATTAATAGGAATATGAAAAAATAAGATATGAAAGATCATGAATGCCAAAGAATTAAATTCAAGTACCATCAAATAGCCTCTTCAATTCCTCTTTCATTATCATTTCTCATATTCTTCAATCTAAATTCAATTTGTAGTTGCAGTTTGTAGAGTTTCTCGAATCTTAGTCATGGATATGCCAATTCAGCTAAAATGCACTACAATGGCTCTACAAAAGCCCTTTCTCGGCAGGATTCCTAACGATGTCCTTACTATGGTTTGTAAGGTAGATGCCCAAAGTTATTTTATTTGCCATGTTATATTCATGATACTTGGCCATGAATTCTTGAGAAATAATAAAAGGTATCATGTGTCCATAGATATTACCTCACACTTCCTCGTGTTTCTTCTTAACCTTGGAGGCAGTCAAATAGACATTTTGTAACACTACCACTAACAAAAACAAATAAATTTGATACCAATAACAAGAACAAAGAATGCAATGTATTTTTTTTATTAAATCAACTTAATACGAGTACAAATACAATGATTGATTCACTCTCAATCTAAAATACTCAAGATGAAATATGATATCATCCATATATGTTACCAATATGATGCTATTACATATTGAGTTCAATACAATAATGAAGTACAACATTATTTTTAATCTCTAACATCCAACATATGGACCCTACAAGTAATTAAACACTGATTCAAGAAGAAACTTCAACAATAATCTTTAGCTACTTGCTAATCAACTTGAAGCACCTGAAAAACACACAGAAATGCAACACAACACAAAAGGGGCTCAGTACACACTAAGTTGAAAAGTGTAATCCACCTATATACATGTTAGAATAAACATATACATAACCATAATGTAGATATCTGATCCATTTAACACAGTGCAGTTCCAAAATTAATATGCAGGAAGTAAACATTTACTTAACAATGCAAAATTAAACTCGCACTAAGAATAACCCATAAATGAATCATATATATATTGAGGTGTCATTGTTATGGCACTAAGATTCTTCATCCATGTACGGTATGCCCATAGTCAACACATAACAATATTCTCTATTATACTTGTCAATGATAGAATAGAGATATGCCTTGTTCTCCGTACTTAACCATATAGGTTTAAGTCATAGGTAAGACCAATTATCTTTTATATGTAATTAACCCACCCAATTTATTTTATAGTTATCACTAAATTAATTAACTAAATAGGATAAATCTATATTCAACCACCTCGATATATGTTCATTACAGCTATTCTTAAAATACACATCAAATAGATTTTCTAAGAATGCACAAGCAATGAATAACAATTCAGTTTTCTCATGATATTCCATTCTTCATCTTTTGAAAATCTCATCTTTTACTGTCAAATTCAAAAGTGAACTTAGACTATTATAACAATAGAAGTAAATGGTACAATATTACGTTCTCATAAATATAACTAAACTGATACATTAGTTTAATAATATTTACCAGTCGTAGTACTATACTACCTATTCCTACTGTTATAATAAGCTAAACTTATCTTTCGAAATGACCAAGATAATAAAACAATGCTCATATGATATTCTTGCTTTAATTGACAAATCATCAAACATATATCATAAAACTGCCTCATACACGAAACAACTTTCCATTTCAATTATGAATTGAAATGCATCTGGATAAATTAAAAGGATTTTGTTTCAAACATATTATCTCAAAAAAATCCATAAATGCTATTAAGATACTTCATGGAAAAAAATAAACATATTTAAATCCAAGTGCAGCCCAAGCTTTAACAAAAGATCCTTTACAATGCCATTAAAATTCAAGTGACTATTGCAGTTATACTACTGTTTAACAAAAAGCCACCACCCAGTTATCAGCAATTGAAAATCAATTTTAAATGCAATTCATTAAAATTTCATTGTAACGTCATCATGCCATTAACCTAAATAATTAGGATGAAAATTCCTAAACTATGATGTACAAACTAGCTGTTCATATAATGACTATACTGATATTGAAACAATAGCATCTACCAATGTTTTTATTCATCAATTAATGTCATATTTAGTTGTGAACTATGTCTAAAAACATCAACTAATAATGACTCAATTTCTATCATATAATAATGGTACTTTTGCTATCACTATCTAATAGTTTCAAGTTTCTTATAAAAAAATTCATTTAATACTGCTCTCTTTATTAAAAACTTCCTCATTTCTATTTGTCATAAAGACATAACTGGTGTTAAGAATAGTGGTAATTAAATTTCCAATTATCATAAGAATACATTATACCGATGATAAGAAATTTGAACCACAACATATTTTCATGCATCAACTGTTGACAGCAATTTAACTACACAATAACACAATAACACAATGCTAATACTTGCTGGTTCAAACTTTATCTACGTTTCACACTAACTGTTTGACGAAAAGTTTTCCCATGATTTCATTTAGTGGTTTGACAGTTGTCTATGTTTTCATTTTCCAACATCTCAAACACCATATAACTTCTAATACCTGTGTTTCAAAACATACACAGTGGGTCAAGCTTACATCGCACTTGTATTTTTATTTTCATAAAACAAGTTCGGTTATACTCCTCCCAACTCAAACATACTGAACAATGATATCGCCCCTAACTGCAAACAAGTATTCGATGTTACACAAAACCCTTAGTCCATGCAACTACCCAAAATCGTAAGCACATATTGCTTTTTGATTCAATTAGGTGATACCGCATATAATTTCAACAATGACACAAGCATGAACATAACTATTTTACAAAATAACCAAGTCCAAACTAAAACCTGTATCATAGTGTAGCTGTGATCTATGTTGCAAGCCAATTACATGACAAAATTTCAACATAATATATGAAATTGAAACACACAAGTGACCTCTG
Organism: Cupressus sempervirens; assembly: GCA_028749045.1. Lineage (NCBI taxonomy): Eukaryota > Viridiplantae > Streptophyta > Pinopsida > Cupressales > Cupressaceae > Cupressus > Cupressus sempervirens. The sequence goes on from CM053788.1 coordinate 476,367,889, forward strand.
TTTTCATAAAACTATATATATATTTAATACCCAATTTAAAACAACATCCAAATCCAAATACAAACACAATGTTTTAAAAAACACATAATACCCATTATCCAAATATGGATATATACAGACCTTGGCACAAAATGCCCAACCCTGCATACACCCATAGTTGGGTATCGACAAGTGTATTTTAAAACTATAGCTTCTACAATTTCCTTTAAACAAAATTAACACCCAAAAATAGCAAAGGACTAGGTTAGGAAATGCCCCCTACCTCAAAATCTCAGAAGGTGGAAAACTCAAAAGGATGACCAGCAACCAAAATCGTTGTCCAAACAACCCAAACTACCAGTTGGCCAAACCCCTATAACCTCAAGAGCAACTTCAACTGATAACAAAAGATAAGCAACAACGACTTTTGAAGAGAAACTCTTCCATGACCAGGTATCAAAGAAAACCTCTCCACCCAAGTCATAATGTTGAGACTCCAACATCAACTCACAAGTGTTTACCAAAATTGAGAAGAACGGCCCTAATTCTGGCCAAGACTTGGCAACTCACACAATGTCCAAAGAACTGGCCAATCATCACTCCAAGATCATAAAACCTCCATAAAATGCATTAATATCATGGCAACTAACTTAGATCCATAAACATGACCACTTCATTGCCACCGCCAAATGGATGATAAAACGCAATGACCTCATATGTAATAACAGCTGCGGCAATATCTTAATATTACAAAGTTCAACTTAAATATTTCACACTTAAATTTATATAAATATATGTGTGACTATTTCACACCTATATTCATATGAATTTTGTGTGTGAAACTTCAAGATATCAACTTTATATATATATATATACACACACACACACACACACACACACACACACACACACAAGTCAAGCACAAATAGGTATGAAATACTATGGCAAATAACATATTACTTCAATGATAAAGTCATTCAACTAACATCAAATTAAATTCACTTCCATCCAACTCAAACATTAGTATTAGTTCCAAGTTCAAACATGCACTAAGAATCAACATAATCAACCGGTTCAAAATAGTTGAATCCTCATTACAATAAACTGACATAAATAGATAATGATCACTATAACTGTATCAACACAGACAAAAACTCAACTAACTAAATTTAACAAATTGATAAACAAAGTTTGATAATATCATAGAAATGAACTTGAATCACAATAAAAAACTTAAGCAAACGAAGAGAAATAGAAGGAATAAGGTCAGGCATGACATCCTCCCCCACTAGTTGTTGTCTTTCTCCTGGAAATCAGCAAATAAGTATGGATGAGTTGCTCTCATCATTACAGTGTCTTCCTAGGTAGCAGATGTTTCATCATTGGAGTCCCATAGGACCTTTACCTACTTTATTTATCTTTCTCTTAAACTCATAGTTCTACTTTGCATGATTTGCATTGGTTCCAACATGAGTTGCCCATCCATAATCTGAAAATGTTTCCAATCAAGCACGTGAGCAATGCCAGGTATGTACTTATGCAAAATTGAAACATGAAATACATTATGTATGTGTGAAAGACTCAGTGGCAAGGCAAGTTTGTAGACAATAGGTCCAATCCGTTCTAGAATTTCAAACGGACCTACAAATCATGGTGCTAACTTGGATCCCTTTCCAAAGAGAATTGGACTTTTATGCAGGCTTACCCAGAGGAACACTTTATAACTAACCAAGAATTGACGTTCAATTCTATGCTTATCAGCATATTTCTTTTGTCTATCTTGAGCAGTAATAAGATGCTCTCTAATCCTCTTAACCTGCTGCTCCAAATCTTGCCACATATTAGGTCCTAAAAGAGTCTTGTCTTCCAAATTATCCCAACTGAGAGGTGTCCTACAAGGTCTACCATACAATGCCTAAAAAGGTGCCATACCTATGGAACTATGATATCCATTATTATAAGAAAATTCTACCAAATGTAGATACTACTCCCATTTATTTTGTCTATCCATTACATACATCCTAAGCATGTCTTTCGGAATCTGGTTGACACGTTCAGTTTGTCCATCTGTCTCTGGGTGATAGGCTAAACTAAAATTCAGTTGAGTACCTAATTCTCACTGCATGGATTTCCAAAGAGAAGATGTAAACATAGGATCCCTATCAGAAATAATCTTTTTAGGAATTCCATGTAACTTAACAATCTATTCCATATATACTTTGGCAACCGTTGCTGCATTATAGGACAATCTAACAGGAATGAAATGAGCATCCTTTGAAAATCGGTCCACTACCACCATAATAGAATCATGCCTACAAGCTGTCATAGGCAATCCAGTAATAAAATCTATCAAAATGGTATCCCATTTCCATTTTGGAATACTATGTGGATGCAATAATCCCACAGGGTGTTGATGTTCAGCCTTTAACTGCTGACATTCCAAACAATGAGCCATAAAATCTGCTATGTCTCTCTTCATTCTAGGCCAATAATAATGCTGCTTAAGGTCAGCATGCATTTTCTTGACACCCGGATGAGCTGAATATGGTGCTTTGTGGGCCTCAACCATAACCAAATTTCTCAAATCACCCAACTCAAGAATGTACACACTTCCTCTATACAGTAGCAAACCTTTAGAATTCACTGAAAACCCCTCAAAATGTCCTTCCAAGATGCTACCACTATCCATAATAGCCTTAACATCCTAAAACTAATGATCTGCAAAAAGCTTTTGTAAAATCTTATCCTTAAGATCCACTGTTAGGATTAAAGAGGATAATTCATGTCGTCTTCTGCTAAATGCATCAGCAACCACGTTCTCCTTCCCTTGCACATACTTAATCTCGAAATCATATTCACATAGGAACTCCATCCATCTTTGCTGCCTAGCATTGAGGTCTAGTTGAGTGAAAAGATACTGAAGGCTTTGATGATCTGAATGTAACTCAAATCATTGTCCCAGATCAAAATGCTACCACTTGGTCAAAGCATGCATAATCGCAGCAAGTTCAAGATCATGAGTAGGGTAATTCACCTCATGAATCTTTAGCTTTCTAGACTCATAAGCTATAACATGTCCATCCTACATCAACACTACCCCTATGCCATCCAAAGATGCATCAATGCAAACCACAAACTCCTTAGTAGAATTTGGGACAGCCAGGATTGGTGCACTAGTCAAACATTCCTTAAGTTTCTAAAATGCTACCTCGCACTCCTCTATCCACACAAATTTCTTCCCTTTTCTCTGAAGAGATGTGATAGGATGTGCTATTTGAGAGAAGTTTGACACAAATCTATGGTAATAGCTTGCTAAGCCCATGAAACTTTGAACCTCAGACACATTTGTAGGTGCTAGCCAATCAACAATAGCCCAAATTTTGGATGGATCTATAGAAATTCCATCCCTAGAAATGATATGCCCCAAGTAACAAATCTTTGGTTTGAAGAATTCACACTTCTTAGGATTGGCATACAGTCTGTTCCTAGGAAGGCATTCCAAAACTTGCTCTAAATGCTGCTCATGCTCCTCAATAGAGTTAGAATACACCAAAATATCATCTAGAAAAACCACTACAAACTTGTCTAGGTAAGTCCTAAACACACTATTCATTAGGCTCATGAACATCAAAGGTGCATTTGTTAACCCAAAAGGTACTACTATAAATTCGTAGTGCCCATACTTGGTGTGAAAAGTTGTCTTGAAAATATCAAATTCTTGAATTCTAAGTTGATGATACCCAAATTTTGGATCAATCTTCGAAAAGACTCGGGCAACCTTGACTTGGTCAAACAAGTCATCAATTCTAGGCAAGGGATACCTATTCTTAATAGTTACCTTGTTTAATTGCCTATAATCTATGCAAATTCTTAAGGAGCCATCTTTCTTCTTGACAAAGATTATTGGAGCACCCCAAGGTGATCTACTAGGACGAATCAAACCTTTCTCCAAAAGCTCCTCCAACTTAAATTTAAGTTCAACTGGCTCTTGAGCTCTTATTCTGTATGGAGTCTTGGAAATTGGTTTCGTTCTTGGCACTAAATTGATTCGGAAATCAATTTCTCTTCTTGGAGGTATTCCAAGAATCTCCCCAACAAAAATATCTGAAAACCTCTACAGGATTGGATGATCGAGGGAAGAACCTTTAAAAAAAGATTCTTCTATGTCATTTACCAAAATGGCAAACAAACTGCAACCTTTCTGAGCACACCTTGCCAATTGCTTGGCAGAAATTGTTCGCAAAGAGAGGGGTCTTCTAATACTAGCAATAACGCTAGCTGATCCAAAATCATCAATGCAATTGATTGAATTATCCTTGCAATCCATAATGGTTAGATGTTTTTCTAACTAATCCATTCCCAAAACTATGTCATATGATCCTAAAGGTATAACCCTAAGGTTCACTGAAGTAGTAAAAGATTTCATTGGAATCTTATAGTTAGGAGCAACAATATCCACGTTCACCCTAGAACCTGATGCTAACTCCACTTGCCATCTATTCCTTGCCCTAACCACAAGAATACCACTATTTGCAACTAAAGTAGAAGAAATAAATGAGTTTGTAGCTCCAGAGTCAAATAAGATAGATACTTTCATACCTTGAGTATTTCCCTGAGCTTCAATAATCGTGTTCTAGTGTTCAGCTTTCTTTTGATCTAGGGTTGCAAAGATACGGTGGTTCCTGGTAGAATCTCCAACTGTCGCTTCAAACCTAGCTAGCTTAGGTCCAAACTTCAGCTTGTCCCAGTTAGGGCACTGAGATTGGTAATGACCTAACTGTCCAAAATGAAAACACTCAATAGATTTCTTGAATCCCATGTTCTGACCAGAAGGATTAGGAGATGGCTTATTACTCTGCACACTCTGAGGTGGTTGAGATGGTCTAGGCTATTCTGAACCCTTGTAGTCCTTATCAAACTTCTTCTTCTTGAATTTCCTGCCTAAAAATCCTAATTTTGTACTACTCTACAGAGGCTTTTGACTCTTACTGACATACAGAGTAGGTGGATTCATGCTGGTTTTTTATGAAGCCCCATGATAACTAGACTTCATCTCAATCAGCTTTGCTTGCTCTGAAGATTCCTGCATAGTCAAAGGTTAGAAAGTTCTCACTTCCTCCCCAATCTTGGGCATAAGCCCTTTGATGAAGTGTTGTATCATGGCCTTATCATTTTCAGCCCACCTAGAAAACTTCTTAAGCTCATAGAACCTACATTCATAAGCTTCCATTGTAGAGTCAGACTACATAATTTGAAAGAACTCCTTTGCACAGGCTTGTCGCCAATATTCAGACATAAACCTCTCCTTGAATCACCCTACAAAGAGCTCCCAAGTAACTAGAGAAATATCAATGCCCATCTTTTCCAACTCCTAATCCCACCACAAGGAACCAAATCCCCTCAAATGCATAACTGACCATCTTACCTTTATGTTACTCAAGTAACAATGTAAAACAAAGCATCGCTCAATATTCAGTAGCCACTCAATATTCAGTAGCCAAGCTTCTACCACTATACCCTATTTTGTACCATAAAATAATGACCCTTTCATCTTCGAAAGATCCTTGAGCTAAGCTCTTGCCACTAGATCTTCTTCTATAAGAAGGTTAATACCCTGCACAAGAGGTCTCCTATAATTTGCTCCCCCACCAAGAATCTGGTTGTTAGCCTCAATATTATTGAGACGTTCTATAATCCTCTAAAGAACCATAGCTTGATCTGCCTAGTTATCCTAGTTGTTCCAACCCTAGCATTATGATCAAACTGATCATTCCTAGAAAAATTCTGGTGCCTAGGACCTCTACCATGGCCTCTACGCCTACCTCTACCTTTGCCTTTTCCAGCAAGGTTATCCTCAGGAATGTCATGTCCTCGAGTTCCTCTAGTGATGGGAGGCATGATAGCAACCTAAAAACAACTAACTATTAATAACTCATCGATGATGGGTTAAACCCTATAACCCAAGAGTCCTGGTTATTTTAACCACACTCTGATACCAAATGTAACACTACCACTAACAAAAAAAAAAAAATTGATACCAATAACAAGAACAAAGAATGCAATGTATTTCATTTATTAAATCAACTTAATACGAGTACAAATACAATGATCGAGTCACTCTCAATCTAAAATACTCAAGATGAAATATGATATCATCCATATATGTTACCAATATGATGCTATTACATATTGAGTTCAATACAATAATGAAGTACAACATTCTTTTTAATCTCTAACATCCAACATATGGACCCTACAAGTAATTAAACATTGATTCAAGAAGAAACTTCAACAATAATCTTTAGCTACTTGCTAATCAACTTGAAGCACCTGAAAAACACACAAAAATGCAACACAACACAAAAGGGGCTCAGTACACACTGAGTTGAAAAGTGTAATCCACCTATATACATGTTAGAATAAACATATACATAACCATAATGCAGATATCTGATCCACTTAACATAGTGCAGTTCCAAAATTAATATGCAGGAAGTAAACATTTACTTAACAATGAAAAATTAAACTTGCACTAAGAATAACCCACAAATGAATAATATATATACTGAGGTGTCATTTTTATGGCACTAAGATTCTGCATCCATGTACGGTATGCCCATAGTCAACACATAACAATATTCTCTATTATACTTGTCAATGATAGAATAGAGATATGCCTTGTTCTCCGTACTTAACCATATAGGTTTAAGTCATAGGTAAGACCAATTATCTTTTATATGTAATTAACCCACCCAATTTATTTTACAGTTATCGCTAAATTAATTAACTAAATAGGATAAATCTATATTCAACCACCTCGATATACGTTCATTACAACTATTCTTAAAATACACATCAAATAGATTTTCTAAGAATGCACAAGCAATGAATAACAATTCAGTTTTCTCATGATATTCCATTCTTCATCTTTTGAAAATCTCATCTTTTACTGTCAAATTCAAAAGTGAACTTAGACTATTATAACAATAGAAGTAAATGGTACAATATTACGTTCTCATAAATATAACTAAACTGATACATTAGTTTAATAATATTTACCAGTCGTAGTACTATACTACCTATTCCTACTGTTATAATAAGCTAAACTTATCTTTCAAAATGACCAAGATAATAAAACAATGCTCATATGATATTCTTGCTTTAATTGACAAATCATCGAACATATATCATAAAACTGCCTCATACATGAAACACCTTTCCATTTCAATTATGAATTGAAATGCATCTGGATAAATTAAAAGGATTTTGTTTCAAACATATTATCTCAAAAAAATCCATAAATGCTAGTAAGATACTTCATGGCAAAAATTAAACATAATTGAATCCAAGTGAAACTCAAGCTTTAACAAAAGATCCTTTACAATGCCATTAAAATTCAAGTGACTATTGCAGTTATACTACTGTTTAACAAAAAGCCACCACCCAGTTATTAGCAACTAAAAATCAATTTAAAATGCGATTCATTAAAATTTCATAGTAACATCATCATGCCATTAACCAAAATAATTAGGATGAAAATTCCTAAACTATAATGTACAAACTAGTTGTTAATATAATGACTATACTGATATTGAAACAACAACATCTACCAATGTTTTTATTCATCAATTAATGTCATATTCAGTTGTGAACTATATCTCAAAACATCAACTAATTATGACTCAATTTCTATCATATAATAATGGTACTTTTGCTATCACTATCTAATAGTTTCAAGTTTCTTATTAAAAAATTCATTTAATACTGCTCTCTTTATTAAAAACTTCCTCATTTCTATTTGTTGTAAAGACATAACTAGTGTTAAGAATAGTAGTAATTAAATTTCCAATTATCATAAGAATACATTGTACTGATGATAAGAAATTTGAACCACAACATATTTTCATGCATCGACTGTTGATAGCAATTTAACTGCACAATAACACAATAACACAATGCTAATACTTGCTGGTTCGAACTTTATCTACATTTCACACTAACTGTTTGATGAAAAGTTTGCCCATGATTTCATTTAGTGGTTTGACAATTGTCTACATTTTCATTTTCCAACATCTCAAACACCATATAACTTCTAATACCCATGTTTCAAAACATACACAGTGGGTCAAGCTTACATCACACCTGTATTTGTATTTTCATAAAACAAGTTCAGTTATACTCCTCCCAGCTCAAACATACTGAACAATGATATCGCTCCTAACTTCAAACAAGTATTCGATGTTACAAAAAACCCTTAGTCCATGCAACTACCCAAAATCGTAAGCACATATTGCTTTCTGATTCAATTGGGTGATACCGCATATAATTTCAACAATGACACAAGCATGAACATAATTGTTTTACAAAATAACCGATTCCAAACTAAAACCCATATCATAATGTAGTTGTGATCTATGTTGCAAGCCAATTACATGACAAAATGTCAACATAATATATGAAATTGAAACACACAAGTGACCTCTGTTTTCATAAAACTGTATATATATTTAATACCCAATTTAAAACAACATCCAAATCCAAATACAAACAAAATGTTTTAAAAAATACATAATACCCATTATCCAAATATGGATATATACAGACCTCGGCACAAAATGCCCAACCCTGCATACACCCATACTTGGGTATCAACAAGTGTATTTTAAAACTGTAGCTTCTACAATTTCCTTTAAACAAAATTAACACCCAAAAATAGTAAAGGACTAGGTTAGGAAATTCCCTCTACCTCAAAATCTTAGAAAGTGGAAAACTCAAAACGATGACCAGCAACCAAAATCGCTGTCCAAACAACCCAAACTACCAGTTGGCCAAACCCCTATAACCTCAAGAGCAACTTCAACTAATAAAAAAAGATAAGCAACAACAAATTTTGAAGAGAAACTCTTCCATGCCCAAGTATCAAAGAAAACCTCTTCACCCGAGTCATAATCTCGAGACTCCAACATCAACTCACAAGTGTTTACTAGAACAGAGAAGAACAACCCTAATTTCGACCAAGACTTGGCAACTCACACAATGCCCAAAGAACTGGCCGACCATTACTCCAACATCATAAAACCTCCATAAAATGCATTAATATCATGGCAACTAACTTAGATCCATAAACATGACCACTTCATTGCCATCACCAAATGGCTGATAAAACACAATGACCTCATATGTAATAATAGTTGTGGCAATATCTTAATATTACAAAGTTCAACTTAAATATTTCACACTTAAATTTATATAAATATATGTGTGATTATTTCACACCTATATTCATATGAATTTTGTGTGTGAATCTTCAATATATCAACTTAATATATATATATATATATATATATATATATATATATATATATATATATATATATTCAGACACACACACACACACACATATATTTACACAAGTCGAGCACAAATAGGTATGAAATACTATGCCAAATAACATATTACTTCAATGATAAAGTCATTCAACTAACATCAAATTAAATTCACTTCCATCCAACTCAAAAATTAGTATCAGTTCTGAGTTCGAACATGGACTAAGAATCAACATAATCAGCCAGTTCAAAACAGCTGAATCCTCATTACAATAAACTGACATAAACAGATAATGATCACTATAACTATATCAACACAGACCAAAACTCAACTAACTAAATTTAACAAATTGATAAACAAAGTTTGATAATATCATAGTAATGAACTTGAATCACAACAACAAAATGAAGCAAACAAAGAGAAATAGAAGGAATAAGGTTAGGCATGACAGATGTTGATGCTTTTGCATAACATTTTTAAGAAAAGATTTTTAGAAGATGATGTCAACATTATTTTATTGGTCGAGTAGGTACCAGGGTTGAGCATTGGTATCTCTTTTGCAGATGTAGTAGACAAGTTCTAGGAGGAAGGCATATTATGCATTATACATAAGCATCCTTTCTTGCTCAGCATGAATGAATGGCAATTGACTCGCCATTGAAAGTGGGCATAACTTGAAAGGGATTTCCTTCAAAATGGGTTGTTATTGGATGACATCAATGAGACTGACTTCACATGGCTGGATGAGTTCAGTGACATCATCTTCTCTAATAGATTCCTTATGGATGAACTTGAAGACCTTTCTGATTAAAGTCTTCAAGCCCTCAACCCTTCAGCTCACTCATGCTTTCAGCCTCCCTAGTTCCTTGGTTCCCTATTTCCAAATATTGTTTCCTTACTCATTGCCCTTAGGACAAAAAAATGTTTTAAAGATATATGTATTTTTCTTTGGATTGGGTCTTGCTCAATGCAATTTTTTTGTAAATTATGAAATAGTAAAACCAGGCTGATTTAATCAACTATTTTAAATATTTATGCTATGAATTAGTAGTACATGCATTGTACAGTAAAAAATATTATCAATGAAAACAATAGTTATTGGCTTCTCAAATCGTTGTTCTTGTTAGTCTATGACTTTGTAAGTTTGTTTTTGGCATCTTGATTCTCAATGCACTATTGAAATGTTATTGTTAGTCTATGACTTTGTTAAAAATAGTTAACTGTTAATAATTAACTATTTTTATTTAATCTGATTGGTTAAAACAAATGGAGCTTCAAGAAAAATTAAAGATTAATAGATTATAACCTTAACAAAGTTAAATATAATTTTGATAATTTATGTGTCAAATTTTTATTTCATACCTATCTTATCACCTATTCCTAACTTTTTTTTCATTATGAAATCTTTTAAATGATGAAGAATAGTCTATAAACAGTTATCATAATTTTTAATATATGTTAAATTTTAATAATTTATAGATATTTTAACTATATTATATCTTAATTTTGAAACTAAATAATAAATAAAAATAAAAATATAGCATTTGCAATTATATGTTTAAATTGTAATTATTTTATTTACATTAAACTATTGTCATTATTATTATTTCATGATATCTTGCACCAATTTTATTTTATAAAATGTAATATATGTTCATTGAATTTTTCATATCATCTTTACAATAAAAAGCTTATGATAGAAAAGAAAATCAACTCGATAATAGAAAAGAAAATCATATTTGTGTGTGTGTGTGTGTGTATCTAAACTATATATATATATATATATATATATATATATATATATATATATATATATATATATATATATATATATATATATATATATATATATATATATATATATATATATATATATATATATATAATATTTTATATAAATAATTAAATTAACATCATGATTTTGACATGCTCATTGCTCAAGCTTAAAAGTAAAATAATAATAATTAATAATAATTTCTCTTAGTTTTTCCTATATTAATTAATATGCAATGTAAATTCTTTTCAATAATCGCGGTTCGCGGCTCAATTTCGGGCCAAATTTTAAAAGATTGAAGATAAAGTATATTTCTACTTGAAATCGAGACACGTGTACTCGAAGATTCTACTCAAAATCCTGACCGTTGCATAAAAGAAGGATCAATGGCCCGAAATGAATTTTGGGCCGATTTAGGGAATATTTTCCCATATCCCTAGATTCATCTGGAATCCTGACACATGTCTGGTCATTGCCAATTGGAAGACTAGATTAATATTATTAATAATTATGTTTATAAATAATTATCACAATTTATGAATACATGTTAATAATTTATAGATAATTAAATTATATTACATTTTTATTTTGAAACTAAATAATAAATATGAATAAAAATATAACATTTATAATTATATTTTTAAATTTATTTTATTTTATTTAAATTAAACTATTGTCATTATAATTTATTAATAATTATTAGTACTTGCCGGTAGCTACTAAGCTTAGGGCTAAGAGCTAAATATTTCATTTTCAATGTGATTCATTAGCGTTAATACTTTTTTTTTAATGTAAGTTCATTGGTTTATATTTTATATTGTAATAATTTTTTTTTTAATAAATTATAATATGTTTTTTGTCATTCAATTAAAAAAAAAATAATTATATTATATAATCATTTAAGATTTTTTATTATTATAAAAATATTATTATTTTTATTTATAATTATTTATTATATAATATATAATATAATATAATATAATTATAACCATATGATATATATGTTCTATTACATATATCAATGATTATATAATATATTTATGAATAAAATTAAATTTAAATTGACATCATTATAGAAAAATATAATTATATTACATTTTTATTAATTAAAATATTTTATATATTATAATAAATTTATTAAATTTAAATTAGATTTATATAAAAAGTAAAGGGCCAAGGCAAGTAGTAGTGGCACTTGTTTCATGTCTTGCACCAATTTTATTTTATAAAATTTAATATATCTTCATTGACTATCAATAATTAAATTAACTAAAAATTGGGACATGTGTACTACAAGATTCTACCCAAAAATTGAAATCCTGACTATTGACTAAAAGAGAGATCAATGGCCCGAGATGAATTTTGGGCCAATTTGGGGAATGCTTCCCCAAGTGTCTAGATTCATCCAGAATTGTAACATGTGTCCTTGACAAGTGTCATGATTAATGAACATGTGTCACAATTCTAGATGACTCTTGACAACAACAATATCACTCCACAAATTCACCTGAAAATCATATCGAATCATTAATAATTAAGTTCTATTTTTTATTAATTAATTAATTTAAAATTAAAAAAATTATTCAAATGTATATCAATGTAATAAATTTTTACTTTTCTTAAATTTTTATTATTGTTATGTACATTACTAAATTATTGAGTCTTGACTCTTTATGTAGTTTACATTTACATTATACATACTATTAATAAAGTACCTAGAACCATTAATTACTTAATACTTTCTTTTTAAAATTTTAACTATTAACCCTACCCTGTATGTTCATTGTTTTTAGAGTCCGATATGATAAGGTTTTCAAATTTCAAATTTTCTTAGACTGACAGAATTCTATTTTATGTTCTGAAGACTAAAAGTGTGAAACTTGTGTATCAAACGACAACACCAATTAATAATTATCCAATCTCGATTCTGGGCATTTAATTTTTTTTAAAAAAATTCATTGCAATTTGTAGTTATAGAAATCTTGATTTTAACTATCTTAGGTTTACACTTTACAATTATTTTAAATAGGGCCTGAAGAAGAATTTTGTGCAATAACTAATACTAGGCATGGGCAAAAAAAAATCAAAAACCTCTTGTATGAGTGCAAGCATAGGGGAAAAGAAACACATTATAGAACTCAAGCAATTGCTATAAACCCCAAGTTTCACTGATGAATGTCATAATACTTTTGATCCTATTATCCATGGAGATTTAGGAATCATGAGAATTAAACATTCATTGTTTAATAAGTAGAAAGATCCATAAAAGGGGAGAATTTATTACAAATATAACAACAATACTCGTGCAAATACAAATAAACTAGCTGCTCTAGTTATTGGATTATCAAACTTCACTATATCTGAAGTATTCCTTTACCCTGAAATTGTAATGCAATGTGCTCAGAATTATGATGAAAATAGAAAGGCAATTGTAAACTAAAACACTCGAGAGAAAATCTTATCCATAATTGAAAGTGATTTTTTCACTCTGTTAGACCTAGGGCTAGGGTTTAAACTAGAAAGCTCTAACGAGTGCATTGACTTGGATAAACTAGCACATGGTTATGACAAATTAGAAAGAGTTTTTCAAGATTCATTTATTAAGGGTTTAATAAACTTAGAGTCCTCTACTAGTGTTAGACTGGACATAGACCATAAGCCTCCTTATAAGTATGATATTTTTGTTCCATGGGTTTAGAATACTATCTCTTTGTTATCATTTTGTTTGGGATTGGATAGTAACAAGGAAGATAGGGCCAGTGTTCTTGAAATGATTTATAATATCCATTATTTAGGCTAGTCAATTGAGAAGGTAGATGTAAGATATAATTTTTTTTAGCACATTGTTTAATCTATGCAATAGCAATTATTGATAATTAAACAAAGTAAAACTATAGGAAATATTAAGACATCTAGGTTCACATGTTACTTGTGCTATCTTCTTTTAGAAAAGCATCACCCAATAAGTGAGACAAAGAACAACAAGCTTGATATTGAGGTCTATAAGTTTGATGAGAAAATGCAAAAGAAATCAGAGACTCCAAGTCTAGTATAAGAGTGGACACATAAGATGAGGATGACTGCTGCAAATAAAAACTACAACCATTTTGTAGACTTCTTTTTGGCACCTATTTACCAAAAAATCATAGGCACTTCAATGCCTAGATTTCTTGTGTCTTGTAAAGATTGCATTCAATTGGGAAGTCAAATTCAATTAGCTTACTGGTTCTTCATTGAAGAGTATATTGTCTTAAGGTTTTATGGTTATGTGGTTGAACCCTGCAAACTTCTAATGCATGTTACAGAAAGAGTTTTTGCACTAGAATATGTACGATAGATGGAGAGTGCAAATGAACTTTTTAGTGGACAACAAAAGAAAATGATATTTCCTTCCTTGCCTTTTGCAATTGGAGGCCTCACATTCAAGAGAAAGACTTTCAAAGTGGCAAATGAATTGGTAACTTTTCTTTTTTTTTTTTGTCAGTCAATAGAATTATGATCCATTGAACATAATAAAAATGAGACTTATTGCCAATGGGAATTCTGCAAACAAATATCAACATCAGAAGATCCCATTAATAGAAAAGTTAAAATACAAGGATTCGTGGGATGGGGTTAAGAAAGAGATGGAGAAACATGCAATAGAGAATAATATTTCAATGTAAGAATTGTCATCCCAAATTATGACATTGCACAAATCAGAGCCTCTAACATACTTAAATTTCTACAAGAAAGCATCTGACCTTCTAAGAGGTCTATGCTAAAAGAAATTAAAGAGGCATGTGCAACTGAAATGTGGTGTCAAACTAAGATGACTAATTTTTGGAAAATGAGGAAAAATTTGGGTGAACCAATGACATCAACTGATTTTGATGAAATTGAGGAGGATGAACTTTTCAGCAATTATTGGAATAAAGAGCATCCAACTATACTATATGATTTTGTTAGTGACAGTGATAATGAAAGGCAGAAGGACCTCGAGTTTGATGTCAACATTCAAGGTATTTAGGATTCTGGGTCAACCAAGGGCAGAGATATTGTTAAACCTCAAATGAGTGATTTTGCTAAACAAATCTATGGTAAAAGGGAAACTATGATACAAAAAATGGGTTATGCAAGTATAGGGTCCATTGGTGCAAGTGGTGAAGGGATTTGGAACCCAGTTCTAGTACTAGACCCACCCAAAAGAGGATGTAATCCAATCATTGGACTCTCTGAGAATGAAGATGATTCATCTAGAAAGGGAAAAAAATATTATGCCTCTTCTTTTGAAGGTCATCCCAAAATATTATTTCTTAAATCTTTGAATCCAATTATAGTTGATCCCACTGGCACTAAAATTGGCACTAGCATGGATGAACCTTCTGCAAAAAAGAAAAATGTTATGACAATTACACTGCCAGTAATGTCAGTGGTTACTTCACCAATGTATGCACTAGTAGCTTTTGTACAAAATTCAAAAAATAGTCTTAAAATGCTAGGATTTGGAATGGGCCATCTTCAGTCTATTTGAAATCCTCAAAATACAATTGTAGGTGGAGTAAGTTTAACTGGAGTTGGAGGAGCATACAATGATACAACTAATAATTCATCTTTCAAACACTCAATTGTGTCACCAAACTCAGATTTTAGTTTGAATGAGTTTGCATCAAATTTTGAATAGAAAAGTGAAAGAAATAGGCAAATTATGAAGACTTTGAAAAGTGATGCAGTTGCTGAATGTCAAGGATCTACTAACAGAATATTTCCAACATATGATCCAAACAATGAAATGATGAACTTCATGGCTATTATACCCCTAGGTAGAGGTAATAATCCACCACAAAATATAATAAATCCTAATGATATACAAGTTACCAGTCTTCAAATAGATTTGTCAAAAGTGAAAAATATTGAGAAAATCAATATATCAAAAGAGATCAACAAAATGGTCTACTCTACGCTTCCGAAAGAAGAGAGGGAAAACAAAAGGCTTTCAAAGAAAATATAAAAGTGATAGGCAGACCTTGATAATGTGAAGGTGAAAGAGAAAGTAGCAGACAATAAGTTCAAAGAATTGCAAAATGGGATAAAGAAATCTTCTCTAATAGAGGCAATTTTCTAGTAAGAAAAGATGAATGAACAAATGCGAAAATTGACTAAAAAATTGGATGAGTGCCAAAAAAGACTTCAGCATGAACAAGCCTCTATTGCATAGTTGTTCAAGTCTGTAGAGTGTTGTTCAAGTTTGTAGAGAGCAGTGCATAGGTCAACAATAAATTGAAAACTGACCTAGACTATGTTGTCAAGGAAAATAATATTTTGAAGACTAAATTGGAGAATGAAAATAAACATTCAGAGTCTAGGGCAAAGATGGTTTTTTATTTGCAAAAAAAATTAGGGAATGAGAAGAAAAAAGAGGAGTCTAGTGCAAACACAATCCATAATTTGAATAAGCAATTGGAGAATATGAAACAAAAAGAGGAGTCAATGACAAAAACTATCAGTGATTTGAAGAAGGAATTGGAGAATGTGAAGAAAATGGAGTCTAGTGCTACTACAAGCACTAACACAATCCACTACATGAGAAGGGAATTGGAGAATGCAAAGAAAAAGAGGAGTCAACTACAAAGAAAATCCTTGATTTGAGAAAAGAATTGGAGAACGCAAAGAAAGAGGAGTCTACTCAATTACTCCATGATTTGAAGAAAGAATTGGACAATGCGAAAAAAAAGGTGGAGTCCACTACAAAGAAAATCCATGATTTGAAAAGGGAACTCAAGGACAAGAAGAAAAAATAAGTAGCTACTACAAATACAATCCAAGATTTGAAGAAAAAATTAGAGAATGAGAGGAAGAGAGCAACTAATTGGCGAGGGAAACTAGAGGAAATATAGAAAAAGAGATATCTAAAATGAAAAAAAAGATGGAGAATGTAACAGTAGAAAATAGAATGACCTCTTCCAAAGACCATCATCTCAAGGATACTATAATAAATAGGGTTAAGCTTATCAAACAAGAAAATTGGGACAAAATAATGAAGAATAGTGATAGTTTGTTTGAATGGCTTGATTTAAATAGCAATCTTAGACTTGTCTCTGAAAATGTAAAAAATGATATTGTGTGTAAAAGATAAATCTTCACCAATTCCTTAAAAAATCCTTTTGACCAAATTTTAAATAAAGTAAAGAGATCCAGTGATAGGGATTTGGTAAACTATGGAATAAACAACCACTTGGATGCCTCTGTAATGACCATTGAAGTCGATCACCATTGTGAACAAGTAATAGAAATAAGTGAAGCTCTCAAATCTACTTCCAAAGAATTGATGAAGATGAATAACATCATACTGAACTTGCTAACTACTGGATTACCAAATCTAGCTAACTTGGATGGTAGATTCATTAGAAAAGAAAAATTACATGAAAAGGTTGTAGGACAACATGAATTCTAATTTAGGAAACTTTCCTAAGGAAACCACTCCAAAAAGAATTGCAAGTTACATCAAACCACTGACAACAATGAATGAAATTATAGATAAATTCCTTGATTCATGTAAAAATATCTCTTAGAAGTATTTATTATTGACAAGGTTACAAATATTATCTACAACCTCAAACAAATGGAGCTTCCAAATGATGTAGAATGGAGTGGACTAAAGAAATTCATTGAAGTTGGGTCATCTTCTCAAACTGAAGTTGTTACTATTGCTATCAGTGGTAGTCATAGCTGATAGCACTAAGAAGTAACAACTTAGTAAGTGATATTACTATAATCATTTTGTTACTTGTTGCTCTTTAATTTCAAATTTTGTATTTAATTTCAACTCTGTTTAATGTTAATTTCTATAGGAATCAAGAGCTAGCATATTAGGATAGTTGGGGAGCCAAGCACTGGCATACTATTACTACACAGAGTAGATGGAAAAAATTTCCCTACTACTTGAAAAAATTGTATAATTGGCAATGTGATTTTACACACATAATGTATTATGTAGTAATAATCTGATTATATATACAATTACAAACTAACCTACAGCTATTGTTGCTCCCTTGTATCTACAAAAGGGAATTCATGGTCATTTCAATTTGACATTGAGTCATTTGCAAAGGGTTGTAATTGTTTATAATTGACAAATTTTAAATGTGTTGTGTTACAAGCTGATTTATAATTATAAATTATAATACAATTTTTTTTTAAAAATAGAGCTTATTCTATTAAATGTAAAATGTTACAATTTTTGAAAGAAACTAGAATCAATGAAAATCTCAACATGTAAGTTTGTAACATCAACATGTTCAAAAAATAATAATTTAAGAATCTATAAAGTGATAATGAATGAAGGCTATAAATTAACTACCACAAACATGTTACATAATTAATTAGTAGGTAGAGTCTTAGATCAGAGCTACTAGCCTACTATTTGACTCATGCAAAAGTTAGAACTTGAGGTTGAGATACTACTATAGTTGCCATTTTGCCTGGACCTTAGCATCACTATCATCAAAATCCTCCTCATTTGCATACAACATTTCATTGTCCATTGTGTTTTCTTCAGATTCACTATTAGCATCAAACTCACTATGCATTCCAAAGTCAACATCATCTTCATTTCTTCCAATATCAAGATATGAACCACTGCCACTACCACTGCCACTACCACTGTCACTACCACTTGGGTTTGAAATGTTGGCAATCTCTCTTCTTTGACATTGGTTTCTCCAAATGCTGACAGCCCTATCATAAGAGAAATTTTCTACCTCATACCTAGAATTATAGAGCCTTAGACAATTATCCAAATTTTTGTCTAATTTGTTTCTAACCTTTGACTTTAGGAAGCCCAAAGTACTAAAAACTCTCTCATCCTCCACTGAACCCAATAGCATTGTCAAACATAAATTGGTAAGCTTGAAATATTCTGGTATTGCCTCTCTCAACTAATTGCTCTCACCAAATTTTTTCCAAAGCTTTGTTACTGCTCCCTCTTCATTTGGGTTCTCCATAAGAGCATATTGTTCCCTCATTATGTTTGCAAAAGAATATGATTGATCTCTTAGTTGAGATTCATCTAAAATTCCATTTACAGTGACTCCATTAATTATTTTAAGTTTTCAAAAATGCTGAATCAAAGTTGTCATCCTTCTTTGAAAATCAGTTGGATGGTTTAGAGACCAATATAGTGGAAAAATAATTGACATTGCTTTGAGCAATTCCTCTAGAGGGAATCTGAATCTAATTTCTAACAAAAGATTGTAGCAAACTTGCTTGACAGAGTCAAGCATAGAGTCTTTGATCTTCTTGAAGTCTTCACTTGTAACACGTGAAAGTACCTTCTCCGATATTGATTCAACTTTTCTTCCTACTTCGTTGGGGTTGGAGTTAGGGTTGACATGGGCATAGTACTACATTGATATGTCAACTCCACGTACCCTGGCATATACCTCATCATTTGCACCAATATGTAAAAAATTTTCAAGATTATTCAAATCTGAGATTTGTAACCACTTTGCAAACTCTGTTTTATCTAATGGTATTAATTGGTACAGAGTATCCAGGCTACTACATGTCATTTTATGCAATTTATTATATTCTGCAATGTACATAGCTCTTTGTTGAACTTTTTTTTAATAATATTTCTCATGTCTTGTAGCATGGAGAGAATGGCTACTAAAGTTAAGAGTACCTTAACATTAGGTAGGCTTGAATATAGCCAAGGGAATCTATCTTGCATAGAGTGGATTAATCCAAGTAATGACAGGTATTTAGACATTACTTGATGCACTGGTCTATCCAAAGAGATCCATCTAGTATCATTTTGTTTAAGAAGCTTCCTCCCATCAGTAAGTCCTTCAGCAAAGTGTTGAAATTCTTAGACTCATTTTGGAATTCGACAAAAGTATTGGTAAATCTCTTTGATTAGAGATTCCACTTTACTTACACAACCAAAATTGCTAAAAAATTCAAAATCTAGATTCATTTGATGGGCCATGCAATGAATGGAAATAGCATAGGGTGCCAAACATTCGTGATCTTTTTGCAAAGACTGCCTTTATGACCTTGTATAGCTGAAGCTCCATTTGCACCAACACACACCAACTTTTTGGCAATCTTCATGCTATCCAAACCTCTAGATTCAATCAGAGTAGTCTTTAATAATTCATATAAATTTTCAGCTATCGCACTATGATTCAATTTAGCAATAGATAGTAGAAATGGTTGACAAAAAAGATTGTTTACAATATAAACATGCATGCACACCTAAGAAGTATTATCAATTGTTGTAACTTAATCTAGAAACAATACAATGAAATTAGAGTCTTTAACTTTTTCCTTCATATTTTCTTTTTCAACCTGTGCAAGACATCTAGTCCATTCCCGCCTATTGTTTACTGAGCAATGATTGTTCGAATAGTTTTGAGATTTCAAAAAGTACAATAAGGTAGGAATTGAAGGTATTATATCATAGGATGTCCTCTACTCAATATATAAAAGACCACACTTAATTGAACTACTTTTTCCATATTTTGCACTTCCATTGCTTTCCTAATGAAATCTTCAATGGAACCTTTTACTGTAAAATGCTTCTCTCGTAATTTTTGGTGTTACTCATATATTTTGGCATTCTTCATATGCAAATAGTTGTCATTTGTTTTCCAAGTTAGCATAGATTTTTCAACTCTGTCTATAATTTCCTTCTTGTAAACTTTACCGACATGCTTTTCTATGGTATCAATTTTAAGTTGCAACCTCTTCTCATTCATTGTTATCTCTATGGAAATCTTACATCTACATTCTATAGGAGGCTCACCATCAATTAGATTGGGCACTAGTTCAATGAACTAGTGATTTTCCACCTATACTAACTAAAAATTCCTTTTGGACAGATCCCAATGAGATCAATCTTTCATTGATTCCAATTTTATTTTCTCCTTTTGTGCATGAACATGATTTATGGAATTAGTTTTGGTTTTCTCACTCGACTGGTCTGGGACTGACTCCAACTCTATAATCTCATTTTGTGACTCCCTACTTAGGGGCAGTATCTCCAAATTGTGTTCAAGTTCATCCTTGACTGAGATATCAAGTTCACCAACTTGAACTTCAATATGGTCTGAGGGTCCAACTTGTGATGAATCTCCTTTTTCAATAAGCACTGGAGATCTAACTTGTGAATCTTATAGGTTGCCAATATTTCCACCACCAAAATATGCCACTATGCTTTTTCATTTCGGTAAGGTGGCCTCTCTTGGCTTTTAGGGATCTTGCCAGAACCCTTGTTACCCCTCTTGTTTGACATGGCAAATCGATAAAAGTTGCAAAAAAAATCAACTTAGTTGTTGAACAAAAGGCTCAACTACTTAGACTAGATATAATAACAATAATACGATTCATTCTCAGAAAATGGGTACTACTGCTATCGTACTACAGTCTATAGTACTACTCAATATAATTTACAAATCTATAGGCTATATTAGCATGTGAGATGTCCAGTCACCAATGGACACTGGACTGTAAAATTAAAAAAATAACTAGTACCACTGTACTAGTAGTCCAGTACCATTGTTGACATAAAAAATAAATTAAAAATCACTTGCCTTCTACAAAAACCAAGGTCCATGATTCAATGACCAATGCACTCAATACTCTAAAAGTTCAATAGCAATAAGAAATGCTAGTCTCCATACTAGAAAATAGCGAATTGTGTAGAATAATAATATCTTATATTCCAATATAGGTTGGCAAGATTAGGTAAGATTAACAAGTAGGAATGTCAAATGCAAGTGAAACACACCTTCTTATGCAAGCCCACAATAGGAAACAATTAGCTAAATAGTGGTTGACACATGTTAGGAAAATGGTTGCTGACACAAACCCAAGGGAAATTTATTTGGTTGTAGTAATGGCGAAAGAATGTGGGCCACTAAGAAACAACATGCAAAGGCTGGTGATATGTTTAAAATAAGTGTATCCAAAATGTATATTACATTGGCAATTAGACCAATATTTTTGACCAATCATGTGATAACTAATAGATGACTACCTCGGGCGTTGGATCAAAATCTAATAAATATCTGATGATGCAGTTGACCTACGCTGCATGTGTTATTTGCCAAATGACAATTGACCCATTAGACAGGATCACCAAAAGGCAAAGATTTTCCACTAAAATAATCTCTACCAAGAAATGGGTGACCAAACCTCTAGTATGAAGGATTTATGCATCTATATGAAAGTGAAATTAATCTAAAAGTAGTGCAATTTTAAACCAAGAATAAAGAAAAGATAATTATGCTATATGAATGCATTTTATCTATATGAAAGCTATGAAAATATTAAGAGAGTATATATTCTGACTGTAATTTGATGCAATTCAATTCAACCCCTTTAATGAGGAACTGGAGACCTCTTAAATAGCATTCCCAAAATCAATCAATGATCAAGATCAATTAGAATGAATGGTCAAGATCGAAGACAACATTCAATTAGGATGGAAGATTCCCTATGTAGCTAAGGTTAACTAACTCAGATCCTGAGTGCGATGAAGAGTTAATTGAATTCCACCTAAGTGTGAGAACAAGTTGATTAGGTTAATTCCAATTTGAGAGATAGATCACTCAGAATTCCCATTCCTAAACTAAAGAGAAGATTTGGAAAGAATATTTAATTTAATAAAATAAGAAGTGACCTCATAAATGCATATTTTTAATTAATAGAGTAATTAAACCCAATAACTAAAATGAGGACATTATTAAATTAAATACATTTAATTCCCTTGTACATTAGCTAAAGAATTAATTTAATTTAATTAAAGTATGAACACTTAAAATTAAATTAAATTTGATCAATAGGTTTAATGTAGATAATTCGAGTTGATACTTAGGAATTAAAAAGAGATTTGATTAATATAGATTAGGGTTTTCTACATCTGACACTTAGGACAAGTAGTGATAATCAGAATCAAAATTGTGTAGTAAAATAGGACTTAGGACTGATTAAATAGACTAGAATTAGTTGAAATGGCAATATGCCAATTTTGGCATATTACAATTAGCACATGTGATGCAATACACTTTCTCTTATTAAGTAGCTTTGTTTAGGGGAATTGTAATGCCCCACTCAAAGATCTTTGGAATAAGGATAAATAAAAGCCAAGATATGTATTTTTTAAACAAGTATGGATGCCTATGATAATCAACATACAAGGATAAAAAAGATCATAATGGAAGACTAACAAACATCCAAACACCAACAATCTCCAAGCACCACTACTGACCAAAAATGATGAAGCTACAGAAGTCACAAAATGTATTCAAATCTGAAACATCCCAGATTCAAAAATTCAAAAACTAGGGTTCAAAAACTCCATAGAGGGTATCCCAATCACCTCTCAAAACCTTTCAGTCAAGTCAAAAAGTGCTTGTTGGTCACCTAAGCAGGTTTTCTTATAGACCCATGTCATATTTCCATTTAGCCTAGGTGATACTTCACTAGAAGTGTACAATATTTCTAACAGTGTCATGTGATACTTTCAGGGTTTTGGTGATAGAGTTACTATGGTTGTACAATACTATTCCACTATCATATGATATATCTGCAAGGGGTGTGTGATACTTTCTAGTATCGTACAATAGGATTCCTTAAGGTGTGTGATACTTTATAGTATCATACAATAGATCTCCTTTGGGCATGCAATACCTCACCAACATCGTTCAATGTTGAAGCACTATCACCTAAGAATGCAAGAAACATCTCAAAGAATATTCAAAAGGATGAAATAGAGTTAGAACCTTCACACTAGGGAGTACCAGATCCACAAATTGAGGCTTGGACACTTGAACACAAGAATAGCATGACAAAAACATAACCAACCATCTAAACCATAGTAAATATGAAAACATGTAGAAGGAAACATCACAAAAAATAGAATAGACTAAAATATTGTGAGCTTCCTCCCAATCATAATAGCATCATGAGACCTCAAAGGCCCTAGCCATCCCCACACATAACATCCTAAACTACCAACTAGATACTCAAATTTGTCTTGTGAGGGCATCATTACTACAACATAATAACATCATAAGAACATAAAGATCTAACATACTAATCCAATAAATCAATAGATACTCCAACTAGTAGTGAATTACATCATCTACCATATGCTAGCATCATGATAAGGAGTGCAGCAATAAAACTAGCATGATCTAAACATGACATCCAAGCATTCCAATTAAAGCATAAATTAGAACTTGAGATACCAAGTGAAACATCAAGCATCAATCATACTATAAATATAATCTCTCTATACATCGATCCCTAGTAGTGGCATAGGTAGCGATACCTCCCAACCACATGGAACCTATAGGCCTACTACCACTATGCTAATGGAGATAATGATCCAAATACAAAGAAAAATAAAGAAAACATCCATGGCTAACACTCACAATAGATAGTAAAGAGGATAGAAACCAAGATCATGAGTTAATGTAGTTAAAATAGGTCCTAATCAAACACTCTATGGGTGCACTATGTAGGGAATTAATGGACGGTGAGTCACTTGGCATAAAGTACCCCAACCTAGAATAAGGTGCAAAACAAATCCCTTGGGAAACTATCACATTGTGCCTTTAGAGACATTGTACATGCATTCTCTTATCTAAATTATATTTTAATAACAATTTATTAATTTAGTTATCACTTGTTTAGAACTTCTTCAAGCTAAATTGGGAAATAGTTAACAAGGTTGCAAGAGAAACCCCTCCATGGTGTACCCTACATTACCATGCTCATCACACAATGAGTGCTAGTAGGCAATGCATATTCCCAACCCAACCCCAATGAACATAAATCCACCAAAAAAAATTAGGAGTTTGGGCCTCACAAGCACCCAACAAATTCACATGCACATTCTCGTGTATGGTGCACCAACAACATGAAGATCATAAAAAAAGGGTTGGATGAGAACACAAGTAAAATAACACTCAACCAAATACAAGCTCGATAGCATGGATGCGGGAAGCATCCCAATAAAACATGAAAGTGAAATAGTGATCAGATGGACATCCTATAGATAATCCAAGTCCATGACTAACATCATGCCAAGAAAACTAGGCAACATGCAAATCAAGGCAAAAACCTCAAAAACCCAACATTGACAAAAATCAACCATAATAAAGCCCATTCACCCTAAGGATGAATAAGCCACAAAAATCCAATAAAAATTGGGTTCAAACACCATATCCAAAAATGGCCAACATAATGGTACAAAACCCCAAACCCTTATCTTTAAAATTAGGGAAACCTTCATATCTGACCAACCGAGTAGAACTAACACTCAAAAATAGAGGGGAACACTAGTTCTCAAACTCCTAATATACAAATACCAAAAATAGAAGTAGAAACAAAGCTGAAATAAAAAATAGGAGAGCCCTACCTACCTCCCAAAATGGGAAAATTGGGAAATTAAACAAAAAAATAAAAAAATCCCACAAAAGTTGCCGAGAATCACAACAAACCAAGGTCTCCCCAAGCCAGATCTAATGAGACTAATCTTGTGATGAACCCAAACCCATAGCTCCTATAGAGAATAGAAATACAATCCTACAAAAGAGGATTTGGAAATTTTCTCTCAAATTCTCTTTTCCAAAAGTGAGAAGGGGGAATAAAATTCCTTTTTGGATACTTATTCACCTTTCATGTGAATAATGGATTTAGGAAAATAACTAGGTAATGTAGTTACACCCTAAAATGACCCAAACAATAATAGGCTATTCCAAGTAATTGGAATTCATCTATGAAAAAGCTGCTAGGAATTAAAATTAAATTAAATAAAGCCTAAAATTTCCTTAAACCAAAATTATAGAATTCCTTAATAACTTTTGCGACAAATGTGAACGTCTAAATGCGTAGACACACTCAAAAGTCTAATCACATAATGAAAATAAGTCCAAATTTATTAAATTACTAGAGGGTTTAATTTAAACAATTTAAATAGGATATGTTAGCTATATAGGGATGACATTGGTGAAATATGAATAGTTGAATCACTAACTCCATGTGCCACTGTCAATGATATAAATCTTGCACACTAAAACACATGATCAAGTGCAATTTCATATAATAACATAGACAAAGCAATAAATGCATTAGATGACCTAACTTAACTATTCATTTAATTATACTAAAATAATACATTTACAAAACTCATTTTCTCACAAAAGAATCACAAAGCAAGAATGATGTACATACCTAGAACATCTAATCTATCATAAAAATGTAATTAGTGAATATGTACAAATACTAAGTAACCATATATCATCATAAAACATACTGTCATCTCAAAAATGCATTATCATGCAAATATGATCAACTAAACAACATAGTAATCCAACATCTATGATACTAGAAATCAAAGTATAACATCTAACCTACAAGTCATCTCAAATGTAACAATAACATGAGTAACAAGTATCTCTCAGATCAAAATATAACAAGGTATAGGCTACAAACATGAGAGGCATACATCCTCCCCCACTAGGCATAAGCTTACTCTTGGAACCCTATAAAAAGATAGGGGTATGAATCTCTCAATCATGTAGCATCTTCCCAAGTAGAATAAGTCTCATCACTCGGGTCCCATATGACCCTTACCAACTCTATGCCCTAAATCTTAAGGGTCTACCTAACGGTCACCAACTACTAAAAAAGCTTGAAGGGATCTACCTACATACCCTACAATATATTCAAACCTTGTTGTACCTCTTCTTAGATCTAATGATGTCTTCTAAGGACACCCTACCACCCTATGGCCAAGTTTACCACAAGAGAAGCATGCACCACCACCATAACTATAACCATAATTATGCCCTTCCTGACGTGTACTAGGTTGTGAGACACTCCCCTTGCTAGATTCTTGTTGTCCATATTAAGTTGGATAACTCTATAATGTTTGACAACCTTGATGATCCCCTTGCTCCTTTCCCATAGTACTTGAGCCTTGATCACTTTGTTGGTCAGTTTGGAATTCCTACTACAAATGGTTCTTTTTATTGAACCAATAGCACCCACCTTTCAAAGTTATTGGCTAGACCTAAGGTAAGGGTTCACTCACACCTGTAGGCCATGTACTCTGACCTTGTGAACCCACACTACTACTAAAACATTTTTCCAATTTATCTTCACAATCCTTTCTTTCTTAGTAGAAAAGGCAAGTGTCTTAGGTTGATTCATCTGAACATCTCTAATGATAAAGTTATTGATAACCCAAACAAAATGCTGAGTAAGGAGGACCTCATCATGGTTATAACATGAGTACTACCTAAGCTTGAAGAACCTAATCTCATACTGATCTGTTAACATGTTCCATTGTTTAATCTCATGGAAATCATTAGCTTGAACCTCCTTGAACTAAGGAGATAGGAACCTTCATCTAAATCTCTCCTCAAAGATCTCCTAGGTGAGATATGCTATATTGATTTGGAACTTCTACCCCTTGATGTTCTACTAAATGGATGCATGCTCTCTCAGTAGCATGATTGCACAATGAACTCTTAAGTTGGTTGCATATGGATACATGGAGAAGCAACATTCCATATCTAGTAACCAAGTCTCATCCCTGAGGCCACCTTCCTTACCATCATAGTATGGAAGTTTAGACTATTGAAAGGATTTCATAATGTCCAAATAGAGAGAATCCTCACCATCATGGTCACAACCTCTCTAATTATGCCTTCTACCACCAGGTGGTGTGCAAGAATATTCATGCTCATGCTCCTCTCTATGATCTGACATATGAGAATATCTATGATGAGATCCCTCCTCCTGACAATGCTTACATTGGTTTTACTCTACATGAGGTCCCAACTAGGCTATAATATCTTGTAGAAAAGTCATTAATGCCACAATACCACCATGATTTTTTTTACCCTATTCTCCCCCACCATCTCAATGTTCCTCCTCATGTTGTTATTCTTCATGGTTATTTTTTTTATTACTACCCTGACCACCTGGACTAAGTGCAAGAGGCATCACTATGGAAGCAACAAGATAGGTTGGAATCATACGTAGCAACCATAGGAGTCACACGCATGAACTACAACAAGATATAAAGATAAGAAAACATAAGATAATAATATAATAGTGGGAGCATAACATAGAGATCCCAATGTTGCAACATGGGCTCTAATACTTGATGTATTGCCCCACCTGTAGATCCTTAGAACAAGGATAAATAAAAGCCAAGATATTTTTTTTTTTAAAAGTATGGATACACACAAAAATCAACATACAAGGATCAAAATGATTGCAATGAAAGACTAACAAACATCCGAAAACCAATGATCTTCAAGCACCACTACTGACCAAAAATGATGAAGCTACAGAAATCATAAAATGCATTCAAATCCAAGACATCTCAGATTTGAAAGGTCAAACACTTGGGTTCAAGAAATCCATAGAGGGCATCTCAATTACCTCTTGAAAGCTTTTGATCAATTTGAAAAGTTCCCAATGGTCACCCAAGTAGGTTTTCTCATAGACCCGTGTGATATTTCTATATAGCCTAGGTGATACTTCACCAATATCGTATGACATTTCTCACATTGTCATGCAATAATTTCAACGTATAGGCAATAGATTTACTATGGTCATGAAATACTCCTCCAGTATCATATGATAGAACTCCAAGGTGCATGTGATACTTTCTAGTATTGTACAATATAATTCCCTAAGGTGTGAGATACTTTCCAATATTGTACAATAGATCTCCTTTGGGCATGTGATACTTT
This sequence comes from Cupressus sempervirens, assembly GCA_028749045.1. NCBI lineage: Eukaryota > Viridiplantae > Streptophyta > Pinopsida > Cupressales > Cupressaceae > Cupressus > Cupressus sempervirens. Next base: position 476,396,731 of record CM053788.1, read on the forward strand.
ACTAGTATCACTCAATGCTGAAGCACTATTGCCTAGGAATGCAATAAACATCCTAAAAAACATTTAGAAGAAAGAAATAGAATTAGAACCTCTACATTGGGGAGTACCAAATTCACAAATTGAGGCTTGGACACTTGAACACAAGAATAGCATGACAGAAATACAACTAACCATATAAACCATAGTTATATATAAAAACATGTAGAAGGAAACATTGCATTGAATAAAAACAACTAAAATATTTCACAGTTCCTCCCAACTATAATAGAATCATGAGGCCTTGTAGGTCATAGCCATCCCCCATGCATAACATCCCAAACTGCCAACTAGATAGCCATAGCTATCTTATGAAGGCATCAATACTACAACATAATAACATCATAAGAAAAAGAAGATCTAACATGCTAATCTAGTAAAGCAATAGATACTCCAACTAATAGTGAATCACATCATCTATCATATGCTAACATCATAATAAGGAATTCTTCAACAAAACTATCATCATCTAATCATGATATCCAAGCATTCCAATTAAAGAAAAAATCACAAGGGAACATACTCTAGAACCTGAGATACCAAGTGAAACATAAAACATCAATTGCACTGTAAATAGACCATCTCTATACACCAGTCCCTAACAATGGTATAGTAGCTATGCCTCCCAACCACATGGAACCCGTAGGCCTATTCCCACCATGGCAGTGGAAATGATGATCCAACCAAAAATACACACAAAGAAAATGTTCATGGCTAACACTCATACCATATAGTAAAGAGGAAAGAAACCAAGATCATGAGACAATATAGTTACAACAAGTCCTAGTCAGACACTCTATTAGTAAACTATGTAGGGACTTGATGGAGGGTGAGTTGCTTGGCATCAAGTATCCCAAGCTAGAATCAAGTGTAGAATGAATCCCTCATGAAACCATCATGCCATGCCTTTAGAGACACTATATAGGCATTCACTTATTTAAATTAAGTTTTATTACCCATTCATTAATTTAGTTATCACTTGTTTAGAACTTCTTCTTAATTTAGGAAATAGTTATCAAGATTGTGAGAGAAGCCCCTCCACAATCTACCTTACATACCCATGCTCATCATATGATCAGTTCCCATAGGTAATTCATATTCCCAATCCAACCCCAATGAACTTAACTCCATCAAAAACAAGTAGGAGCTTGGGCCTCGCAAGCACCCGACAAATGCATGCACGTGTGCTTGTGTATAGCATACCAACAACATGAAGATCATAAAACAAGGGATGGAATAAATCAAATTTCTCTGTAAAATACTTGGAAAAATAAATAGTTAATCTTCTTTAGAAGGAATCTTGTTTATCATCAAAACCTTGTAATTTATTTAATAGATCAAAAATCTTTTCTATTTGATGACAGGTTAGCTGGATAATAGATATACATATAGCAGTGATATCTTCATTTCTTTCTATCCATTTTTGTACAATGCGTCTGAATACAACTTCATTTCCTTTTAACTCATCCATGATAGCTACAATCCTTTCTATTAAATCAAAAAATGATGGCCATTCAATTCTGTCCACTAAATACACGATACCCTGCCTCAATTTTTCTTCATATTGATTATTAAGTTCTACATGTAATGCATATAACTTATTTTTCTCCTCTTCAAAATCCTTTGTAGTATAGAATGAAGGCCTTTTTGGGGTATTTGGTATCTCAATAATTAGTGTTGATTTAAAAGGCTCAATAGGTGGTCATGGGGGGTATGCAATCTTGGGTAATCAATAGATTTGGAATGAGATTTTGCCATGTTATATCTATCTAGAAAAAAATTTAGGTGCTTCCACCCTTTTCTCGCAAAGACCTAGTCATGTACCATAGTAACAATTGGAAAAAAGGTACCCTTCTTAGGCAACTCCCTCTCATCTATAGTGCCTATTTTCCATAATAGCTTTGTTATTCCTATCTTCAAGGGCACATGAAATGGTAGCATATGTGGCTTCCCCAAAAAACCATATACCCTTATTACAGTTGGAACATTATAAGGGATAATATCCCCCCAGTTATAACTAACCAATAGTCCTTGTGCATGGTCCTTAGGTTTGACCAATTCTAGTAGTGCTTGTGGAATTTTGGGGCTATCCCCTTTCAAAAGTAATCTAAGAATTGATGCAAAGTATCTATCAAATCTCACATAACTAGCATCTGTAGCCTCTAAAGTCATATCCACACTCCAAAGCTGTACTAGATTCCTTTCTCCATCCCTAGTTATTTCCAACTCCATACCCTTGGAGAAAAAGGTAAATCCTTTCTACAAGCATACATACATAAGCAATGAATACCAATAGAATGTTTTGTCCACTTTTCCTCATGCTATCCCCACCAAACCATTGTGAATTTCCTTCGCAAGAAAAGTAGAAAAATCTAGAATAGTGCTCATCCTGAATTGAAGGGTTTGAGCCATAACAAGGACAATTGAGCCTAGGATTTGGTCAGCTTTATCCATCCCAAAAAAATTGCAAAGAGAAAAATATAATGCCTGAGCCCTAAGGTTAAAATGTATTCTCAATAACGGCTCTAGGGTGTTGGTAGTAATCATAGACAAAGTACCAATTTTAGCAGCATGTTCTTGCAATGGCCCTATCCTTAAGTAAATGTTTTGTGCATCATACCTAGCTTTAAGGTCATCTAGATCAATGACTTCATGCACAATGTGGTTAGGGTTGAGGTTGAAAACCTAACTAATCAGTTTAGGGTAAACTCAAAAAAGATTCACTCCTATATGATTTTTTACCCACCTTGTAATTGGATCATATTTTTTTGGGTAACTCCATCAACAAATCACTATCAAAGAAAACTATGGGGATAATTAATTTCAAACTCCTAGACATTGCTCATAAGGGTATCCAATTTTTGTTCTAAAAACCACTTCTTGAACAACTCCAAAACCCCCACGAAAACTTGGGCATCTCTTACCCAATTTTCTTTATCATAGAAGCCTTCTGCTATAGTTACCCTAGGGTACTTTGGAATGAGCTCCCTCCCCTTAGTTATTTCATGTACTAATAAAGGGAATTGTTCAAGAAAATCATCATGTACAGAATGTTTCAAATAGTTTGTTTGTCTAGTGAACTCTTTTTGAGGAAGCATTTTGAATAAACCCTAAAAATTTTATAATAGTATATACTTGATTTTCAAAGATTCATAGAGTACTTACCTACTAAAATTTTCACTTCTACACTTTGTGATTTCCTCTGCAACTTACTAGATTGCTAGATAAAAATTTTGTGCCTTGTTTCTAAAAGTTTTGTATGCTCCGATGTTCTTTCTACACTTTGGTGATTCATTAATGGTGAGATCATGAGTTCTTTTCATGCATTGAAATTGCACAAATAAACTCTATACCATATTTACTTTCAATAATCGTTACCTCCAAGTTGTGCCCAGATTTGAATCCTATCCATAGATTTTTATCAGATCGAATAGCTTTAGTTTATAAAAGCAATGAGCTGTATGGCTTTGAAAACAAGGTCATGTGTTGCAATACCACTTACCTGCATTCCTTAAATTTATTGCACCTTAGAATTGTAGGGAAGCACCATTCATTTATCAAGATAAGATCAATGATCAGATTGGTTTACAATTGAACAAAGTCCAGTTAGCTACGCTGATGAATAGGAAGCCTTTATATGAGTTTGTACCTCTTGACAACTTCCACACCAGTGGGTCCCACATCTTCTTCTGAGTGAGTAGGTTCTTGACATCATTCCTTCCATGTGTCAAGCTGGTGTGTTCCCACTTTCCTTATTAGATGAGCATCTTCAAATTGTAGGCTTGCACCCATCGTTGATCAAGACAATATCCATGGTGTGAAGAACTCTACACGTTATGATCGCAATATCCACTTGGACCAATGGAATGACTCCTCTCAACCCTCATGCTTTGACACATGTGACTATTAATTTTTGAGATTTACATGCCTATAGTATAAATACTCCCAGCTAAGCACATGGCATGACTTAGTGTTCTTCCCTAATTTTGGCCCCACTATGACACACGGCACAAAGGTGCATACCCACATTCCTTATTGAATGAGCATCTTCAAAATGTGAGCTTTTGCTAACCCTCAATCTTTAAAAGATCTATGGTTGATAAAGATTCGCTCCCATCTAGCAGACTAGCTTCTTCAGTGGCACATCTGGCAGTACATATCAATGATAATCTTATAGTATGGCACACCATAGCACACACTAGAGATTCTTAGCCCACCTTGCTACATGTCAAAAAATTGCTTGCCCAATTTATTTATCTTTCGTGTAGCTTGAAAATGCGGGCTTGTACTGGCCTTTGATCTTTGATAGATCAACAATGATAGAATCATGTGTCTTAAATACAACTTCAACTAAATTGATGAATAATATACTGCCCTCCAGTCCAACTCATCTAACATTTTCCATGGAAGACATCTCGATCATCATCCTTTGAAACAATGGGCCCATGCTGTTAGACTGTGCTACGTGTCCTATTTATGCATCCCTACATTATTTAATCCTCGAGCATCTCCTTCTTGTGGGAAAGCACTAGCCCTTGATTTAAATGAAATCAATGGTTAACAAAAGAATACCTTTGTTAGTAACTCAACCAATGACATTGCATGAATTCTAGAATGTGCAGGAAAAGTATTGATGAGTCTGCAAAAGGTTTTAACAACTTATGACTCATTACAAACTTTATGGCTCATTGAGACTTAAAATGGGCAAGGGCTACGTGTCATCAAAGCACATGCCTGCATTATTTAAAAAAACTTGCATCTCAAAATTGTGAGAATGTGATGCCCATTGATACTAACAAGATCAATGATCATAAAAACTTTGTATCATCAGAGGTATTCTTTAATAAAATGATCAAGCAATTTGTAGGCAAAGCATGACCATCTAAGGTTTAAAAAAGATTTTAATGAAGTCATGCTTGCACAAGCCCCTCCTTGGGGTAAAAGTAATATGCCTTAAGAACATTTTTTTGAAATATTATTTTTGAGGGTTTTCAAATTTAGGGTTTCTCAACTGATTGTTCTAATGATAAACCTTGAGAAACTAATAAAATTCCAACAACACAAAGACCAAGACATGAACTAGGGAAATCTAATAAATCTAAGAAATACAATGAACAAACCCTAAATTGCATAATATAATGACCAATAATGATTTTTCACTGATTTTTCAAAATTTTCTCTGTACTGTGAAAATTAGACCAATAGAACTAATAATAAAAAATAGAGGGGAACACTAGTTCTCAACCTCCTAACATACAACTAATAGAAATAGAAGTAGAAACAGAGATGAAACAAGAAAATAGGAGATGCCTACCTATCAACCAAAAGGGGCAAAAGAAGAAACTAAACAACAAAATAAAAATCTAGCAAAAGTTGCTAAGAATCACGTCAAACCAAGGTCTCCCCAAGTTAGATCCAATGAGATTGGTCTCATGACAAACCCATGCCTGTAGCTCCTATAGTGAATAGAAACACAATCTTACAAAATAGGATTTGGAAATTTTCTCTCAAATTCCCTTTTCCAAAAGTGAGAAGTGAGGAATACAATTCCTTTTTGGATACTTATTCACTTTTTGAGTGAATAATATATTAGGGAAAATAACCAGTAACCTAGTTACACCCTAAAACAACCCAAACAAAAATAGGATATTCTAAGTAATTGGAATTCATCTATGACAAAGTTTCTAGGAATTAAATTGAAATAAAAATAGAGCCCAAAATTCCCTTAAACACAAATTACAAAATTCCTTAATAACTTTTGTGACAAATGTGAACTTCTAAATACATAGATATACTCACAGTTCTAATCACATAATGCAAATGAGCCTGGATTTATTAAATCACTGGAGGGTTTAAATTAAATTATTTAAATAGAATACACCGACCATATAGGGATGACATTGGTGAAATATGAATAGTTAACTCACTAACTCTATGTGCCACTGCCAAGGAAAATATAAATCCTACACACTAAAATGCACAATCAAGTGCAATTGCTTATAATAACGTAACTGGAGTAATAAATACATTAAATGACCTAATTTAATCATTTATATAATTATATTGAAATATTCCATTTACAACACTCACTTTCGCACAACACATCACAAAGCAAGAATGAAGTAAATAACCATAACATCCAATCCATCATATAAACATAATAAGAGAATATGTCCAAATATCAGGTGACCAGATATCTTCATAAAACATATTGTCATCTCAAAAAGGCATCATCATGTAGTTATGATCAACTAGACATCATAGTAATCTAACATCTATGATACTAGAAATCAAAGTATAATATCTAATCATTAGGTCATCTCAAATATAAAAATAACATGAGTAACAAGTATCTCTCAGATCAAAATATAATAAGGTATAGGTTGCAAACATAAGAGGCACTACATGAATCATCCCTAATTTACCTCTAAGATATTCATGAGCATATTTAGGTAAGGGTATTGTGAATATCCTAACAATTTGTTCCTTGGTATTCACATATTCTAGCTTCAACTCTTTGTCTTGAGCCAATTCTCTTGAGTAGTGATACTTGATATTAATGTGCTTTGTCTTGGTGTGAATTGTTGGATTCTTTGAATTTTTAATAGCACTTATATTATCACAATTGATAACCACTAGGTCTATAATCTCTTCTTTTATACCTTTTAGTAATTGTTTGATCCATATTTTGTTTGAATAGTTCATTACAACTACCACATACTCAGCTTTATCTATTGATTGGAAAATACAATTCTACATTTTCTTTTCCATTACATGAATCTCTTTCCCAAAATAAATGCACCTCCACTAGTATTTTTTCTATCATCAATATTTCTAGCTCAATCTGAGTCAATGGACACCTTTATTTCAAATCTATCACATCTTTTATAATATAATCCATAGTCTTCTATACCTTTTAGATATCTCATTATCCTTTTTACAGCCATCATGTGATTCTCTTTAGGATTTGCTGAAAATCTAGCAACTATCCCAACTACCAAATCAATATCTAGTCTATTGTGAGAAACATATTGTAATTTTCCAATCATGGATCTATATAGGGTCTGGTTCATATAAATATAATCATCATTCTTAAATAGCGTGTGTCTTATAGATATAGGTGTACTCACTGGCCTTGAATCTTCCATACCAAAATTCTTTAGTATCTCCTTGATGTATTTGGATTGTGTAATGAAAATACCAAACTTCATTTGACAAACTTGTAATCCAACAAAGAATTTGATTTCACCTAACATAGACATTACAAATTCCTTCATCATTTCATCATCAAATTATTTTCATAATTCTTCTCTTCCTCCAAATATAATATCATCAACAAATATTTTTGATAACAATACTTCATTATTCTTACTATTCTTCAAATATAGGTTACTATTATCATTTGTCCTTTTAAAACCAATCTCACCAAATAGTTATGTAATCTTTCATATCATGCTTTAGGGGCTTGCTTCAATCCATAAAGGGATTTGTTTAGTTTATATACCATGTTCTTCTTTTCTAGGTCTATAAATCCTTTAGGCTATTCAATGCACACTTCTTCCTCAAGTAGACCATTTAAAAATGTAGATTTGACATCCATTTGATATACCTTAAAATTCTTGTAGGTCAAATATGGAATTAGAGTTCTGACTCCTTCAAGTCTTGCCACAAGAGAAAAAGTTTCTCCAAAATCAATTCTTTCTTCTTTTGTATATCCTTTGCATACTAATATTTCCTTGTTTCATGTTACTTAACCATTCTCATTGATTTTATTTCTGACAACCCATTTTGTCCCAACAACATTCTTGTCTTTAGATCTTGGCATTAAAGTCCAAGTATTTTTCTTCTCAATCTAGTTAGTTTATTTGTTCATTGCTGAATCCAATCTTCATTTTCTAAATCATATTTTACTATTTTGGGCTCAAATTCACAAATTAAGCATGTGTTTTCTTTGATTCTTTTTCTTGTCATAATAGTTGATTCAACATCTCAAATGATTTATTCAATTTTGTGATTTCTTCTCACATATCTTCATAGCACATGTAGTTTCCTTCTTGGTTCTTCTATAGATTCATCTTAAAAGATAATCTTAGGCTCATTTGTTCTTTCTTGTTCAAGTTCTAGATCATGTTCTGTATGGTTGGCATTTTCTATCTAATGGTTGGAATTCTCTTTCTATGACTTGACATCTTTAGTTTGTTTCTCAACACACACTCTCTGCTACACAAAAAAATATATTTGCACTCCATCATTTACTATCTTATGGGAACTTGCAGCTTTATTTGCTTGTTCATTTTGAGTGTTGGGAGCATCATCATCCACATAGATGAATTTATTGCAGTCTTCAGGTTCTTCATTAATTGAAGTTTCACTTCTTTCTACAAACTCATTAACTTTCAGATTTGTACTTTCCACAACTTTGTTAGTGCTAATATCTAAACACTTATAATCTTTACTCTTTGTGGAATATCCTAGGAATATACCTTCATCACTCTTTGCATCAATTATTATCTTTCAGTATGTAGATCTACTTCCAAAGATTTTGAAATATTTCACATTAGGAGCATAACCATACCATAGTTCAAAAGGTGTAGCATTTGTACCTTTCTTGGTTTGTACTATATTCAAGGTATAAAAAGCAGTACTGACTACTTCTCTCCAATATTTCTTTGATACACACGTCTCCATCATTTACTTTCTTGCATAGTCCATTACTGATTTGTTCCTTATTTTAGCTTTTCCATTCTAAGGAGGGGTCCTAAATGCTAACATGTGTCTTTTAATTCCTCTATCATTGTAGAATGTATTGAACTGATTAGAAATGAATTCACCACCTCTTTCAAGTCTCAAGCACTTTAGACTCTTCCCTATTTCTTTTTCAGCACTAGCTAAATACCACTTAAATATATGAAAAGCATCAGATTTATCTTTAAGAAACATCACAGTCATCATTCTAAATTATTCATCAAAAAATAGAATGAAATACTCATCTGCACAATAGCTTTGAACATTAATGGGTCCACATACATTGGTATGAACCAATTCCAAAATATCACTTGCAATGTATGTTTTTCTCTTAAAAATCATTTCCCCCAATTGACATTGTTTACACATAGTATTTTCAAGCTTCTTTAGTTTAGGAAACTCTCTTACTTTCTTAATCTTATTGATATTCACCAAATTGTCAAAATTCACATGACATAATCTTTTGTGCCATAACCAAACATCTTCTTGTTGTGCAAACAAATATGTCTCATTTGATAAATCTAGATAGAACAAGTTACCTCTTGTCTATTCGCCACTTCCAACTAGTTTACCATTAGCATCATGTATATTGGCCTTCCTATTATGGAATTCAACCCTATAACCTAATTTGTTCAACTGTGAAACACTTAACAAGTTACATTTAAGTCCTTTAACCTAGTAAACATTGTCATGTGTTATCTTGTAAATTAGTTAAATATCCCCTTTACCTTTTACAACACATTGGATATCATTACCAAATTTAACACATCCACCTTTGTATGGACCAATATCTTCAAATTTATCTTTACCACTAGTCATATGATTGGAGCATCCATTATCAATTATCCATTTGTCACTTGTGTTCACATAAGAGATTAATGCAATTTTCTCATCTTCATTAGAATCTTCTTTCATAGCAACATAGACAACTTCATCATCATTAATCTCAGATTCATTGTTAGTTTCTTCATTAGAAATATAACAAGATTTCTTACCTTTGTCATCCTTGCTTCTCTTGTATTCTTTATCATTTCTTCTTCCTTTGTACTTGCTTTCCTTCCTTTCATCCTTATCCTCTATGTCAGGACATCTAGCAATAATATGACCAACTTTGTTGCATGAAAAAAACATAGGTAATTTACCTTTGTATTTATCTCTTCCAAATATTTTTAAAATGAGGGCTTCAAGTTCATCAATCTCTTCATTAGAACTATCATCATCACTTATCTCATGTTTACCTTTTCTTTTTCTAAGAACTAGTTGTGACTTGAATGCAAATTTAATAGTAGCAGGTGTATAGTTATCAAAGTTAGACATCTCAAAAGCAGTAAATCTACCGATTACACCTTCTAAGGTCAAAGTGTTACCTGGTGTACATCTCAGTTCTTGGATTGTAGAGACTCTAATGAGATAGATAGGGAGTAGAGTCCTCAATACCTTTCTTATCACCATTTCATCCTTTATTTCTCCATTTACACCATGAATAACATTAACCTCTTTGACTATTCCATAGTATTGCACCATGTTCTCACCATCCATCATTCTCATGTCATTAAATTTACCTGTTAAGCTCTCTAATTTGGCTCTTAGGAAATTGTCATCACCTCCATATATGGTCTTTAATTTTTCCCACATCTTTGCACTATTATAATATTTTAAGTCATCAAACTCAGCATACCTTAAGGATGAGGCAATACTCAACATTTCTTGGTTGTGTTCTATCTTTTGCTTTAGTTTATTAGCAATCAGAGGATTAGTTGTTACCTTTACATACTCATTGTCCATAAAGTTGATAGCAACATCATGGATACTAGATATGTACAACCTCATTAAGGTCTTCCATGCAAGAAAGTTCTCCTTGTTTAGCTTGAATACATCCCTCTTGTGAGTCATGATCTTTAGCTTTAAGTGCCTTCAAAATTTTCTCTATAAGAAATGATCTCTGATACCAATTGTTAGAAATGTTTAGAATAACTAAGAGGGGGAATAAATAAATTACTCAAGGTCCTTAAGTTCCACTTGAAAAATTAAACACAAACACTCATTATTCTACTTGTCCTACTTTTGCTCAATCTCTATTGTAATAAAAATTTGATGTTCCAAATATAACATGCTTTACTAATGTAAAATATAAAACATATAAACTATTCAACATAGTTTGACACTAGGATTTTACATGGAAACCCAATTTAGGAAAAACCACTAGCAACATGTCACTAATTTTCAATCTTTCAAAGTAAGCATTTTTAGGATCCAACCTAGTTAAAATTTAAAAAACACACTATTAAATGTGACCTTGTTAAAGGATTTAATCACCCTATTAGAAGTGGCCTTGTTAGAGGAATTTGATCATTCCATTTAGAATTTCACCTAGTTAAAGGATTTACACATATTGTTAAGTCTTCAAATGACTATTAGATCAACCTCTGTTGAAAGGATTTTAATACAAACTATTTACAATGATTAGAAATAAAATAGTAGGTTTTTATCTATGCGATTAAGAATCACTTTTGCAAATTCAAATCTCTCTTTGATCCTTATATTGACTCACTGATAAGCCTTCCATTTTCATCTTTGATCTTGATTTTCTTGGAAACCCTTCAAGAAATCAATCCACTCTTCTCAACAAAACTTAAACCTTCTACTCAAATTCACTTATGAATATCAACATCATCTATGCAAGCTTTCTCCTTTAGCTTCGCATCACTTACACACTTGTACATTTCTTATCCACCTATGTCTATATGTGCCTTTTTCATACACTTGTGCTCCTCAATTTTTTATTTATTTTTGTACCTCTTTAAATAATAAATTCTTCCTTCACCATTCTCCATCACCACCATAGAGGCTTAGGGTTTATGATCATGTTCAACTTGATTCATTGTATCTGTCCATCTTCTTGATCATCCTTTAAAAATTCTCTAGAATCCATTTGTTAGGTATTTACCTAATTCTCTCCTTGAATTTAATGATCCAATTCATCAATATTTCTTCAACATAGTTTAAATCTCCCAAGTAATCAATTGTGCCAACTTGATCTTGATGATTTCCTTAAATTCATCCTCATATTTTCACTTAGAAATCTCTAAATTATGACACTTGTTCATCACTAAATTAATCGATCACTATAAATATTTATGGCTCAACATCAACTATTTTTCTTGGTCAATTCTAATGCCTAGTCAACACTACATTTCCTCTGTACTAACTACAACTCGGTTGACACTAGCATTACTTGACATTCCTTAGCCTTTTACTCTACTGCTCATCTTGGATTAGATTTCTTGACATAAACAATCATTTTTCTCTATCAAAGTCTATCTAATAAAATGGCCATCGTAATTCCCTTTCATAACTCAAACTTTGCTCTAGGTGTTATTTTTATGAGAAACTTCTCAAATCCTCTTCATTAATCAAATAGATATGACATTTAGATTAGGTAGAAATCTGTCTTATGAATAGATTTGACATGAATGAAAGTAATAATTATTCCAATTGTAATTTTCTAACAAACAATATCTTACAAATTGATGTAGGAGTCCACACTTTAACAACTTCCTAAAGTTGTGAAGAAGATACTAAAATATTAGTAGTTGAAGCTACAAGAAGTGAATGTTTTGATAACATTGATATATTAGTTAGATTAGTGACATGATGATATGATATGAGTAAATATCTTTGGAATTTTTGTCAATGAGGGAGAGAATGTGTGAATTACTATATAAAGAGGGATAGTATAAGTGAGATATCATACAAGGATGGACATAAAGAGAGAGAAGATTACTACATGACACTTACCATACATATTAGAGGGAGAAACTAATTTTTGTCAAGATGTTGACATATGTTATGTTGAGGTTGCCATAATGAAAGAGTATGTACTAACCTGATAGAGGGAGCATCCTAAGATTGATTGAATGAGAATCAAAATGAAACTAAGAAAGAGAGAACACAAATATAGAAGGAGAAAATTGTAAATAGTACTGATTATTTTTGGATTTTATGGTAACTACTAAAGTATGACTATTGTTTTTATCAATTCTAAAGAGGAGGATTGTTAGAAACTATAATTGGAGCAATTTTCATGTTTTCATTGATGTTAAACCTACTAGAGAGACATTTACTAACAATGTAGAGTTCCATATCATTTGATTGATGAAGAGGATATGAAAAGAAGAGATCATAAGATGACCCAATGAAAGGTTGAGTGTTGAGATGTGTTAAGTATCACAGAAATACAATACCTAGCACTTGATAAGTTAGTTCTTGACAAGATAATGTATTTATACATGAGGTAAAGAAGATAGTTGGATGAAGCTAAGGGTTGAAACAAGTCAATATTATATGCTTGATTGAGTATCAATATTACATAGTCAATGAAGGAGCTAGAGCATAAGATTAAGGAACTTAAGTAGAAGCAGAACAAAATGGTTTAAGCCAAGTGTTAGTTATTGCCAAGAAAATGTATGAATAAGTGTAGTAATGACCATGTGTAATAATAGTTGAGTGAGCATGTTGATACTAAGAATGAATGTATAATGATTGTTGAGATACACAATAATGATTGAGCTAAAGAACACAGTGATTGTTGAGTAACAACAAAATTTATTGTTTCAAAAAGATTTGATTTTGGGGTTGGCATAGATAGAATTTTGCATTAGTCAATGTGTTTAGAAGATAGGTATTGATGAGTTGAAATATTTAATGCATGAGGAGAGTTTGGTATAGGATCAAAGGCAAGGATTTGATTCAAAGTTTTTGGAAGAAGAAGGAGAACAAAAGGATAGAAGGATTCAATTGATCTAGCATAACCCTAAGATCAATAGTGATGTTTAAGTAGAAAAAGATCAAAATTATCTATTTAAGGAGGCATAAGGAATGAATTTTAATTTTGGTTCATTAGTGATTGGTAATCTTAAGGAGAAGATGTAAAGAGGAGAACAACATAGGTGAAGTGTGAAGATTTTGTGAAGTGTGATTTCTTGAGGAGATGCCTAGAAGATTAGTAATGAAGATGTCAATGGAGGTCAATCAATGAACTAGAAGACGAGGAAATGGAGATCTAAATTTGCAAAGTGAGTTGTGCTTTATAGATCAAATATATTGTTACATTATAACCATTGTACCAATCCAAGATTCTTTAATCAAAGTTTACCTAGTAGTCATTTTTTAAATCATTTAATCAAGGTGACATTCTAATGGAATGTTCTAATGTCCTCTAATAAGGCCACTCCTAATAGGGTGATTAAATCCTTTAACATGATCACATTTAATAGTTTGTTGTATAACCTTTAATAGGGTTGGTTGTTAATCGAGCTCACTTTAGAAGAGTGAAAAATTGGTAGCATGTCACTTGGTGGTTTTTCCCAAATTTGTTTTTGACATTAAATCATGGTGTCAAATTGTTATTTTCATGTGTGGATGTTATTGTTTTAGAAGATATATTTTATAGTAGTTTATTTATTGGTAGAGGAAATTTATAGAGATATAGAGTTAATACATAGCATGGAATTTTAAATTGCTAATTATATGTTGTAAAGCGTATGTGAGTATTTATAATTGATTAATTTGTTTGAAGTGATTAAATGTTGAATTAGTAAATCTGAAATTGAGGATAACAGATTCATCCCCCTCTAAGTTATTCTAAATTATTATAACATGTACATCCTATAAATATTCTAACGTAAATAATTCATAATTTTGAACAATAGTTTCTTATGCTCATCGAACTCAATCATATTCCACACAAATAAAATTGGGGAGAAGCAGAATCACCAAAGTCTTGAAAGCCTACACAAGGGAGTAAATAAAATTTGATGAGAAGTGACTTTGGCCAAAACCCAACATTAGACTTAGGCTTTTATTTAAGACTCAAACTTCATGAATCTAGCATTCTTAGGATAATTAGGGAATAGGCTTGAAAGAAGGGGGACTAAAAAATAGGGTAATGAATAGAAAGTTATTTTATGGGAGATTGTTACAGGTAAGACAACTCACCCTTGATGCCAATGAAAAAAGTAAGAATTGAGTTTTCTCTCATAGAAAATTAGGGGGCTCAATATATCATGAAAATACTATGCTACTAGATAATAAAGTTTTGAACATAAAGTAGACATCCTTCTTCTTGAGGAAGTTAAAACATTATACAACCTTTGGTTGGGGGCTCAGTGCACCTACTCTAATTTATTGGGGCTTTTGGAGGTATTTCCACCCTTTGGAACCCTAGTCATGTATAGGGCACCCCTTTGTCCTTCTCTCCAAACTATCTTATGGTCTTCTTCAACAAGGACATAAAATGTTGGCATGTTTTCAAAAATTACACTCTAGGAGGAAATCTAGAGCTATATATTGTCAAACCCTTCAGACAACTTCCTTTAAGGTGGTGATTTCAACTTCCCCCTCTATACCTTTGAGAATATTTTTGTTTTATTTTATCATAATGATACTATAGGTCATTTGGCTACATTCATAAGTGATTCAAGTCTAGTGGAAAATGAACTATAAGGAAACCTGTACACCTGATCTAATAATAGAAAAGGAGACCACTTGATCCAAGTCCACCTTGAAATTTTCTTAACTTCTTTAACCTAAGAAGAAGCTAATGACACACTCCTGTAGTCACTACATAGAATGATCTCTATTCATTATCCATTCCTCTTCAAATAGTTGGACTCTCCTTACAATAGAACATTTGGAGCCTTTTTTAATGGAAGATCATCAAAAGTTTGACACACTATCATCACCTTGTCAACCCCACTAGTCATCAAATTTATTCCATCATAATTTGGGATGGCTAGGTACATTGTCAAATTTTTTATGGTAACTTATTTTTTAAATCATAGGTAGGTTGACCAAATTGTGTGATTCCCATGCCATCATAAATCTTAGAGGGCCATTAGATTTGTAATAATATAGTTTGTCATAAATGCAGGCAACTTCCTTGGCCTCTTCCATTTCTAGACTATATTGTGATGACTCATGTGATGGGAAAGATATACAACCAATGAATTTCTTTCACAAATAAAAAAAAAAGTCCATCACAATTTTGATGATTGTACTATAGGTTGCAATGAATACTATGATGAGAAGGCTATATGATCAATGACAATCTGTCGTAATGTAAAATCAATTTTTGTGTTGCATTACCGTTGATCATGTATCATCAAAAAATGGAAGCACTTACACTTAGGACTTGTTTATCCCTTTGAGTAAGTGTTATGGGGTCATGTCAAGCACCTTAAATGGATCTTTGACTTGGACCTATCTTTTTCCCCTCTCTTGCCCCCTATTCCACTTTATTTCTACATTTTTCTAGCATTTTGGACTATAATCTAGAGATTCTTAACTTTTGGGTCAAGGAAGACCTTAGGGTCAAGGATGAATTTTAGGTCAAGGTTGACCTCACCCTTGACCTAGGTATAGGATGACCTTAACCCTAACCTAGGGAAGAGTCAACCTCGTCCTTGACCCTAAGTCCAAATTTCAAGGTTCCATGATTTTTAGATGTTAGGTTTCAGAAAGAGTTGTTTTCCCACTTCCAGGTTGGCTATTTTGGGTTTCAAAATGGTACACTATTAAATTAAATTTAATATAGGTCCATTTTTATGGGTTAAGGTTAATTGGGATTTAATGCTCCTATGTCATCCTTCTCTAGAAGTTTGTACCATAGATCTCTATAGAAGGAAGCCTGCTACTCTCATTTTCTCTAACTAAGACAAGAAGATATTGAACAAGGCATAAGGAGATGAGATGAAGTTATACTCTTTCATTATCAAGCCTTCAAGAATTATCAAGTTCAAACATTTAATCCTTGAAGAGTTCAAACATTCAATTCATCAAGGAGATCCATTAGTATTCATTGAAGGATTCAAGCTCAATTGAGCCCTCTTGTTGAAGATTTGTCCATTTTCATTCAAGCATCTTCCTAATCCAAGATCCATTCAAGATTGGTGTTTACTATCTAAGACAATTGATTTGAGACATCCTACATTCATTTCTACATACATTTGGATCATATCTACTTGTGGATTCAAGGATTCAAATCCTCCACAAGGATTTCATCATAAGCAAGGTGAATAGTTCAATTTACTTTGTTTATGCATATTTTAATTTCAATTACATTTCAATGTTAATTCCAAACTAGGGTTTGACTAAGGAAAAACCCCCATCCAAAAAAGAAAACCATTTTTCTTGTAGTTACATGTGTGGAACAATGATTATCAGTGCAGATTTGGATATCCTATTTGTTGAACTTGCGGGATCTATGAACATAAAATTTGTCATAGCAATGTAAGTCAAGGTTAACTTTTTGGGGCATAGTTGTTCCCTAGGGTACAATTATGCCTCGCTATCTGAGTCAAGGTTGACCTACCCTTAGAAAAGAGAAATATTTCTAGGTTTTGACGATCTCATAGTTTTGATATAAGATTGTAAAAATTGACAATTTTTGAGATCTTTTGACAGGGTTTTCAACAAATTCTTTTTTGAAGGTAAGTACCTTTTTCTTCATTTCAATATTAGTCATTTAGATTTACTTTCCATATCATAAGAATCTATATGTATGTGTAAAATATGGGTTCAGGGTCTCCTTAATATGCATTATTCTAAAACCCTATTCATCAACCATATTTTATCCTATACAAATCATCTAACACTTTTTACACATGTTAAATTGCAAGTTATAAGGGGTATTGAAATAGAGATGATGGTCAATCATTTTAAAATAAATGGATTCTCTCATCCTGGCTCGTACATGTGTAACAAAAACATCACCATTGATAGGATTTTTTGGTGTCATAAGAGTATGTGTATATATATCATTTTCATTAAAGGAGGGCAAGGGGAGGTTTTTTTTTTGTGGTGGTGGTCAAGGGGGAAAGAGGGATAGGGGTATTAAAAGTTTTCCCTATGATTTATCTCAAAATCTTAAGAGAGAGAATGTGTGTGCTAAATATGTGTATTTTCTATAATGGAAGAAAGTAAGTGAATGTAAAATTAGGCCATAAGGGAACATAAATGAATTTTAGGGGCTATAGCTAAGATCAATAAAGGATTATTTGTCTTTCCTGCTACATGATCATATGATAGAAATGCACAAGTCTAGGCCTAGTTATTATTTATGATTATAGTATAGTCTACCTCTATATAGAGTAAAATGGTATAGTTAGTAATTACTACTACTACTACCACTACTACTAACTGACCTAGCCTCATGCTACTCCTACTAGACCTAATATGGTTAAATACAAGCCACTTGTACTACAATGTGTACACAAGACCCTTCCTTTTCCTTTTAACTTTCTTCCTTCTATACTATAAAAGATCACTACAGAGACATAGATGACAAGGGTACATCAAGAGACAAAATATATATTCATTGTTGAATCCTAAATGAATGAATGAATGAAAATCTAGGTGGGGGTATAACTTATAGAATAATCAAACAAATTTTAATGGCCTTTAATTTCCCTTCTATTCTCCCAACTCAACAAGAGCTTCTATTATGCATCCCCTAGTTTCTCTAAATCATTTATTTGTGTATGTAAAGAGGAGAGAGTGAAGAGCCTATGGTCTAAACACCACATCAAATTCATATGGTACTATAGCAATGGCCCTTCTCATAAAATTTCCATGTAAAACCTTTCTTAGGAAATAATTTGTTATGATCTCTTCATTAGTGGTATGGAACTTGAATCAAAGAGGCAGCCTTCATTATCAAATTCACTTCCCAATCTTCTTACAAAAATAAAATAAAACAAATGGATTGTTTCAATTTTCCTTCACTATATAGGCTAAGGTATCCCTGCCTAATTTCCTAGATGCCAACTTAGCCTTTTCTAAAATCTGATATGTGTTGTGGGGAGATTTATTTCTTACTTCTTATATGGGTGTTACAATAGGTGGTAAAATAGGGTGGGATGGAATATGTAGAGAGGCACATATCAATGAAAAAAAAGAATCCTATTACTAGTCTAAAATGGGTTCCCTTGCTCTGGTGCATACATGTGTAAGAAAAGCATCACCACAGAAATATTTTCTTGGTGTCAAAAGAATATGTGTATATATCATTATTATTATAGGAGGGAGAGGGGAGGTTTTGATTTTGTGATGGTGGGGAGGTGGGGGCTATTAAAAGCTCCTCCTATGATGTATCTCAAAAGCTTAAGAGAGAGAATGTGTTCATGCATGAACATGTGCATTGATGATAATGTTAGAAGGTAAATGAATGCAAAATTAGGTCATAGGGGGACATAAATGAGTTTTTTGGGGCTATAACTATGATCAATACATGATTATTTTGAATTTTCTTCTATATGATCATATGATGAGCATGAATAGGCCTTGGCCTAGTTATTATTATGATCATAGTACAATATGTCTACATATAGTATAGTATGGTATAGTTAGTACAATTACTACTACTACCACTACTATTGATTGACCTAGCCTCTTGCTAGCCACCAATGTGGTTGTATATAAGCCACTTGTACTACACTATGTATACAAGATCCTTCCTTTTACTTTTCCCTTTCTTCCTTCTCCATTGAAAATGATCACTGTAGAGACATATATGACAAGGCACAACAAGAGACAAAATATATATTCACTTTTGAATCTTAAATGAATGAATGAATGGAAATTTTGATCGAGCCTTGAAACTACCATTCTTGATGGAATATTTCTTTGATGTGTGTAAGTTTGAAGTAGGGCCTTGGAGAGAGCATGATTTGACTTGGTAACCACCAAATTTTGATTGTAAGCCATGATGAGGCTCTCTTTGTGTCCAAATTATGCCCCCTCATTATTTTAAAACCTTAATTGATGAGCCCTATCATGTCAATATAGAGAGAATCATTAAAAAGTGCAAGAAATATATCTAAGACTATTAGAATTACAAAAAAAATAAAATTGCATTTGAGGATCCAACTATAAAGTTGTTAAGATGAATCATGTTTCCCTTGGAAAAGAGAATGGTGACCACACTAACCCATTGAAAATAACACACCTCAATACATTTTGGCACACAAACAAAATGGCCCAATGAACAATTAGGTGAAATTTTGAAGCAAAATTGTGTACCTTCAGAACATGTCTAATATTTTGTACTACTCAAGATGTTTTCTCTAGTGATATTGTAGATAGAAAAAAAAAATGTATATATATATATATATATATATATATATATATATATATATATATATATATATATATATATATATATATATATATATATATATATATATATAAAGAAGTTAAACTTGATGCACTAGATCACCAAACTCAAATAAATATCAATAGAATGAATGATACCAACCAAAAGATTCTAGCATATTTAGTAAAATTAATAATGATCACAATAACATTGTAACAATGTTAATTGAAGTTGGAGGAATTTCAATAGTGATTTCATCTACTATGACACCACACACAAATGTATGCATCTGGTCTCCTTTTTAATATTTGTGTGCCTATAATAATTATTCAAATTTATAATTCTTGAATAATCTATTGTAATGCCAGCATACAATGACAAACAAGAATAATCATTGCAGATATTGTAAAGTCTCTTTATTCAGCATGAAGCATTACACATAAGAAATAATAACACTTACTAAAGATTTAACTTCTTTTACTTGTTTTAGGGTATTTTTTAAACTTGCAATAAAACACCCAAATTTGTATAAAGAAAACTATTGAAGGCATAAATTAGAGGTAAGTGTTTAGCTATGTTTTGACCCTAGATAAGGAACAACCTTGTTGAGCTTCACTTTTTCTTCAAAATAGTTTAATATTCTCTACTAAATAGGGCTAACCATGTCAAGGTGGAACCTCATTTTCCCCTTGCCCCCAACATCACCCTAAATTCCCCATTAACATCTAACATTCAATCATTCTTTCATCCATTAATAAAATGTAATATTTATTAGTTATTGCATGATAAAATTTAGTAACATGCAAAATTAATCAATATTTATTAAGACATTATATAATTCATGAAAATTAGTCATTAGCACATAATTAAATTATTTGAGACATAAAAATGAGTCATTATCAATTAAGTTGCATAAATGAAAATTTATTTTTTCTTTGATTTTTTTGAGTTCATGAATTCTCAAAGAGGAACATCCATGTCATCAAATTCATTTCCACCCTCAATGAGTATTTCTGGATCTACTCATGATCTCAATTTCCAATCCCTAGTCCTTTTCTCATGATGCAAAGGGGGGTCTTGTGAAATAAAATATAAAGGTGTTAAATTAAGAATATTTTATTATAATTCTTACAAGTATTTAGTCACATTATATTTTCTACTAGTCTTAGCCTCAATGTGTTCATCATAAACAACGACATCTATGTCATCTATAGTTGCAATACAAAATGTTTCATTAATTCAAACACTAGTTGTAATTAAATTTTCATTACTACACCAATTTCAACTTAAGATGTTTTCTTGTATAATAATTACATATTAAAATTTGAATATAAAATGTATACCTCAACCACTTTGATGCACATCTGAACCACCAACTTCATCATGCTTGGCTATTGTACCAAGATTGATATGCTACATTCCAATGTCATGCATAGAGTTATCATTATTTGCTTACCTAAAACAAATATACTCACTTTATGTTATAACTTAACATCAAATATCCTAATTGGTAAAGTATTCAATTTGAAATAAAAATTATTTAGCTTATTTACCATGATGGGTCCCTTAGTAGAACCTTGCTCTCTCATTTTCTTTAACTATTTAGCTATGGCTTGATAACCTTATTTTAAGGCTATTTACTTGTCCCTTTCTCAAAGCTTTCTTTTGAACTCTAAGCCCTAAATTTTTTCTTGGTATCATGAATTTTTATTGTACTGTTTCATCTAAACCAAATTCATTACAATTTATAAATATTTGAATATGGTTTTTCATTTACTAATACTCACAACTAGTACAACAAGTTTTGAGTAACTGTTGCAGATGAGCTTGTGTTTCCCATGCTTATAAACTCTTTCCAGTGTTGCCTTTGATGTCTTAGGAAATATATGAAAAGTTTTAAATATGTTAGATCATATAAATATAAAGATTATTTAGTAGGTAATTACATTCTTAATAGTATCACATACCTTTTTTGTCATCTCCTAATGGTTGTCCTTTATGTCTTTGGCTTCTCTTCCCCACACCCACCCAACACTATATTCTACCACTCTAAATCAAGAATGAAAGGGGAGGGGGGGGGGGGGGGGGGGGGGGTGTGGTGGGGGGGGGTCTCATACTTAAGGTAATTTTCTAATATATCCCTTTAGTAGTCCCTAAAATCCTTAAAAATTACCCAAATTTCTCAAGGAGCCTAAGTTGTAAAATGCATGAGGTCCAAAATACTTTGTCGCAATCTCGATGGGAGCATCCTTAAACTTTGGAGATTCCTCCTTTAAGAAGGAAAAAATGTTAGATTCATAAATGGATCAAAGGAAACATATTCTAGCAATGATATTAAATCAAAAAACTAGATTGGAGTTTTAGTTCAAATATAATGTTCCACCCTATACATATGGTGCACCTGAATATATGCAAGCACTTGTCTCTATGTTTTTCATAATAAAAACATTATTCTCTAAAAAATAGTCATGGGATCATCAATTATTACAAGGGACAATATAAGATTTTATTGCATTATATTATGAGTATAATATTACATGGTAAATAAAAGGACCAATCTTTAAAGTACCTAGAAGTTGGGAAACTCTCAAGGGAAGTCTATCTTCATTGCTCACTAGAAAGACACAATTCTCCACTACTCTTATACAATGAATACAAGTACATCCAGGAAATTCATCATCATGCATGGGATCTCCTACTATATAAAATGAATCTAACATTTTAAAATACCCCCAAGAAAGAATAGTTTAAGGGAAATCAACACATAAAAAATGAGAGTGGAAAAGATGGATCTACATACTAATAAATGGTATAGTAGCATCTATGGCCAAGTTGTGTATTGTTGATATTGTAGTTGACAATACATCTAGGGTTTTTTTGTCATTAGAGGTGAAGTCACCATAGGATCATTAATAGGAGCTAATGAATATTATTGTTAGAGCCTAAAAAATATGTACTAGCATGGAAAAGATTACTAGAGTGCAAAAGAAAATGTTATTCAAACATATTATCATTGATTGTGATCATATATATATATATATATATATATATATATATATATATATATATATATATATATATATATATATATATATATATATATATATATATATATATATATATATATATATATATATATATATATATATATATATAGTGAAAAGTAAAAGTGGGGGATAGAACATGTGATCTACTTGACCCACATGAAACACCCTCATCAGGGCCATGAGGTACATCATTAGCCTAAAAAGTCTATAAAAATAATACATACAATTTTAGTTAATGACATAGAGCATTATACCATAAAACTATTTTTAAACTTTTTTTATAATTAAAAATTACATGAACACTTACTATATTTTTTTTAATCTCTATGCATCAATTCAATCACCCTCTAGTGTGATTCAACAACCTTAGGGTATAGAGTTGTAAAACAGTATCTATATACATTGAAAGATGTATACTATAGCCATAGGGTTAGGGGCTTATTAGAAATCAATAGTGAATGGGTGCTCATCATAGGACTCCTCATAAGGGACTATATGTTCTTTTCCCTTTCTCTAACAAGCACTTGTTGATGACAACAATATTATTAGCACTATTAAAATTACTTCAAAACATGCAGTGAAGAAGAACAAATAAAAAAGATACTATTTAACATTTTTCTTGTATCTAATTTGTACAATAACAATGAGGTTTACCTACTAGGAAGAAGAAGTGCATAGAGGATCATCATCATCATTTCTATGTGGTTGTTCCATATTGTAGCCCTATATTTCAACAAATTTCATTAAGACATGTTAAAACAAATGTGTTGTTATTCTAAGTTATGTTGAATAATAAAAAATTTAAAGGAGATCTTAAATTAAAAGAAGAGATAATTAGAATATACATTAAAACTATATAGCTTATTTGTTTTCTTTTCTAAAGATTTTATATCATGTACAAGTTCATTTTACTATTTAATATTAAAATAGGATTCTATAGACAAATCCAAATATTTATGAAAAAATAAGTGCTAATTATGGTCAACTATCTTGAATAGTACTAATATTTTACATTTAGGAAGAGAGTGGCATATATTAATAGACTATGCAATAACTCTGCATGAACGTGCATGTACATTCTTTTCATAAAGGAGGACTATAGTGTACAAAGATCAAATATAAAAAAATGTTAGCAAAAAAACTTAATAATTTACTAGTGTTTTGGAGTCATTGATTGGAGGTTAGTTTAAATGGTACATTGTATGTACCACCTCCAATATAGTGGTTTTGTTTGTATAAGAAACTTTTCCTCCACACATATTTATCTTATTGGGCATAAAAATATGTGACTTCCATCACGTGCCTCAAATATGCAATTGGATTTCTTAATAGTTGATATAGGTTGCATACTATTCATAAAAACTACAATATTCCCTATTACTTTTGGCCTTCTATCAATGTATATAGCTACTCTTTTACATTGTTCATTGTCTTTCTATTGTATATAATTGTTCGAGAGTTCTGTACACATACCTTTTATTATTGAAAACTATGCATCCAACTACTATAATCATAACAAGATCCAACATACTCCATCAATTTGACAACGTTGTTGCAAGAGACATTTATGTCATCCATGGAGAATAGGCCTAAACCATGTAATATAAATGGTGTTATGCAATATATCCTCTCTCTAAAAAATAATTAGTTTTTAATGGAGGAAGTTCCTTGGGGACCTATTATTTCTATAGATATTGATACCCAAATGGAACCTCAAAGTCTCCTTTGATCTCATCATCATAAGAAAATGAACCCTCTTGAGAAAGAAAATATTTCAAGTATTTTTGAATTTCTTTCTAATCTTTTAACCTCTAGTTGATATCCCTAATGTAGACCTACTAAATGTGTCACTTTCTTCTTTGATTCTTATATTTCCTTCACTTGAGGAAGACACATCAGACAAATACCTATTTTTGGCACCTGCACTCATTGAATGAAAGAGATGGCTAACAATGAGAGAGATATTTTTCAAATGGTAAAAGAGATTAATCTCTATAGGGTGTATTGAGTTGTAGCTGATGATCCATGAGACTATGTGGGATACTCATGAAGGGGGTTTAATTTCCTACATATATAATTTAATTATCTTATGTTAGCTAAAAAAATCATGATATGTAAACTCATAATTGCATAGTAGACAACATGAACAATATACAATCATCATAATCATTATATATATTTTAAATTCCTTACCTTTACTTTATGTTGTCTATAAAGGACTCTTAATAGATGTTGGGATGTTGGGATGATGATATATGTAGTCCATTACCTATTGTCACCAAGGGTAGAATCATCACACAAAATATAAACATTAAATCAACACAAAAAATAAGTCTTAATGTATCACATCCACCACAATATTCATATATTAATTAAAAACATTAAAAGGTACATCAAGAATTAATCACATGATTATACATTTTTGTCAATAAACCAATATTAAATAGCATACCCATTGATTGCATAATTGTGCATTTCATTCATGTCATTGGTCATCATCATCATTGAGATCACCACTACCATCATCACTTTCATCATCATCATCATCATCATCATCATTTTCATCAACATCATCATCATTATTATCTTCTTGTTAGAAAGTAAAGTCACCAAGATAATTGAGAGGGTTTTGAATCAGTTATCTAGATATTGAAACATTTATCAACCTTATTTATCCTTAACCATATGAGAATATAATTAGCAACCATAAGAAGGTACTCATACACAATAACACTAGATATGTTGACTAGGGAAACCCTTAATCAGAGGGAAAACCCTAGTGGGTATGGTACCCAAAAAATGATGTACCAAATAAAAGTTCCTTGTAAGGGGATGGACTATGTTAGGAGCCATTGAAATAAATTCATTACATATTTTTCCCTATTAGGAGACCTTGAATCTCTATTAGGAGATTCCAACCCTATTAGGAGTTTTAGAAGGTAGAAGGATCTAGTGTCCAAATAGCTTTAAGGACAAGACCACCAAACTCACTATCCAACTGGTCTCTATATTATTTCTTACATAATAATAGAAATAAAATAATATTAGCTCCTTATCTATCCTCTTGACCAAACCAAACTTCTTCTGATATCATTACCAGATCACCAAATTCATATCTGATAATCCCTTAGATTACTTACTCACATTTACCAAACAATTCACATATGACACACTTAAATTGCATCTCTTACAACAAGGAAAATAATTGTCCTTTATACCATATCCTCAAAATAATTCCTTGAGTAAGCCTTGAGAATTTCCCAATTAATTATAATAGGACCTCATTAAGATATTAAAAAATATTACATCTTTTCATAATTACAACTCATTGTCATCTCATACTCTGTACAACTTCTCACACATGTGAACTTTGACCATGTACACTTACTTACATCATCATTAGGCTATCTATTATCATTTTCTAACTATGCTCATCATAATTCTATCTCCATTAAGAGATACAAATTAATCATCAGAAAACACATATTAGGTACTCTGTCTACTTATTATCTTCTATAATTTTTGAATAACTTCCACATATTTCAACTTTTTTTTTGTGCACTTATCAAATTCATTAATATATAGTGTAGAACACATCTTTAACTACACTTGATCTCATCATCAATACATAGTACATACAACCTCATTCTCTATCTTCTACTTTGTCCTTCTTTATAGAAACAATAATATGTTGACATCAATGACAAACACAATCATGAATGAAACATGTCAAACATGTACACACTCTCTAATGCTTAGGATACTCCTCCAAAGGAATATCATTAGTATTCATGCTAACAATATTCCCCTTTGGCATTGATGGCAACATAGATGAAAAACATCTAAGTCCCAAGAATACCAAATCAAACTCTACTATTGTTTTTGTTGTTTTCTTCTTTTCAAATCCTCTTCATCAATCAAATATGAAACTGACTAGAACACTACTTCTTTGCTTTCTCATTCTTAGGATTGACATTAGTTGTTCACACTCTAACTCTCAGGAACAACTCTTATTCTTTCATGGATGCTCATCAATTTTTACACTTCTCCCTCATTCAATGTTTCTCCCCATTGACATCAATAAATACATGAAAAATTATCCCCCATACATACATTTCCCACATGATTCTAGAATATTTTATCATGTACTCTCTCAAACCCCATTGTATTAGAGGATGTTTTTCATGAACACTTCTCCCCCATTGACATCAATGACAAAGGCTTCATTATGTCAATCATCTACTCAAAGTCTTTAATTAGATTAAGTGTCCAAAGAAATTGTTCTATACCAATTATCAAGAGTCCTTGCAAATCTACTAATCATAGATACTCACCCATATAGGAAGCATTAGCACTGAGTCTAGAAAGAGAATATGCCATTGGACTTATGCACTTTTTACATCATATACTCTACTCTATACCATTGGACTAATGCACTTTCTACATCATATACTTAGATGTAGGTAGGGGCATAACCCCAAGTATACCTCACAAATACTCAAATGTATCTTTAGGCAAGGGCTTCATAAAGATAACTGCAATATTCTCTTTTGTAGTTACATAGTCTAATATGATCTCTTTCTTTGCAATATTTTCTCTCAAAAAATGATACTTAATGGATATACACTTAGTATTAGAATAAAACACATGATTCTTAAACATGCTCACTATAATTGTGTTATCACAATGTATGATAATATGTTTTGAAAACTCTATCCCAATACCCTTCAACCTCTTCTTCATCCATATGATCTAATTACAATTTTTTTCTAGTATCACATACTCTACTTCTATTGTACTTTGTGAAATAAAATGATGTTTCTTTCTTTGACAAGAAATCAATCTTCCTTCAAGAAAAAATGCTTCACCACTACTTCTCTTTCTATCATCCATACTGCCTACCCAATCCACTTCAGTATATGCACACAAGGTAAAATCACTTGATTTTTCATACAATAGTCCAAAATTAGGTGTAGCCTTCAAATATCTGAATATTCTCTTTACTGTTGCATAATGTGATTCCTTAGGATCAACTTGAAATATTTCTACTATCCAAACTACATTTTCTATATCTATTCTAGTGTGAGTCAGATATTGCAAACCTCCAATCATAAATTTATACTTATTTTCATCAACTATAGGTGTTTCATCTTGCTAAATAACTTGTGACCAGTTATCATAGGTACGCCAACAAGCTTACAACATTCTAAGCCAAATATTTTCAATAAGTCTTTTAATCCATTATCAATTTCTTTAAAATAAAAATTACTATCTATCATACCTTTACCAAATCCCAATTTTGGCTAAATATCTATCCAATCTTGCATACTAGGTTCTAGGTGCTTGCCTTAGACCATACAATGTTTTCTTCAATCTATATACCATGTCCTTTTCTTCTATCAAATGAAATCCTTCCAACTTCTCAATATAGACTTCTTCTTCAAGTTATCTACTCCAAAATGTTGCCTTTACATCCATCTGATACACTTTAAACTTCTTACTTGGTACATAAGCCAATAAAATTCTTACTACTTCAAATCTAGAAACAGGGACAAAGGTCTCTTCATAATCTATGCCTTTTTTCTATGAATATCTATTGCATACTAATATTTCTTTATTCCTCACAACTTCACCTTGTTCATTCATCTTATTTCTAAATATCCATTTAGTTCCTATAACATTCTTGTCTTTAGATCTAGGGACCAATTCCCATGTCTCATTCTTCACAATCTAATCTAGTTATTCCTTCATTGCTTGAATACAATAATCATCCTTCCATATCTACACTCTTTGGATCAACTTTAGAAATAAAACATAATTCCTCATGTACTTAGTTTCTTGTCATCACTCCCTTAACTTTGCTTCTTGTCATCACTCCCTTATCTTTGCTTCCAATAATCTAATTCTCAGAGGTGTTCTTTATCACATTCATGTTTTGTATAGGAGTTGCTACTTCAATTCTTATTTCTTCTCTAGGTTTTAATATTTTTTCTTTTCTTTGTTTAACAATTTGAACATCATTCTGTAAATCATTGTTAGTCTCAAAGAAAACTTCAATATTCTCTTTAACAGGTTTAGGGTTATCTATTAGCATAAATGTTGATGGTATCCCTTTGGGGGAGTATCCTAAGCATTGGAGAGATTCTTAGGATGATTGAAATGTTGGATTTATGATTATGTTTGTCATTTATGTCATCATAGTAGTAATTCTATGAATATTGGTAGAGTAACAAAAAGAGAACAAGGTTGTATAGATAGTTGATTGATGTTCTAGTCAAGTGCGGTTAAGGATATAATCTACACTATGTCTTGATGATGAGGTTAAGTGCATATCAAGTAAGTTAAAGACATGTAGAAGATATTCTTTATTTATAGATATTAGTATATAGACAAAGTTCTTGAGAAGAATTTTTTGATGATTGATTTTTATCTCTTTACTTAGATAGAATCATGATATGTGAAGTTACACAGTAATAGAAGATAGTATTATGATGACATTAGTGAGTGCATGAGGTTTGCAGTCACATGTGTGAGAATTTGTAAAGAATTTGAACTAACAACATTGTGTAAATGCAAAATTATTAATTATCTTAATGTACTCCTATTATAATTAATTGGGAAAGCCTCAAGGTCAACTCAAGGAATTTTTTTTGAGGACATGGTGTCAAAGAAGGATATTTTCCTTGATTATAAGTATGTATGGTATCAAGATTGTGATAAAAAGAGTATATTATTTGATAAATGAGAGTAAGTGATCAAAGAAATTATTGGATATGAAGTTGGTGATCTTGTATTGAGATTAGAAGGAGTAGAATTTTACTTTGACATGATAGAGAAAGAGGAAATTCAAGTATAATTCATTTCTATTATTATACAAGGAATCATACTGAGATGAGTTGGACAATGAGTTCATTAATATTGCCACTAAAGTTATTTGGATAGTGGGTCCATCTTCCTTCTACAAATCCTAATAGGGATTCAAAGTCTCCTAACAAGGATTCTATGTACTAAATGTATTTTATTAGATCCTAACAAGGTCCATCCTCTAACAAGGAGTATTTATATTAGTACATCATTTTGTGGGTACCATGCCCACTGAGATTTCCCCTTTGATCAAGGGTTTCCCTAGTTAACATATATGGTGTTATTGTGTATGAGTATCTTGGTGTGGTTATTGATTATATTGTTCATAGGTTTAAGGATTAATAAGGTTGATGGTTTTTATAATAGTTGGATAATTGATTCACACCAACCCCCCCCGTCCCAATTATATTGATGGAATTTACTTTCTAATAATTGGTATCAAAGTATTAGGTCCTTGAAGAAAAAGCTTAATAGCTTTTGAAGATCAATGGTGAGTCACAAGTCCTAAGTTTGATGGAGTTAACTATGAAAGCTAGAAGGAAATGATGAAGACTCATTTTGTATGTATGGGTCTAGGATATTGAATTTTTAAAAAGAAAAATAAAACATTTATAGAAGAAGGAAATCTTGACATGCATTAAAGAAGAAAGAGATTTATTTAAGTGCAATGTGGGAGCCAAAGAAGCCTTACTAATAGCTCTTCCAGAAAATGAATACAGTCAAGTAAAATCACTAGAAACATCTCATAGGGTTTGGAAATATTTAGAGTCTACTTTTGAAGGATATAAGAATACTAAAAGAATGCTATTAAAAAATTGGATATGTTTATTTTAGGATGCTAAAATATTGGAAGATGAATCTATGAAAAACTATATTGGTAGGATATCTAAGATTGTTGTAGGAATTAAATCATGTAATGGATCCAAAGAGGAAGATGAGATTGTGTGGAAATTTTTTAAGACCTTGACACCACCATTCAAGAAAGTAGCACAAATGATTGAGTTACTAATTCTCTGCACTAAGAAATTCACCAAAGAGACTTTTCTTGGAAGATTGGAAGCAATATAATCAAGCTTGAGACAATCTAGAGAATTGACAAGAGTGGAGATAGATTTCAATGCCTTAATTGTTCATCCTATCTTATCTAGAAGTGCAAGCATCCATGGGGATTATGCTAGTAGCAATAGGTCCATATATGAAGAGGATAAAAAGATTAGAGAAGGTATATCCTTTCTTGTGAGAACAAAACCAGATGGTGAGGAAATCTTTAAATGTTGGAATTATAATGAATTTTGTTATTATGCTTCTAAGTGTCCTAAAAGAAAGAAAAAGTATAAGAGAAATTTCAGGCCTAGAAGACCTAGAGATTTTTTGTATGCAACTAAAGATAATGAATTTGAGGAAAGAGTTTAGAGTGAAAGTGATGTTGAATTAGGATTTATGGCTATAAAAGAAGAAAGTTTGGAAATTTAAATTAGAGAATAAAAAAATATAGTTTCTCAAGCTTAAAAGAAATCTAATTAGATTATACACAATGGTTGTTCGTGTCATATAAATGGTAATATGAACAAGTTTATTAAATTTAGAAATCATGATGGAGGTATTATCAAAGTTGGTAACAATGTGGCCTATCACATCACAAGGATGTGATCTATTACTCTTGATGGAAAGACTAACACCGATGATTTTTACTTCATTGATGGTTTAAAGCATAACTTGTTGAGTATTGGATAGTTGGTTGAAAAAGGTTATCAGTTGTAGTTCAGAGAGAAGATCGGCATTATCAAAGATAAAGATGGTAAGCTGATTGGAATAGGTAAAAGATCCAAAGGTAATGTATTTCAATTGAATCCTATTGATATCACTTGTTTGGTTGTGAAAGTGGATAATAGTTGGTTATGGCATAGAAGGTTTTTTCATATAAATTTTGATAACATTGTGAAGGTGAGTAGTGTTGGCTCTTGATTTAATAGATTTCATAATAACCAAGAAACCAAGCCAATACATCTAAGGCTAGTGAATTCCTATGATAGATGCACTTGAGTGTTGATCTTGGGCCAACTATAAGGAAAAATTCCTTCTTCTTCAGGCTCTGCATGACCTAGGTGGGTGGACCTTAGATTCTTTATATGGTACTAGTACAAGGCATACAACTAAATCTAGAGAACATATAAAACTCCTTAATCTTCTATGTCTATGCAAGCATTCATGTTCATGAAATAGCTAACAATAGAGCATATGAACCTAACAAACCAAGTGAGGGAAAAATTTTTCAACTCTTAAATATAATGGGAAAGATATTTGATTGATAATTTAGATCTCAACATGACCTAGGTATGCAATGGTAGAGAACATGCAATCTCTAAGTTGACCAGTCCCTTATCCATTGGGCATCAACTAAACATTAACATACACATGGACACCTAAAGTATACTTGTATATCCAGACATCTAATCCATCTATTTGACTTGAAAATAGACATCAATCTTCATAAAAACTCTCATACTTATGGTAATATCCTCCTAGTGAAACTTGCAACCCTGTCAAGGTAAATACGCATTTACTTGGCTTCTTCGTTCCAATAGCAAATTTATCCAAACATACAATCTTATTGGAATTATAATTGAATTTAAGCTCTTTGTTCTTAAACACAAAACATTGTAGATAAAAAAGGAAGGAGATAAGAATTAGAATGAAACTAAGGAAAATGAAGCCCTGTATTAATCTCATTGAAAACAATACATCATCTGTATGTAAAACTTAGAAAATAACACCAAGGAATTACTGTATAGTATACAATGCTTCAAAAGAAATACAATCTTTTTGTTCATAACAGAGGAGCACTAAGAGTAAAATGGTATCACAATTCTCAAAGTGGAGCCAACCTTGTGGTCTCACTAGTCATAAAAATTGGAACCCTTTACAATGAGTAGAGAAGAAACATATATAGAAAAGAAGATATTCTAGGATCTGGACTATGAAATTGACATGTGTCCCACTAAAATTGTCTTCAATCTAATGTTGTTGAAACTGATCTTCCTCATCTGCTTGTAACCAAAAATCATAAATGATGCAACAAAATATCTGATATATCCCTTTAAATTAATATGCAAAATATCCTATTAAGAAAATATTAGATACACACAATAGAAAGTGTTGGAGCTTCAAAATTAATTTTGGCCTATCAATTCTTCTTTTGCTAGCAAAAACTTCATTTGCAACCAACTACCATTAAAATAATCAAATCATCTTTAAAGTTGTTGATGAAATCAAATATGATGAAAGTTTGGCTATATTTGATCCCATTTCCTTCTAAAAATATTAAATCTACATTTGTATTGAGGATACCAAAAAATCACAAAACCTCTTTAGTTGCTTCTAGCGAATACTTATACAAAATCCAACTGCAGAGATGGAAAATTCATCTCTTCTTAGTTTCCTTGATATATTACACTATATATTTTGGACAAAAATCATGCCTCTATGGTCCTTTCAAATTTTTAGGTCTCGGGCCATGAACAAAGTTTAAAATAAATTTTTTTAATGTCTATATAGTATAAACTATATAAAACATTTAATATATTAAAAACTTTCATCATTTGAAATTGATGCATTTGAAACATATTTGAATTTTAATTTTTAAATTTATTTTCTCTTCCTTCTCCTTATCTCTCCAATCCACTATTGCCAAGTGTCAGAATCCCATTAGCCAGTCATACCTAGGTAGGCCCCACAAAATTTTATACCTTTTGAAATATTTTAAATTAATGAGTCTATGATATTATGATGAAATCATAACATCGTAGCTCATATACTAAGTGTTCTCGACCGTATGACACTAGAGGGACCATATTGATCCTTTAAATTTTAACCTCTTACCTCTTAATATTTCCTTATACAACAACACACGAGCACATTAATCTTAATACTTGGCATAATATCTTAATATTTTGAAATTTCCTCTCATGATCTTCTGATGGGCCCCATCATAGCATCTCCATATTAACATTTGACCCTTCTGATCATACAAATTTCATAAGATCATGGGCCTCCAAAATTCAATCCCTGACATTATGATCCATTATTAAATTGAGGCTCTTTAATTTGAAGTCCCCAACCTCATGGCTGATTTCCATGTGGCATCATGTTCTCAATAGAATGTGGTTCAAAATTTATCTGACTTTGGCCATGACAGGCCCCTCTACATGAGCAGTGGCTCACCTTTCAAACATGCCTTTGAAGACACTTGACTATGACATGATCAAGTATAAAAAGATGCTTTTTGTTCCTCTCACCAAGCATGTGGGACCATTCCCTCTGTAGCTGCGACTTCCTCTAAAAATGCTGCAAGTTGCTATTCATAGGTCTAGTAACCTTGACTCAAAATGTCTTCTATGATGGGAACTCCTCCTCACCTAATGCCATGAGATGCCTCTGTTTTGTTTATTCCATCTCCCTAATGTTGTGGAAGATCTCTTCATACATGCGATAGATGCTCATCAACTACCATGTCCTACTAAGACATGGAACCAATTTGCCTCTATCCATGTGGATTTATCTTTATTCATGGATGGTGGGTGTCCTACAACCACTATTGTAAAAATATAATTCCTTGAAACACATCTTTAATGTGGATGGAGCCCTTTCTCTGTAGATAACCTCTTCACTTGGCAAGGATCATTTTATCTTCCATGCAGTGAATATTGCTTCATGTGCATGGTGTTGGGACTCAAAATTGCCTTCCCAATTTTGAGTACCATTGAGAAAATTGAGCCCTATAAACGCTTCTTAATGCCTATGTACTTGGCTGTACCTTTGAGCCCTATAAGGTGTTTAATGTCTCTAACTCTTTCCATTCAGTATGTCTATGTGTTCCATGATGTTAAATTGTCATTTTGAGCCATTTTGTGAAGTCCCATTTTGAGCTAGTGTCAAATCTGCATTTTCATCGAAGTGTCAAACAATAACAGGAGGCTATGTTTGCAATTGAATATCTCGCACCTAGAATTGTTTCATGAATCACCACTTTGGGAGTGTTTAGTGTCCATACCTAAGAACCTATGTTTTGGATTTTGAGTCATTTTGAGTCTGTTTGACTAGGTTTTGAATCCCTCAAAGTTGGTCATTTACTATTTTCATGCATTTGCAAATTGTGCAAATTTTTGGGAAGCCCTGTTTGATATGTTATGATTTTGACCCAGTTGACCAAAATGTTGAAATTCCTTCTACATTGCATTGTAGACATCAAAGAATTGTTATGTTTCAAGTTTTAGCTTATGATGAATCCATTTGATTAGTTTTCAAATGCGATTCCAAATGCAATTTCTAACTTCTTACTAGTGTCAGCATTTGCAAATTGGCTAGTACCCCTGTTCGTGATGTCATATCTTAAGATCTATGATTGGTAAGATCGAATGGATTGTACCACTATGTTTTCCTCCAAAAATAATTTAAGTGTACCAAGTTTCAAGTAATGAAGAATCCATTTGCACACTTTTCCAAGTCAATTCCATTTGCAAAAAAATCACTTTCTATCAGTGTTTCCAATATGCAAAATCCAAGTAGCTCACTTTGACTGCTCACCATTCGTGCCTAGTTATTCATCATGAGCCCAAATCCTAGATTCATAATGTCCTCATGACAGAGAACCAACACCCCAGTTTTCATTCTCCCAAGTGTCGATTTGCCTAGTTTTCAAAGCCAAAGCTGAACCCAATTTAGTGTTTTCTGACATGTTTTCTTGCAGGAAGTTCTAAGAGGTCAACTTTGATAGCGAATATCATTTAACCCTGAATTCATCATGAGACGAGATTTGACAAGGTGCAAGAATGCAGAACAAAGAGTTAGTGTGCCAGTTTTCAGAGCTCGATCAGGTGTTTTGGTCAGTTTTTAAGGCCAATCAATGGAACTTTTGGCACCAATTTGATAGTTTGCATATTAGTGATAAAAGGAGTTTTAATTGATGGTTTAGTGATCAAATTGCATTCTAGTTATTTTGAGAAGGTTGAGGGATCAATTTTCCATGTTAGTTGTTTGGAAACAAAAATTTTTTTAGCCAGACCCACTTTGGGGCATGACTAATCCCATTAGATTGATAAGATTGTGTTTATTGTGTTTACACCAGTTCTTATGTTTGCAAGCTTGGTACAATCAGTGACATTTGACGATATATTTTCTTGCTAGTGCATCTACGAACTTGTGTAAAGAGGGGGAATGAAATCTTTGTATATCTTATTCATTGGATTATGCATTATCACTCTTCTCCAAATTTTATTTGCTCCTCCTTTGTTGCAAGGGAATGCTCCATATAGTGTTTTGTCTTTCTTGACCAAAGAACGTTGAGTATCATTTTCTCTAAAAATGGGCTTATATCATGCCGTATTTCTTATATGACTGACTTGTGTTAGGATTTTCCCCTTCTATTGTGGTTACTTTTCTCATACATGGTTCACAAAAAGTGAGGAACCTGTATGCAACTCATGGGTGAGTAAATAAGGAAGAAAATAAGTGCAAAAATCACTTGATAAAACATCAAGCAAAAGGTGGAAAAGCCCCTCTTTCTCCAATTCATAGGGGAGACAACTGGTTTTAAGTGGTAGATGCATATTAAAGGGGAGATGGCACCCAAAACATGCTTAACAACATATAAAAATATGTGTGTGTCAACAGGTTATGCTTGCCAATCTCAGAACAAGTGCCACAATTTTTGTGGTTTTCAATTTTTAATGCAGACATATGAAGTGAAGGCAGTAGAGCTCATTCATGGTTTTTTGGAAGGCAATGTTCCTTATTGTGTTGGATGATGAGTACAAACTAGAGTAGGGGAGGCAACATTCTCTAAAAAAAAATGTAGTTAAAGGAGGCAAAGAAGCTACTATCCATTCAAAAAGGAACATGTAGTAAAGAAAAGTAAGCTCCCACATTTGAAGAATAAGGGAGAGTATTCTATGCCAAAGGAAAGAGCCACTGAAGGGAAACCCACACAATACCTAGCATAAGGCACCATTTTAACAAAGAAGACACCATGTTAAAATGAAGAATCCACAGATGCATAAAGATAGAGGTAGCAGACTAATATTTGAAAGGAGAGTGTCATGAATAAAAGGCAAGTTTAAATAACCAAGCCATCAACAGAACAAGGGGCATGTGTTAAAAGGCAAAGATGCCATGCAAATGATCCAAGAAATGGCAGTGTTAAAGTCATATATAAAGTGAACTCCATGTGCACAGCAAATAAAAGGAAACACCCATGTAGATTGGAGAAAGTCACCATCAGAAGGAGCTCATGAATACAAAGACAGGGGAGGCATTTTTTTATTTAAATTGATGATTACAGCAAAAGACCTCCACATGTTAAAAGGCGAGGAAGCCGATTGAAAACAAAGTCATCATAAAGTCCACACATTCATAAAGGGGTGGCAACAGTAGGGAATAGCCCATGCCACACATAGTAGGGGAGGTAAATGAGAAGCTCATGAATTTGAATGGGAGTTGGGCATAACCATTAAAGCCATAGGAAAGAAAGTAAAATCTACCATCCATAAAAGCCCACGACATGAATGCTTGAAGGCAAAGCATGAAGTGGAAGTTAAGAGAGCCAGGCTTAGTCTGTAGAACAAATAGAGCCACTTCTAAATGTTCATCAAGGTGAAAATCCAATGTTTGAGTCACAAGCAGTGTCAATGTCTCCTGCCATGTTAGACATGGTTATGAAAGATGATTTTTGCGATAATTGTGATAAAGGATGACAAGAATCTACATTTAAATCCTCCATTAGACATATCTCTTTTGAATGAGAGAGAAAATAAAATTTTTTCTTCCAACATAATAGTAAAAGCTATTGATAGTGGTGAGCAAGAGGAGGTAATGCCTATGAATGTAGTCCACATGGATTTTTCACAAATAGAGCTTCTCAGGAAAGAAGAACGTGGTTATTTGACATGTGAGAAAACATAGAGAAGAAGCCCACACAAGTTGTTAAGGGCATATGAAAATGCTTTCATATCAACCTATAGGCACGTAGAACAATCAAAGCAGGGCAAATCATGAAAAGGGAGGAAGCCGATTAAGGAAGGTGACATTAACTGGGAGCTCTACTTTTTTTTTTGGGAAACATTGAAAAACCATTATCCCACATTGAGCAAGTGGGGAGTTTTTTAAATGTTTATATACAATTGCACACAAATCCCTAGTGTCAACAAGACAAAAGCTTTTGTAAAGCCAACTCGTGCGCATGGGTCCTAGCTAGACAAATGGTAGATTGTTGGAGCTAAATTTTGAATGAAAAAATGAGTGCGATGATGTGGATCTGGACTCACGAGATTATGCCACATGTCTAATCTGATGATCATTGCTATCTCGCCAAGTGAAGATGCTCATAGGATAACCATAGCAAGATAGTGATGTTGATGTGGTGTGGATGACATGGCACTAATGCAAACATGTGGCACCGGTTGAATAGATTGAACTAGTGAAAAATTGACATGTGGCATTGTCTGATTGGATGAGGTGGAAAAGGAGTTTAAATTAAAAATATCTTGCCTGTTCATGGTCAAAATGAAAAATTTGATTTAAAATGATAAATTTTTGTAGTTTTAAATATAGAATGTTTAAAATTTTTCAATTTTATTCTTTTAAATGCAAAGCCATGAACAGGACTCTGATTTTCAAATGAGCATAACAGGGGCATCTTTTGTCAAAAATGGTCACTCCAATATACCATCAGAACTGAGAAGAGATGAAATTTTTGAATATGAGGTCAATTTTTGTGTAGGTGCTCACTAGTTCAACCTATAAGCCAATTTGTGATTCCTAGGGAATTCTCAGCAGAATGACCAAAAATTTTCACTGATCATTACAATTAGTCATGATGCAAATACAAAGGCTTGGTGAAATGTAAAAGCAAGGAAAATTGATTTTAATAAGCTTTCTTTTATTCTTGAGGCCATTTCAACTTTTATTTACCTTTTACCTTGAGTTCAATTTTACATCAGAGTCAGTTACATTCTTTCATCATTAGGTTTCTGAGATATTTCTGCCTTGTAGAGGCCAAATGATGGGATTTTGATAGGCAGTTGAAGAGAGAAGGTAGAGAGATTATTTTGAGCTTCTTAAAGGGGAATTTTGAAGGGACACATGTCAATTATAAATTCTATCTGGGAATTTCCCTCTTCATACATATTCTTTCTTCTTCTCTGAGGAGGGGGGTTGGTTTTCAATTTCCAGTACTAGGAGCTTTGCTCAGGCTGTGAAAGCCACACACGCAGCATTTCTCTCTTGTATTGAAAAACAATTTATGTTTTATGTAGATATTTCTTGTCTATTAGGTGATTTTTGAGTCATTTATTTACATCTTTCATGTATTTGGTTTCAAGGAAAACAAATAAAGAGCAGCAAAGGGATTTAAATTCAGTTTGAATCATGTCTCCTGTTTGTGGATCTGTAATTTTTTTTGGTTTGTGATCAAAGAGCATAAATTGGGTTACATTTCATTTAGAAATGTATGTGATTGAAATATCTTGTTGGTAGAACAAAGAGCCATGTAATTTCTTGATGTTTGTCACAGGGTTTGCATATTTCATGAAAGGATTATCTGAGTATGAGATTCATTCTATAGCAGATGTCTATTCACAAGGTGAAAGATAGATCAGGGATCTTGATGTAGGAATTATGTCAAAAGGTGTATAGTTGTAATTCATTTAATTTCCCAATAGATAAGGCACTAATCCAAGATAGGATCATTAGGTTTTCTTGTTCATACCTGGGTCTTGTTGTTATCAACATATTAATCATCTTTTCCCTTTCATGTTGAAAGCCATTCAATGTTTAACCCACACTTAGCTTGCCAGTTTCATGAATCATGTTCTTACCTATTTCATGCTTGTGATTATTGGTTTAGTATAGAAGATTTAGGGGTTTTCATCTACTATTCTTGATCCTGATTATGCTTATTGCACCAGTCACATAGTCAGATCTTAAGAGGTTCACCTGCCTAGGTTTTACAGAGCCTGAAGTGAAGAAGGGGTGTAGCCTTATAGTTGGCTTGGGTTCTTGGTGATTTGTGTCCATTATTGGAGATAGCTACCCATAGATGCAATCTTACCCTATATACTTGGTTGTTAAAACACTATTAAATCAGGAGCCAACACATGGGTTGTTTTGTTTTTCTCAATTGCCCACATTTATTCCAACATTGGAGCTCTTTTTTGGACATGAAGCTGAAAGGATTACCTCCTTCTCATGCATGGATCTCCCTCCCTTGCACATGAAGTTCCTCATTTGATGTGATTTCTCCACCATGGGCTATCCTCTGATGGCACCTTCAAAGATGGGGGATCGTCTTGCATTTTATGTTGCCTCTTTGTAGATTTCCTTGGAGCTTACTGCTCTCTTGCCTACATGTGGACTATTACTCCTTCAATGTCATGGGATTCCTATCCTTTCTATTAACTTTTATACTCCCTTCCATACATGCCTTTTCCATATATTGGAACTTTCCTCTATAGTTCAAATAGGGAAAGGCAAGAAGTATGAAATTTAACAAGAGGAACAATGAAATATAATAGGATTAAGAGAATGTTTTGGATGGAGTTTTGGCTATGCTAATAAAATGGTATAGTAGAAATACCACAGTATTGTCATGTGCAAATCTCAAGATTCTTCGAATATATCCACTTCCCTTCATTTCTATCCACATCTTGGAAACACATATCTAATTGAGCCTTAAATTGAAGCACTCATACTAAAGATTTAAGATTTATTGGGTTACAACCATTATAACCTCTTACCAGAAAAATATTTAAAACCTAGTATTCCTTGTCCACCTAATGGAATTAGTCGAGCCCCAAAGTGGGTCCAACTAATTTGTTTTTTTTTTTGAACAACTGGCATTACAAACTAATCCATTGATCATTAGGGACTAATTGGATTCAAAATTGAGCCTTGAATTACCATTTGAAATTGAATTTATCACTCATCTACAAACTATAATTCATTGATGGGAAGGCCTATAGGTTGGCTTAAAAAATTGACCCAAACAAATAAATGGTCCCTAAAAGCTAACATGTCGGTACTTTTTTCTACATTCTTGCACCTTGCCAGATCTCATCGCATGATGATGACTCAGTCAAAAGTTGCCTATTTGAAACTGCCTGTAGATAAACTTGTTAGAAAACCATAAAATGTGTTTGATTTTAGCTTTGAAAAATGGGCAAATGGATGCTTGAAGGCTTGAAAACTAGGGAAATAGTTAATTTCCATAAAGAGAAATTAATTTTGTGATTTGAGCTCATGAAAAATAATGGGATGAGTTTGGAAAGTGCACAAAGTGGGCTATTTAGAATTGCAAGATAGGGAACATCAGTAGAAAAGTATTTTTTGCAAATGGAATGGCCCTGGGAAAGTGTGCAAATAGATTCATCAAGGTTTACAAACTGGTACATTTGAAGTATTTTTAGAGTAGAAAATAGTAGTATAAACCATTTGATCTAGGCAATCATAGAAGTGGAGTTATGACATCCTAAAAAGGGGTACCAACCAATCTGCACTTTATGAAATTAGTAAAAGTTATAAGTTGCATTCGGAATCGCATTTTAAAACTGATCAAATGGATTCATCACAAGCTCAAATCTAGAGTGTAGCAAGTGTACAACCTCTAAAATAAAATGCAAAAATAAATTTATCTCTATGGTCAATTGGGTCAAAGTTATAATCGGTCAAACAGGACCTCCTAGATTTTTGGGCAATTTGCATCAACATGACAGAGGTAAATAACAAACTTTGAGGGATTTAAAACCTAATCAAAACATATTGAAACAACTCAAAAATTGAAACATAAGTTCGTTGATATGCATACTAAATAGTCCCAAAGTGGCATGTCATGAAACTTTACCAGGTATAAGATATTCAAAGGCAAAGTGGGCTTCATGTTACTATTTGAGACTTAGGCAAAAATGTAGAACTAAACATTGCTCAAAACAAAATTTCACAAAATAACTCGCAATGTCAGTTTACCATCATAGAATGCATGCATATTCTAAATGCAAGGTGTTAGAAACATAAAACACCCCTTAGGCCTTAATACAACAACCAAATACACAAGCAAGAAAATGCATTTATAGGGCTCAAAGTGACTCAAAATTTGGAATGGACACTCAAAACAGGAATGCAATTTTGAGTGCCATCAGTGGTTCTATCTGGGGAAGCATTCCCCTTGTTGGCATGGAAAGAATTCAGATCTCTAGAGGAAGAATACCACTCCAAAAAAAAAACTTTCTCTAAACAACTTACTGAAAATAGGGAATTTATTCTAACTATGTACAAACTATGGCCCCGGGCCACCAAAAAATTTTCAAAGCTTCTTACCTTTTTCATATACCTAATTCTCATTAACATCTTCTTGATGTAAACTAAAACTTTCATTCTCCTTTGTTTCACCCAACACATCAGCACTTTCAATCACTTCATTAGGCAAAATAAAACTATCTTCATCACTTTCATAGTGCATATAAAAACTAGACATAATTTCTTCACTTTTCTCACATTGAAATTATGAACCACATGATCATAAGTACTGATATCAAACTAAAACTAATCATCACTAACTAACTCATGGACACCTTCAACTAGAAATACAAAAGTTTGGTATTCTACTTCATTCAATAAGTTACATGAATCAATTTGTAACTCACCTTTACCACTCACTAAAACTTCTTCACACTAAAAAAATTGTCAGTTACTAAGTTTGAAAAACTGTTCTAAAAAATGCAGATCCAAAATATGTTGATCATAATCATTATCTTCATCTAACATACTATTTGAGGGAACCTTGAACTTTGTAAATTTTCCATCAGGCTAATCATTAGAAGATTTGTCAATATAAAAAAGAAACTCAAAATTAGCAATATTATTTTCACTATTTTCCTCTTCATCTCCCAAAGTATCAAAACTTAGTAC
This sequence comes from Cupressus sempervirens, assembly GCA_028749045.1. Taxonomy (NCBI): domain Eukaryota; kingdom Viridiplantae; phylum Streptophyta; class Pinopsida; order Cupressales; family Cupressaceae; genus Cupressus; species Cupressus sempervirens. The sequence goes on from CM053788.1 coordinate 476,439,529, forward strand.
AATCACCAACATGAGAAAAAACTAAGACAGTAGCAAACTTCCCTTCAAACACATCCCCTGCATTTATCAAGTCATCATGTACACATACATCTAAGGTATTGTCATATGTACCTCCAAAGTTTGATCAAGATTGTTCGAAATCTATATCTTTTTCCACATCAAACATTGGGGAAGTGACTTGACTAAATGAAGAAAAACTATGAGGGAGAATACAAACATCCTTAGAAGTACTTACAAATTTCTCAAACTCACAACCCAACAAATCTAAAATCTCATCAGGGCTCAAGAAGACTTCCTCACAAATATTCTCCTAGTTGTGATTATTATCAAGATGATATGAAGAACTTACAACAATAGCAACATTAATATGACAATCTAAAATATTAGAATCATTACAACACTCATTTTTATCATAGAAATCATTACCTCTACTATTGTTACAAACTTCTTCAATCTCATATTCACTATCAGAAGACTTATTTTCAATTTCATATCCATCTTCTTTATGCTAGTTGCAATCTTTTGATTCATTAAAAGTTGAGTCCATCTCTGTTGATGTAAATAATTATTCACTATTTACACTTTAATAAATTTTACTTAGCTCAATGCATTATTTTATTATTTATTAGTTTGACACCTAGGAGTTTGTGTACTCTTTTGAGTTGTCAATTTGACAACATTGGAGTAACAAACTCTAATTTAGCACATGGTGTCTACAACACTTGAGTTTGCATCATTAGCTAAGTTGTCATGTTGACAACATAGTTATTCACATTCCTAATTAAGCACATGGTGTCTACAACATAATTTTATGTGCTACATCTTTGTAGGCTTATCCTCTCATCATCGTACTTACTTATGTTCTGAATGGAGGATAATCCACACTTGGTGGACATGTGCCTAGTTGTAAGACTTATTAGTGTGATGACTCCTAGGCATTCTAGAAGCATTTTAGAGGCCTTTATATACATGCACTCCTAGTGTACTTAACACATGACTAAATATTCAATGTTAATAAATCAATTTTGGATATTGTTATTTTGATCATACCTTGTTAATCTACTATTGTGCTTGTGCTTGAGTTCCTTGATCTTGGGTGATTTTTCCCTAGGGAAAATTTTTATTTGGTATTATAGTTATACCAAATTCTTACATGGTATAAGAGTTGTGGGAATTTCTCTTCACATAGCCATTTGAGACCATTTTCTTGCTTCACCTCTCAGAGGACCTTGACTCAGATCTAGAGTATCACAGTCATTGGGAGTGTCTAGAGCCAAACCAAACCTTGCCATTGTGTTTGAAGTGTTGATTTGGTGAAATTTGACTATAAATTTGCCTACCCTAGGCCATAGTCAATTTTAAAGATTTTTTTTTTGAAAATCGACACCTGAAGGCTTAACTTGCAGAATTTTCTATGATCATTTTAGATCTCTAAATTTTAATTTTAATTTGCATATTTTATTATTTTAGTCTCTACAATTTCTTTGTATTATTTTTTAGATCTGCATATTTTGTTCTAAATATTTTTGGCCATCAAGCCTATAGAGGAGAGATTTTTTGCAAGAGAAGATTGGAGCTTGCTAGTGCAAATCAAAAATTTGCATCATATTCAAAAAGTCAAAAAACCCCATATCAACTTTTATTTCACCAAAATTGGACATCTGAGGTGAAACTTAAAGTCATTTGATTGTTGGAGGCATGATGGCAGTGATCTAGGAAAAATAATTAAAAAGGTGATTTTCAAATAGTGATATCTCCCTTATATGAAACCCTTTTTTTGAGCAATTTTTTTGTTTTGGGGTAGAATTTCATGATCTACACATTGATGTAGGATGTTTGAGATCTTTGTTCTTGAATTTTTCTACAAGTCACAAATCCAAAATTTTGCAACTTTAATTGCTTAGTACAGGCTCATCTAGACACATAATCAGGTTCCATTTTTTTTGAAAGTGCATTTTTTTGTCTATTTTCTAGATCTGCAATTAGATTATAGGCTTGTGTGGATAGAAATACCACTTTCAGAAATAGGTCCTTTCTTTGCATTTTATTGCTTCAAAATTCTTATATTTTTGAGCTACATTGTAAAGTTCTAGATTTGAACTCTAAAAGGAGGTTGTAAACAACAAAAATCAGAAGTCCACTCTTGTCCAAAATTGATAAGTGGCCCAAGGAATTATAACAAATGGAGTGCTTTGATACTTGATCATCTAAGAGAACATCAGGAAGTGTTTCCTTATCTCTATTCAAATATATTGCCTCCTAATCCTAATTAGGCATATCTTTCTAAACTTCTTTTCTTTCTATATAATAGTATGAGTAAGGAATATTGTGCTCCTCTTAGTATGGAAATTTTTCCTCATGACATTTCAATAGCTCTTTGGGAAGCATATGGTGATCCACGCACCCCTCTATTTTTAGAGGACATTCTATCACTAGTCACTCTAGTCATGGTCCCTACACCTCTAGATGAGATCACACATCTTGATGCTCCTATTGCTACTACTGATCTAGTTCTAGCCACATATGCTTATGATTCAATGAAGCAAGAAACACTATGTCTTCCTACTTTAGCTTCATGGGATGACTTCCTTCCAGACATTATAGAGTTTTTTTTGGAGTCTCACATTAAAGATGTGGGAGACATCATCTATGATATTTGTCTTCTCTTTTTTGAGTCAAATACTTCATACATTGCCACAATGATAGGTCTAGCATAGCAAGGTACACCTTATCTTCCAGCTCGAGCATCAGTGGATGACTTCTTAACAGACATTTTAGGTTTGTTTGTGGAGTCTAACATAGAAAATTTGGGAGACATCTTTGATGATCTACATCTTCTCTTTCATGAAGCAGAATCTTTTTTAGTTGTCACAAGGGCTTACTCTATCCCTGCTGTTCATTCTCTACATGATCAATCTTCATAGGTTGATATGATTGAGGATTGTTATGTATAGTAGTTGCAAGAGGTCTCTTTATCATTTGAGGACATAAATGGTTCTTTGGAATATGTTCTACATCTATCCTTTCTAGATCCGACCATGTTCTTTTCAACAGTGTTGGAAGGAGTGATTATCAGTATCGACATAGGGACAGTGGAGTAGGTTTCTTAGACACCATTCATCATCAAGATTCTTTCTACATATAGGGGAAGCATCTCACCTATACCTCTGCCATTGTTTCTTCCAAAGGGGAAGAATATTATTCAGCAGTCATGGATCAACTTCTACATTGGAGCAGCTCTCACTGATTGGCACTCTATATTTAAAGGGGGGACAACCTTGTCTCCTTCTTCTTCTCATTTATGGGGGGGACTTTTTCCCCTTATGGGGTTTTTTTCTTCTACTTCTCCTTTGTATATACTTGAGGTATGTCATAATGGGGGGTCTTGATTACTCCATCCATCCATGCATCTTGATCTCTCTTTTTGGTGGAGGGTTTTTCCCATGAGGTTTTCCCTCTTTCTCCACTTTATGAGAGATTGTATTGCTTTTGTACATGGGTACCTAACATGGCCTAATAGCTGAGACCCATTATGCATATTCATCTTTGCTTTCATAAGCTTAAGTGCATTCCCCTAAGTTGCACTTAAGGGGGGGTGTTGGTGTAAATAATTATTCACTATTTACACTTTACTTAAGTTTACTTGGGTCAATGCATTATTTTATTATTTATTAGTTTCACACCTAGGAGTTTGTGTAGTCTTCTGAGTTGTCATGTTGACAACATAGTTATTTGCACTCCTAATTAAGCACATGGTATCTACAAAATAATTTTATGTGCTACACCTTTGTAGGCTTATCCGCTCATCATCGCACTTACTCCTATGTCCAATGGAGGATAATCCACACTTGGTGTACATGTGCCTGGTTGTAAGACTTATTAGTGTGATGACTCCTAGGCATTCTAGAAGCATTCTAGAGGCCTTTATCTATAGGCACTCCTAGTGTACTTAACACATGACTAGATATTGATTGACAATAAATCAATTTTGGATATTGTTATTCTAATCACACCTTTTTGGTCTATTATTGGGCTTATGCTTGAGTTCCTTGATCTTGGGTGATTTTTTCCTAAGGAAAATTCTTATTTGGTATCATAGCTATACCAAATTCTTACAATCTCTTCACATTCAGAACACAGATTATCATTGTTTATGGATTTATTATATTCATCATTACCTTGAATTTTAGCACATGTATTATCATTATTAGGGGACATAATATGAGCTCTATTTTCATCACTTTCCATTTCCTTAATGAATCTCTTAGCTTGCAAAAGCTTATGTAATCTTATAGGTGTTGGCCAATTAATTGAATTAGGTGCTATAATATCTAGGTAAATACTAGGTAGGGAAGATTCCTCCAGTCTAGAATGCAAATGCATCATACTGATTACTAATTTAAATTTTATATAAAATTGTTCAACATTTAGACCCTAAATACTTCCCATTTCCCCCTTGACTATACTGACAATCATATTGTGGATTTTCTTATTCAACATAACAATATTACTAGCCATAGTTTCCAAACTATCAAAAATTGGTAGACTAGCCTTAGATCTAATATCTGATTCTATTTAAAATTAAAACTTCACCTCTTTCTCTAGTGCTAAAAATTTCTGAATAGAGGTACTAATTGTTTAACATTCAACTTTCATCAAAATGAAAATCATGAAAAGTAAAATACCTTCAGTGATGATTAGAAATCTTTCTTGTGCTAACTTTGACACAAGTGTGAACTTATACACTTTCACACACTGATCACAACTGTGTAGAATTGCCACATCCTTGAAGAGGACAAACAAATCACAATTTTGATTGACCTTCAAATAGTCAGATTTTCTATAATAGTAGAAATAACAACACTGAACTTTAATCAAGAAATAATTCTTTTTTCCAAGAAACTATCAAGAGCTTCAAATCTATCCATACAACTCAAAGTCCTTTAACTTTTAATGATGAAATCAACTAGGATACACTAGTATAGAGACAAAGTCATCATTCACAAACATTAGAATATAAAACAAGATTTCTCACTTGACAAAATTTGAACCAAAATTTCAATAGTAGGAAAAACATAGATCATCAAACCACTCTTATAGATTTACAATCTTGAAAAATAAAGAACAACCCATGCTTATTCATTCTTGTCTCTGAACACTACAACACTTTGAAAATGCTTCCTAGCTAAATTGACTAATGATGGAATCACTGGTGATAATAAAATCTTTCTTCAACCTTCAAATCTATTGCTATCCTAGATAAAACATCACTAGGAGGCATGAAACTTCAGCATGACCTTGCTGTTGATAACAAACTTTGCACATGCCTTTCTCGTAATTGTATTGAATCACCTTTCATATTGTAATACTCCCCAGCAGAGTCACCATTTTGTTGGCTCTTGATTTAACAGATTTGAAAATAACCAATAAACTAGACCAATACATCTAAGGCTAGAAAATTCTTATGATGGATGCACTTTACTATTGATCTTGGGCCAACTATAAGGAAAAATTCCTTCTTCTTCTTTAAGCTCTACTAGACTTAGGTGGGTGGACCTCAGATTCTTTATATGATACCAGTGTTAGGCATACAACTAAATCTAGACAATAGATAAAACCCCTTAATCTTCTATATTTATGCAAGCATTCATGTTCATGAAATAGCTAATAACAAAGCATATGAACCTAATAAACCAAGTGAGGGAAAACTCTTTCAACTCTTAAAGATAAAGGGAAAGATATTCGATTGATAATTTAGATCTCAACATGATCTAGGTATGCAACAAGAAAGAACATGCAATCTCCAAGGTGACAAGTTCCTTATCCATTGGGCATCAACTAAACATTAACATACCAATGGACACCTAAAGTATATTTGTATATCTAGATGTCCAATCTATCTATCTAACTTGTAAATAGACATCAATCTTCATAAAATCTCTCATACTTATGGTAATATCCTCCTGGTGAAACCTACAACCCTGTCAAGGTAAATTAGCATTTACTTAGCTTCTTTATTCCAATAGAAAATTTATCTAGACATACAATCTTAAAAGGATTATAATTGAATTTAAGCTCTTGTATTAATCTCATTGAAAAAAATACATCATCTATCTATGAAAACTTAGGAAATAACACCAAGGGATTACTATATAGTATACAATGCTTCAAAAGAAATACAATCTTCCTATTCATAATAGAGGAACACTGAGAACAAAATGGTATCACAATTCTCAAACTAGAGCCAACCTTTTTGTCTCACTGGTCATAAAAAATAGAACCCTTTAAAATGAGTAGTGAAGAAAGATATATAGAAGAGAAGATATTTTAGGATCTAATATCTGAAATTGACATGTGTCCCATTGAAATTGTCTTCAATCTGATGTTGTTGAAACTAATTTTCCTCATCTACCTATAACCAAAAACCATAAATGATGCAACAAAATATTTGATATATCCCTTTAAAGTAATCCACAAAATATCTTGTGGAGAAAATATTAGATACACATTGACGAAAGTGTTTGAGCTTCAAAACTAATTTTGGCCTATCACTTGTACTTTTGCTAGCAAAAATTCATTTGCAACCAACTACCTTTAAAACAATAAAATCATCTTTAAAGTTGTCAATAAAATCAAATCTAATGAAAATATGGCTATATCTGATCCTATTTCCTTCTGAGAACATTAAATCTATATTTGAATTGAGGATGCCCCAAAATCACAAAACCTTCTATAGTTGCTTCCAATGAATACTTGTACAAAATATAATTACAAAAATGGAAAATTCATCTCTTTTGGGTTTTATCAGTATATTACACTACATATTTTGGACAAAAATTATGCCTCTATGGTCCTTTCAAAATTTTAGGCCCCAAGCCATGAACAAAGCTTAAAATGAAAAATTTAAATGTCTATAAACTATATAAAACATTTAATTTATTATAAACTTTCATCATTTGAAATTGATGTGTTTGAAACATATCTGAATTTTAATTTTTAAATTTATTTTCCCTTCCTTCCCCATATCTCTCTAATCCACTGATTCCAAGTGTCAGAATCCCATTTACTAGTTGTACTCGAGCAAGCCACACAAAAGTTTATAACTTTTGAAATATTTGAAATTTATGAGTCTATGATATTATGATGAAATCATAACATCGTAGCTCATATACTAAGTGTCTCAAACCATATGACATTATGATGACCACATCAATCCTTTAAATTTTAGCATCTTATCTCTTAATATTTCCTTATACAACAACACACAAGCATATTAATCTAAATACATGGTATAATATCTTAATATTTTGAAATTGCCTCTCATGATCTCTCGATGGTCCCCATTGTAGCATCTCCATATTAACATTTGACCCTTCTAATCATACAAATTTTGTAAGATTGTGGGCCTCCAAACTTCAACCCCTGACCTTATGATCCATTGTAACATCAGGGCTCTTTAATTTTAATTCCCCAACCTCATAGTAGATTTCCACATGACATCATGTTCTCAATAAAACTACAGGTCAAAATTTGTCTAACTTTTGCCATAATGGGCCCCTCCATGTGAGTAGTGGCTCACCCTTCAAATGTGCCTTTGAAGACACTTGACTATGACATGTTCAAGTATAAAAAGACACCTTTCATTCCTCTCACCAAGCATGTAGGATCATGCCCTCTATAGCTATGATTTCCTCTGAAAATGCTACAAGTTGCTATTCACAGGTCTAGTGGAGTGCTCTCCACTTTCCCCCATCCCTTGTTCAAATGTAGACCTTGACTCAAAACATCTTCTACCACGGGAACTCCTCCTCACCTAATGTTGTGAGATGCCACTATTTTGTTTGCTCCATCTCCCTAATCTTGTGAAAGATCATCTTCTTACATGGGGTAGATGCTCATGAACTGTCGTGCCCTGCCAAGACATGGAACCATTTTGCCTTTATGGACATGGACCTATCTTTATTCATGGATGGTGGGTCTCCTATAACTACTTCTATAAAAATGAAATTCCTTGCAACACATCTTCAATGTGGATGGAACCCTTTCTCTATAGACCACCTCTTCATTTGGCAGGGATCATTTGCTCTTCCATGCTGTGAATACTACTTCCTGTGCATGGGTTGTTCTATTTTTATCAGTCACCCACATTTATTCCAATGTTGGAGCTCTTTTTTGGACATGAAGCTGAAAGGATTTCCTCCTTATCGTGCATGGATCTCCCTCTGCTGCATGTGAAGTTCCTCATTCCATGTAATTTCTCCACCATGGGTTGTCCTCTAATGGTGCCTTCAAACATGGGGGATTCTCTTGCATTTTATGTTGCCTCTTTGTAGATTTCCTTGGAGCTGATTTCTCCCTTACCTGTATGTGGACTATTACTCCTTCAATGTTGTGGGATTCCTACCTTTTCTATTGACTTTTATACTCCCTTCCACGGATGCCTTTTTTGTCTACTGGAACATGCCTCTATCATTCAAATAGGGAAAGGTAGGAAGTGTGAAATTCAACAAGTAAGAGGAAGAATGAAATGTAAAAGGATTAAAAGAATGTTTTCAATGGAGTTCTAGCTGTGCCAATAAAATGGTATAGTAGAAATACCATAGTATTGTCCTATACAAACCTCAAGATTCTCCAAATATATCCACTTCCCTTCATTTCTATCCACATCTTGGAAACATATATGTAATTAAGCCTTAAAATGATGAACTCATACTGAAGAATTAAGATTTATTTGATTACAACCATTATAACCTCTTACCATAAAAATATTTAAAACCTATTATGCCTTGTCCACCTAATGGAATTAGTCGAGCCCAAAAGTGGGTCTAGCTTAAAAAAATTCATTTTTGAACAAATGACATTACAAACTGATCCATTGACCATTAGGGACTAAGTGGATTCAAAATCGAGCCTTGAATTAACATTTAACACTAAATTTATCACTCACCTAAAAACTGTAATTCATTGATAGGAATGCCTATAGGCTAGCTTTAAAAACTAAGCCAAATAGATAACTAGGCCTTGAAAGCTAACACGTTGATACTTTGTTCTACATTGTTACACCTGACAAGATCTCATCACATGACGATGACTCAGTCAAAAACTATTAACATTCAAAGTTTCCTAGTTGAAACTGCCTACAGATAAACTTGTTAGAAAACCATAAAATGTATTTGGTATTAGCATTGAAAAATGGGCAAATGGATGCTTGAAGGCTTGAAAAATAGGGAAATAGTTAATCACCATGAAGAGAAAGTAATTCTATGATTTGAGCTCATGGAAAATAATGGGGTGAGTTTGGCAAAGTGGACTATTTAGAATTGCAGGACAGGGGACATTAGTAGAAAAGTGTTTTTGACAAATGGAATGGCCCTGGGAAAGTGTGTAGATGGATTTGTCAAGGTTTACAAACTGGCACACTTGAAGTATTTTTAGAGTAGAAAATAGTAGTACAAACCATTTGATCTAGGAAATCACAAAAGTAGAGTTATGACATCCCAAAAAGGGGTACCAACCAATCTACATTTTATGACACTAGTAAAAGTTATAAATTACATTTGGAATCGCATTTGAAAATTGAACAAATAGATTCATCACAAGCTCAAATCTGGAGCATAGCATGTGTGCAACCTCTAGAATATAATGCAAAAATAAATTTATCTATATGGTCAACTGGGTCAAAGTTCTAATCGGTCAAATGGGACCTCCCAAATTTTTGGACAATTTGCATCAACGTGATAAAAATAAATAACCAACTTTGAGGGATTCAAAACCTAATCAAAACAACTCAAAAATTGAAACATAGGTTCATTGATATGCATATTAAATATTCTTAAAGTGGTGAGTCATGAAACATTACCAGGTATAAGATATTCAAAGGAAAACTTGACTTCCTATCATTGTTTGACACTTAAGCAAAATCCATAACTGAACATTGCTCAAAATAGAATTTTGCATAATAACTTGGAATGTCAGTTTATCATCATACACTGCATGGATATGTTGAATGCAAGGTGTTAGAAACATAAAAAACACCTCTTAGGCCTTAATATGATAGCCAAATACACAAGCAATAAAATGCATTTATAAGGCTCAAAGTGACTCAAAATTTGGAATGGACACTCAAAATGAGAATGCAATTTTGAGTGCCATCAAGTAGTACATTTGTAGTCAAATATTTGCATAAAATTATGAAGCGTGCTAAATTTTTTTGCAAAGAATGTATCATAGCTAAATAGAAGAAGGTATCATTTCCTAGCGAGAAGTTTACTACTACAAAAATGTTGGAGATTGTTCATAAAAATCTAAGTAACTCTACCAAAACAAGAGGTTTCTATGGAGAAAGGTACTCTATGATTTTACTCTATGATTTTTCTAGAATGGTGTGGGTAGTATTTCTTATGGAAAAATTTGAAGAATTTGAGAAGTTCAAGATATTTAAGAATGGAGTTGAAAATTAATTTGGTGTAAAGATTAAATGTTTGAGATCATATAGAGGTGGAGAATTTACTTCTAGAAAGTTTAACATTTTCTATGAAGAAAATAGAATTAAAAGACAAGGATCATCACCCAAGACCCCTAAGTAGAATGGGATAGCAAAAAGGAGAAACAAAATATTATTAGAGATAAAAAGAAGAATGATGTTTGAGAATGATGTATCCAAGAAATTTTGGAGAGAAGTAGTTAATACACTAGTATGCACCATGAATAGAGTGTAGATAAGAAAACATACAAGCAAGAATCCTTATGGATTGTGGTTTGTTCATACACCATCAGTGAAGTATTTAGAATTTTTAGAAGTGTTACATAAAGATAGATGATGATATTGGTAAGTTTTATCCAAGAAGTGATGAAGGTATTTTCCTTGGTTATTCATTGAAAAGTAAAGCTTACATATGTTTTAATCATAGAACTAAGACAATTGTTGAGTGTGCAAATGTAAAAGTAGATGAAAAGTTTAGATTTAAAGAAAGGATGATGAATTATAATTTTCATGAGGAAGAAGACAATCTTAGAATTGTTAGAGAAAATGTGGAAGTTTCCTTTGAGATTACCAATAATTTGTAGAATGATATACAAATTATTGATCAAAGAGGAGAACAAAGAAATGAACCAAGGGAAGAGATAAGATTTGAGATAGAAACTCCTAAACTAAATAGGAATTTGGGAAAGAATCATCCTGTAGAGTAGATTATTAGAAGCAAAGACAAAGGAGTATTGACAAGAAACATAGTATGTGAGGAATTATGTTTGATTTCTCAAGTTGAACCTAAGAACATAGATGATGCATGCTAGGATAATCATTGGATTCAAGAAATGAAGGAAGAACTAAATAAAATTGTAAAGAATGAGACATGAGAATTGGTTCATAGGCCAAAAGAAAAAAATGTTATAGGAACTAAATCTATATTTAGAAACAAGATGAATGAAAAAGGTGAAGTTGTGAGAAACAAAGATAGATTGGTATGCAAAGGTTATCCATAGCAGGATGGAATAGATTATGAAGAAACATATGCCACTATAACCAGAATGGAAGTAGTGAGAATGTTTTTGTCTTGTGTAGAGAGTAAGAAGTTCAAAGTGTATTAGATGGATGTTACGTTAGCCTTTATGAAAGGAGAACTTGAAGAAGAAGTTTACCTTGAGAATCCTAAAGGATTTCCTTTGACTAAAGAAAAAGACATGGTATGTAGATTGAAGAAAGCATTATATGATCTAAAGAAAGCAATTATAAATTGGTATGCAAGATTGGACAAATATTTAGAAAGATTAGGATTTTCAAAAGGTATGGAAGATTCTAACTTATATTTGAAATAAATTGAGAATAGTTTGTTGATCAATGTGATATTCATTGATGATATATTCTTTGGAGTCAATGATGAAGCAAGTGATAAGATTACTAAAGAGATGAAGAATAAATTTGAGATGAGCATGATTGGTGAGATGAAGGTTTTCCTAGCTTTACATATTGTGCAAAATAATGATGGTATTTTTATTTCACAAGCTAAGTATTTGAAAAACTTGTTGAAAATATTTGTCTTGGAAAGTTGTAATCTTGTTGGTACACCAAGGGTTTCTCATCAGAAGTTATGTAGAAAAGATGAGGTGCCTATAGTTGATTAGAAGAAGTATAGATCAATGATTGGAGGTTTAAAATATCTAACTCACATCAAACTAGATAGAGAAAATGCAGTTGGAATTGTAGCTAGATTTCAAGCTGATCTTAAGGAGTATCATTATGTAGCAATAAAAAGGACATTAGATATTTCAAGGATACACCTAATTATGGGTTATAGTATGATAGATCAAGTGATTTCACTTTATTTACTTATGGTAATACAGATTGGGAAGGCAATATGGATGGTATAAAAGAACTAGTGATGGAGCATTTTTCCTTTGAGGAATGTTTCTTGGCTAAGCAAGAAACAATATTATATTTTACAAAGTATAGCTAGAGCAGAGTGCATAGAAATAATAAATAATTATAATTAGATCACGTGGATGAAGCAAATGTTGAAGAACATTGGGATAGAATTTTTAGATCATGTTATGATACATTATGTTAACAAGTACAATGAGTATGTCTAAGAGTCATTTATTGCATTCTAAGACTAAGCATATATCTATTAAGTGTCATATTTTGAGTGAGAAAGTTGTAGAAAAAGAGATTAGATTGAAGTATGTTAGTACAAAATATTAGATTGCAAATATCTTTATGAAGAATTTTCCTAAAGATACATTTGAGTACTTGACAGGTATGCTTAGGGTTATGCCCCTACCTAATTCTAATTAGATGATGTAGAGATTGCATCAATCTAATGGTCCAAAGCACTATTGTTTGACTGGACTAAATATTGATGCTTCTTGTATGGGGAAGATCTATGATGAGAAGAGTCATCTAGGAATCTTGGAATTTGATCTTGAATAGTGACTTTGGAAACTTGATCTAATTGAATACTTAGAGAAGATGATTGACATAATTAATACTTTTTCATTGATGTCAATGTGGGAGAGAATCCACAGAAAACATCTCCTTAGTACTATGGGGGAGAGATTTCATAGAGAAGTACAATGTATGGTAAGAGATTGAGATCTCCTATGTATAAGGTTTCAATGGGAAACACATTGGATGGTGAAGAAGTTGAGAGTTTTTAGTGTGAACAACTAGTGTTGATCATAAAGAGAGAGATGCAAAATAGAGTAGTGTTCCAATGAGTTTCATATTTGATTGATGAAGAGGATTTGGAAAGATGAGAACAAAAACAATAATAAAGTATTGTTTTGGTATTCTTGGAACTTAAATATTTTTCATCTATGTTTCCATTAATGCCAAAAGCAAAGATTGTAGCATGAATGTTGATGATATCCCTTTGGAGGAGTATCCTACACATTGGAGAGATTTTTAGCATGATTGATATGTTGCATTCATGATTGTGGTTGTCATTGATGTCAATATAGTAGTAATTATGTGAAGAATCATAGAGTAAGTCAAATAAATAAAGAAGATATGCTTGATTTATAGAGAGTAGTATATAGATAGAGTTCTTGAGAAGCAGTTTCTAATGATTGATTTATATCTCTTTACTAGGATAAAATTGTGATATGTGAAGTTAGATAGTAATAGAAGATACTCTTATGATGAAATCAGCAAGTGTGCAAGGTCTAGAGTTGCACATGTGAAAAGTTGTAAAGATTGTGAGTTGGCTATGTTGTTTAGCTAAAAATTAAATAATTATCTTAATGTGGTCTTATTATAATTATTTGGGAAACCCTCAAGGCTGAGTCAAGGAATTTTTTGAGGACATGGTATAAAGTAAGGATATTTTCTTGATTGTAATTATGTATGGTATTGAGATTGTGTAAACAAGAGTAGAATATTTGATAAATATGAGTAAGTGTTCCAAGGGATTATTGGATGTGAAGTTCGTGATCTAGTATTGAGATTAGAAGGATAAGAATTCATGTTGATAGAAAAGAGGAAGAGGAAGTTAAAGTACATTTCATTTCTATTATTCTGCAAGGAATAATATAGAGATAAGTTGGATAGTCAGTTTAGTGATCTTTCCCCTAAATCTATTTGGACAGTGGGTCCATCTGCTTTCTACAACTCCTAATAGGGTTGGAATCTCTTAATAGGGATTCAAAGTCTCCTAAGAGGGACTCATATGTATTGAATGTATTTTATTGGATCCTAACAAGGTTCATTCTATAACAAGGAATATTATATTAGCACATTATTTAGTGGGTACCATCCCCATTGGGTTTTTCCTTATGATCAAGGTTTCCCTAGTTAACATATCTATTGTTATTGTGTATGAGTATCTTGTTATAGTTGCTAATTATATTTCTCATATGGTTAAGGGTTAATAAGATTGATAATTGTTATAATAGCTGGATAACTGATTCATTCCCCACTTGCGCCCCCCACCCTCCAATTTATATTGGTGAACTTTACTTTCTAACATTATCTTCTTCATTAGAAATATAGTCCAACATTCTCTCTTTAACTCTAAATTTTTCATCTACTTTCACATTTGCACACTCAAGAATAGTCTTAGTTCTCTTATTAAAACATCTATAATATTTTTTTTTTTCAATGAATAACCAAGGAAGATACCTTCATCACTTCCTACATCAAACTTACCAATATCATAGTCTCTCTTTATGTAGCTGAAGGTGCAGGTTCAAACCATAATTCATAGGTAGTATTGTTTGTTCCTTTTCTGGTCTACACTCTATTCATGATGTATATCGTTGTGTTGATTTCTTCTCTCCAAAATGTCCTGGATACATCATTCTCAAACAAAATTGCTCTTTTTTCTTTAGTTACAAATCTATTTCTTCTTTCATAAACCACATTTTTTTGAGGATTCTTAGGTGTTGATAAATGTATCTTAATACCATTTTCTTCACAAAAGATGATAAAATCTCTAGAAATAAACTATTGACCTCTATCTAATCTTAGACATTTTATCTTTACACCAACTTTATTCTCAACTCTGTTCTTGGAAAACTTAAACCTTTTAAATGCTGTAGACTTTTATTTAAGAAATGCTACACACATAATTCTAGTGAAATCATAAAAAAAAATCATAAAGTACATTCCACCATAGAATCCTCTTTTTTTGGTAGGGCCACTCAAATTTGTATGAACAATCTCCAATTTCATTGTGGTAGTGAACTTCTTACTCAAAAAAGAAACTTTCTTCTACTTATCCATAACACATTATTTGCAAATAGCATTAGTAGGTTTCATGATTCTAGGTAGATCTTTAACAAAAAATGTACTACTAGCCTTCACAATATTGTCAAAGTTTATATGAAAAAATCTTCTATGCCATAACCAAGTAATCTTTTTTGGATTCAAATGAAACACATTACCTCTAGATCTTGTACTAGTTCTAATTAACTTACCATCTTTATGCTTGATAATGCATGTCTTCTATGTTAATTACAATTGATAACCCTTATCAACTAACTATCCAATGATCAATAGGTTATGCTTTAATCCATCAAAAAAATAAACATCATCAGTGTTACTCTTTCCATCAAGAGTAATAGATCATATCCCCTTGATATGACAAACTATATTATTACCAACTCTAATAATTCCTCCATCATGATTTATAAACTTAACAAACTCATTTATGTCTCTAGTCATTTGATATGAACACTCGCAATATATAATCCAATCATATTTATTTACAACTTGCAAAACTAGAGCTTTTTCTTCTCTAATTTCTTTTTAGGATTTTTTTTATTATAACCACAAATCCTAATTCATCATCACTTTCACTTTAAACTCTTTCTTTAGAATTGTCATCTTCATTGGCATACAAACATTCTCTATGTCTTCTAGACTTGAAATTCTTCTTATACTTTTTCTCTCTTTAGGACACTTAGAAGCATAATGACTAGATTCATTGCAAGTTTGAGATTTAAAAATTCTCTTACCATCTAGTTCTCTAATTACAAGTCGAGCAATTTCTTCTTCAATTCTTCTATCCTCCTTAGATTTGGATTTGTTGTTACTAGCATAGTCTCCACTAGTGCTTGCACTTCTAAATAAAGAAAGGTTAACACTTAATGCACTAAAGGTTGTCTTCACTCTAGGAAATCTTGAGATTACTTTAAGCTTGCTTCTGCTACTTTTAATCTTCCAAGTAATGTCTCTCTAGTAAACTTCTAAGTGCAAGGTATCACAATCATCTATGATGTTTTCTTGAATGGTGGTGCCAAAGTTTTCAAGATCTTCCAGATAATGTCATAATCTATTTTGGATATATTATAAGACTTAATACCTATGACAATTTTTGATATTCTACCAATATGGCTTCTTATAGATTCATTCTACATAATTCTAGCATCTTGAAATAAAGATATCCAATTTTGTAGTCTAATTCTTTTAACATGTGCATCACCTTCAAATGTAGTTCTCAAAGATTTCCAAATTTCATGGGGATGTTCTAAGGATTTCATGTGACTGTATTCATTCTCAAGAAAGCTAACAATAATGTTTCTCTAGAAAGCATATTGCACATAAATAGATCTCTTTCAACTTCACTACATTCTTCAAGTCTAATTTTTTTCACAATCTTCTTTTTAGTTTTTATCATCAACCAATACCCTGGTCCCATACATATAAAATGAGTCTTTATCTTCTCCTTCCATCTTTCATAGTTAACTCCATAAAATTTGGGACTTTCTTTTTTCAAGTGACCCACCATTGATCTCCCAAAGTTGTTAAAAAATTTCTTCAAGGACCTAATGCTCTAATACCAATTGTTAGAAACTAAAGTCCACCAAGATAAATGAGAGTAGGGGGGTGGTGAATTAGTTACCCTACTATTAGAACATTTATCAACCTTATTAATACTTAACCATTTAAGTAATATAATTAGCAACCATAAGAAGATACCTATACATAATAACACCAAATATGTTAACTAGGAAATCCCTTGATCAGAGGGAAAAACTCTATGGAAATGGTACTCACAAAATGATGTACTAATATAAAATTTCCTTGTAAGTGGATGGACTCTATTAGGAGCCAATGAAACACATTTAGTACATTTTAGTCCATGTTAGGAGAATTTTAATCCATATTAGGAGATTCCAACCCTATTAAGAGTTATGGCAACTCTATTAGGAGTTATAGAAGGCAAAATGACCCACTATCAAAATAGCTTTAGGGGAAAGACCATCAAACTCATTGTCTAACTAGTCTTTGTATTATTCCCTATGGAATAATAGAAATGAAATAATTTTATCTCCTTCTCTATCCTCTTGATCAAACCAAACTTCTTTTGATCTCATTACCAAATCACCAACTTTGTATCCAATAATCTATTGGATCACTTACTCATATTTACCAAATACTTCACATTTCACACATTTGAATTACACCCCTTACAAAAAGGAAAATATCTTTCCTTTGAACTATGTCCTCAAACTAATTCCTCGAGTTAGCCTTGAGGCTTTCCTAATTAATTATAATAGGACCTCATTAAGATATTACAAAACATTACATCTTTTTGTAATTACAAGTCATTTTTGGCTCATAGTCTAACCTTATAGACTTACTCACATTATCATTAGGTTATCTACTATCATTTTCTAACTAAATACATTGGGATTCTATCTCAGTTAAGAGATGCAAATCAATCATTAGAAACCACTTATTAGGTACTCTATAGGCTTACTATCTTCCGTAATTCTTGAATTATAACTTATGTTGAAAATAGATTGGTATAAGTATGAATATGTATTTCATTCATTATTTTGTCATTGATGTCAAACCTACTACTTGTTGGTAAGACAATTTCTTACATGATTTGAGTACTATCATTTTTTTTTATGGATGAAGAGGATTTTATCAAATGAGATAACAATAGCACCTAGAGGAAAGGTTGAGTAGTGATTTTTTTAGTGGTGTATCTTTGCCAATTGCCTATTCCATATCTTTGGGTAATTTCAATTTGGTGAATAAAACCTACATATAGGGTCAACTATATTTCCAAGATATTAAATCATTTGGGTCCAAATCCTAGGCTAATTGCTCATTAGTTTACACATAATTGGTCCTAAATCTTAGTTCAATCGATAATGTAATCTACGTTTAGAATACAATTATTTTAAAAAATTTGCCAGCCTTTCCCTAATGTTTTCTTATTATACAATGTTATTTTTCTCTTAAAATAAAATAATATTTTCCCTTGGGTTGAGCATCACCTATGATTTTACTAACATGTGTCTCCAACTACCTTCATTTAGCCAACTATTTTGGTATATGGGACAGGTGTCCTAATTTTGGGAACATTTAGACTTTATGGTACGACGTTTAAAATTAGCCCAAAATAGTTCTGAAGCCATTGATCTATATTTCATCAATGGTCCAAATTAATTCCTTTCACCATAAAAATAATAACATTAAAAGTGATGATGACCAAGTTGGCAATAAAAAAGGACACAATATTAATTGAATCTTAATGGATTGGCATACTATAAGTACACTATATAGTGTACACTTGGCATGTGGGCCATAGACCACTTGTGACTCTATAAATTCACCAAAAAAATTGAATAATCTCTCTTTGGATATTGACATATTAGCCAACTATATTAATATTTTGTGTTATATGAAATAATTAATTTTCCTTTTACATTACAAAAATGTTTGACCAACAAAAAAAATTGCCTACATTTATTTTCATACCAAAAATAAATAAATTAATTCACCACTGTTATTATTAAATTTTGATATGGAAAGGAAAATTTCTCCAATAGAAAATAAATTTCTCCCTTGGCTCAAATGAAAAGTCACCCTCGATTAGAAATTTTTCATGGACATTTAATGTTGATTTTTCTAGCATTTTACATATTTTTCTTGAGAGGAGTTTCTTAAAGTTATCCCTGAGGTTGAGTTATGATATGGAAAAGGATTATAAGGATCAGTTAAGATAGTTATATTATAATGCATTGATAATCTAATTAAGGTAGCAAAGGATGGTTACACTGATTCAATTTAGAAGAACAAGCTAAACAAAGTTTATCTGCCAAGCTTAACAAATCTACATAGTAAGAGTTGAGAAAAGTTAGTGTAAGTCAAGAAAAAAATTAGTTGGAGCCAAGAAAAGCCAATTTTTAGTGTAAGCCAAGTAAATTTTAGTTAATGTCGAGCACCAGTAAACATTAGTTCATACTGAGTTACTTGTTAGTGGATGCAAATCAACATAGTATGTGTTGAGCATCAGAAGCCAATTAATGGTCAGTGTCAGCATTATGAGAAAGATTAAGCATTTGATGAATCTAGGCTAACAAGTTTCATTTCTTGGATTGTGTGAACCCTGTGGAAGATGAGCTTGATGAGTTGGTGGCATAAAATTCATGGTAAACCATTTTGAGGAAAATTCAAAGAGGATTAAAGAAGAAGTTTCTACAATGGGATGAAATGAAAAGAAGGGTAGATTTATTGAATCCCACATAATCTAATCTAACCCTAAAATGGATGATGGGGGATGAATGGAAAAAGATCTTAATTTTCTATTTATAAAGATGTTTGGTCAGAAGAAAAGGTTGTCAAGTGTGAGAACCTAAGGAAGAAAAGGAGTCTAGGGTATTACTTCATTCAGTGACCTAAAAGAAGTATCTGCATTGGCAAGAAAACCAAGAAAGCTTAAGGGTATGGATGCTTGAAGGGTGAATAAACTATCAAGGTTAAAGTGTGTGAAAGCCAAGTAGAATGGAGAAATGAAATAGAGATTTGTAAACTACAAGTATGTTGTAAGTTGTTATCATATCAAGCCTTACTATTACTTTCTAATCATTATATCAGTCTAGGGTACATCCTTTGGATTAAGGTTTACCTAACAATCAATTGTAAATCCTTTACTAGGGTCACATTTCAAGTGAATGATCTAAAGACCTCTAACAAGACTCACTCCTAATAGGGTGATTAAAATCCTTTAATTGGGTCATATTTAATAGTGTGCATTGTAACCTTTAATAGGGTTGACCTTTCGCAGGGCACCACTTTAGAAGAGTTAGAATCAGTAGCATGTTACTAGTGGTTTCTCCCAAATTAGGTTCCCATGTTAAATCATTGTGTCAAATGTGTTATCGAATCTATTATGTTTTATGATTATATTTATGCATGTTGAATTGATAGTAACCTACAATTTTAAGTGATTGCATAATCTAATGGATGCATTCATGATGAATACGTTCTATGGATATGAGTTCACTAAGTCATGAAATTTTTTAATTGTACATTTGGACCTTAGATAACTAATTCACCCACCTCTTAGTTATTCTAAAGAATTCCAACAATTGGTATCATAGCCATCTGCTTAAGAGGACTAGTTAGAAAGTACTAGAAGAAAAAAGATCAAGATGTCAAAATGAGAGGTACCCAAGCTTAATAGAGATAACTTTCCCGCATGAAATTTTTTTATGAAGCTACACCTTGGAGGACTTGGAGATCATGCACAATCTACCATTACTATTGAACATGTTGATCCTGTTGGAGTCCCAACTATAGAAGATCTGAAAAAGAAGAAAGAAAACAACTAGGCAACATCGGAGATTGCGTCTACCTAAGTTATGCTGAGTTTGATGATATCAAGGGTTTTGATAGTGCAAAGAAAATGTGGGATGCTCTACACACTATCTATGGAGGTGACAAGAATGTTCTAGGAGCCAAATCTGAAAGTCTTACAAGTAAGTTCGATGATATGATAATGCAAGAAGGTGAGAATATTGCTCAATATTTCTATAGGATAAAAGATCTTGTTAATGCAATAAGAGGAGATATAGATAAAATAGATGATGATATTTTACTAAGAAAAGTTTTGAGAACAATGTTGCCCATCTATGCTATTAGAGATTTTGCAATACAAGAACTGATATGTATGTCAGGAAATGATGTAATTCTTGAAATTTTGGTAGGTAGGCTCACTTCTTTTGAGCTATATAATTTTGATAATTACAAACCTAAAAATACTAAATCTACTTTGAAAGCTAAGCTGTCATTGAAGGAACCTAATGAGAAGAAGAAGAAGAAAAAGGTAAAATATATGTCCATTAATAGTGATATAGATGAGGAAGATGTAGATCAACTTGAAGCACTACTAGAAAGGAGATTTCATAGAGGTAAAGAAAAGTTCAAAGGTAAGTTACCTATCATGTGTTTCAATTGCAAGAAGGTTGGTCATATTGCTACTAGATGTCCTGAGAAGAAGAATTATAAAGGTGGTGAAAAGTATAAAAGTAGAAGAGATGAAAATAACAAAGATTACAAAGACAAAGGCAAGAAGTCTTGCCACATTGCTAAAGAAGAAAAAAAAGAAGGGTCTAATGATGATGATGATGAAGTGGTGTATGTTGCAATGAAGGATGAATCTGATGAGGATGAGGCAACTACACTAGTGTCTTGTCTGAACAAAAATGACATATGGATCATTGACAATGGGTGTTCACATTATATGACTAGAGATAAAAGTAAGTTCATTACCTTGAATTATTCTGATGCAAATAGTGTAAGGTTTGGTAATGATGTACCATGTCTAATAAAATGAAAACGTTCTATCAAACTCGCATAAAAGATTTTATGTGGCAATGTTTATTATGTTGAAGCACTTAACTATAATTTGTTGAGTGTGTCACAACTAAACAATTTAGGTTGTAAGGTTGAGTTTCAAAAAAAGGTTGCTAAGATATATGATACTAATGGAAAACTAATTGGAAAATGTTATCAAACTAGAGGTAATTTATTCTATCTTGATATAGAGGATGCTACTTGTTTAATTGTAGAATTTGGTGATATGTGGCTATAGCACAAGAGGTTATGTCATGTTAATTTTGATAAATTGGTTAGTATCTATAACATGAGGAGAGTCAGAGGTTTTCCTAAGAGTAAGAAGCCTAGAAATATAATTTGCAAACAATGCTAGCTAGGAAAAATGACAAAGTCAAGTTTTGAGAGTAAGACTCATACCTCTAAAGGAATACTAGAGATTGTTCATACTAACTTGTGTAGACCAATTGAAGTGCAAAGCTACAAAGGAGATAAGTACATTATGCTACTTGTTAATGATTATTCTATAATGATGATAGTTATGTTTCTACAATAGAAATCTAACGCCTTCCAAATGTTTAAGTGGTACTTAACAAAAATTGATAAGGATAAGGTAAAAGTCTAAAATGTTTGACATCTAACAAAAGAGGAGATTTTATATCAAAATGAGTTTGAGATGTTTTGTAATGATAGAGGAATCAAAAGACAAACATTTACTCTTAGGACCCCTCCACAAAATGGAATTGCTAAAAGGAGGAACATGTCTATAATGGACTATGCTAGGACACTTGTGATGGAGAAAAATGTTCCTTTAAAATATTGGAGAGAAATTGTAAGTATAGTTTTCTATACCTTGAACCATGTGCAAGTCAAGAAAGGTACTCATTAAACACCTTTTGAAATATGGTATGGATACTCACCCAATATAAAATATTTTAAGGTATTTGGAAGAAAGTATTATATTCTAAAATATTTTAGGAATGGTAAACTAGATGAAAAAAGTTAAGAAGATATATTCCTTGGTTATTCCACAAGAAGTAAAGCTTATAAGTGTTTAAATACTAACATTAACAAAGTAGTGAAAAGTGAAAATGTGAAATTTGATGAATATAAAAAAGTATATGAGGTTGAACCTATGAAGGAACCAAAATAACACAAATGATTTGTATACATTTATAAAGGTATGTCTGCTAATTAAGATGCTATAAATCAAGTTGCAAACCAGTAGAAAGTTTCATTGATTGTCAAGTCACATACTATGAATTTTGAGTAACATTCAGGAACCTAGCTATATTCAGATGTTGAGTTACAGAATGAAGTCAAGGCACATTCTGATTTTGAGATTAGTGTACATGAAATAGATGTTAAGTTATCTAATAGAGATGTACATAGTAATTCAGAAGTTGAGAGACCAAGTGAAGAAACCACAACAAAACCAAGATTGTCTAAGTATGTCAAAAGAAATCACCCTAGTGCACAAATTATTGGAGATAAAAAAATGCTAGACCAATGACAAGGAACAAGATGAAAATGGATACATGTTTTATGAATGTGCAAGAACCTAAAATAGTGCAAGATTCCTTAGAGGATGTGGACTAGAGTAAAGCCATGGAAGAAGAGATTGAACAAATTGAGAAGAATAAAACATGGAGTCTAGTTCCTAAACTAGAAGATAAAGATGTGATTAGCACCAAGTGGGTATATAGAAACAAGTTAGATGAAATGGTGAAGTCATAAGGAACAAGGAAAGATTATTTTGTAAATAATATGCACGAGGAGGAATTGACTATGGAGAAACATTTTCCCATGTTGCAAGATTGGAAGGAGTAAGAACTTTGCTTGCTTACTTTGCATACAAAGGTTTCAAAGTGTACCAAATGGATATTAAGTCTACATTTTTGAGTGGTATATTAGAGAAATAAGTTTATATAGAATAGTTAGAAGGGTTTGTTGATTACACAAAGCTTTATATGGTTTAAAGAAAGCGCCTAGAGCATGGTATGAGAGGATTCATAATTATCTTGTGAAAATTAGATTTGAGAGGACTGATGAAAACAATAATCTATACTTGAAGACATAGAAATGCAAAGGTTTTTTACTATCTAAATTTTTTTTTGATGATATCATATTTGGAGGTCAAGATACTTTATGTAAGGCTTTTGCAAATGAAATAGAAAGAATGTTAGATGTCTATATTTGGAGAGACCAAGTTATTTGTGGGTTTGCAACTACATCAAATGAAATATGGTATATACATCACTCAATCAAAGTATGTTAAGGAAATATTGATTTTTTTTGGATTGGAGGATTCCAAGCTAGTAAGTACACCTATGGTGATAGGACATGTATTGTCAAAGAATGATGATTCAACTGAGGTGAATCAAACATTATATAGGTCTATGATTGAAAAATTGCAATATGTAGTACATAGCAAACCTGATATTACATTATTTGTAGGGATAGTTGCAAGATTCTCTACTAACCCTAGGAAAAATCATTTGATGGAAATAAAGAGAATAATGATATATCTAAAAGGAACATAGGACTATGGTCTATACTATAATAAATATGACAAATTTGAATTGAGAGCCTATAGTGATGTTGATTGGGCTAGAAATATTGATGATAGAAAGAGCACTAGTGGAGGAGAATTTTTCTTAGGCAAAAGACTAGTTAAATGGACTAGCAAGAAGAAAAATTGTATTTCTCAATCTAATGTTGAAATTGAGTATGTTGTTGTTGCAATAAATTGTACAAGTAGTTTATGGTCAAATAGCTACTCAAAGGTATGAAAGAGGAAATCACTGAACCTGTGATACTTTATTGTGATAATACAAGTGCTATAAATATATCAAAGAATCTTGTGATGCATACAAAGACTAAGCACATTTCAATCAAGTAATATTACTTTAGAAAATTAGTTCAAGATAAAGAGGTGAAGGTGGAATATGTTAACACAAAAGAGAAAATAGCTGATGTCTTCACAAACACATTACGTAAGGATGTTCATGAGTATCTAAGAGGTAAAATAGGGGTGATACCCCTATCCAAGGCTATCTAAGAAGCATGAGGAGTTACATGCATCAAATAATATTGATTGACATATGTTAAACATTGATGCAGTGGATCTTACATTAGGAGCTACCTAAAGTAATCAAAGAGTTGGAGTTAAAAATTAGTCACAAGTTAGGTGACTAAGGGAGAAACTAGGAATATTCATATCTACATATGAAGATGACAAGTCCTTGGCATTTTTGTCAAAGAGGGAGATAAAGACATTGAAATAATTTACAGGATAGTTTACAAATGGAGACACTATTGTTGGAAATATTTTTAACTAGGATAAGTTACTAAGAGGGGAGGGGTGAATCAATAACTTCTAAAATTTCTACCATTTCAACTCTTAATCCAATAGTCCAATTAACATTTAATCCATCACATATAATATGATCTAATTATGTTCATAAGAAACTAAAAACATGAAAGAATTCATAACACTTTGACACAAAGATTTGGTGACCCAGAAACCTTCAAAATAGAAAGTAAAACTGGGGTGGAGATGATACCCACAAGCTTTAGTACTATCATATAAAGTTGGCTTTTTAAGGCTTACATTGATCACTTCTGATGATCTACCCTATTAGGAGCAATAAGGATTACTAGATCCACCTTGTGAAAGGATTTACAAGCATATAATGAAGTATGCACTTAGTAAAGAGATTAACAAAAGACTATTAAGTCTACCTTGTTGAAGTATTTGACTGATCCACGTATTAAAATGAAACAATAGTTGATCTTTGATGTGCAACTTGGTTTGCTGAATGAGATTCCTTTAAGTGTGCCAAATAGCTTGCTATGATAGATGAATCTTTGCTACTCCTTATACTATTGTAGCCTTTTTAATTTACACATTTTTCTCTTCTATGATGATCACATTCCTTCCTTATTGATTCCATGCATGATTTGGATGTGATATAATATATTACATATATACCAATACAATTATACAATTACAAAGTTAGCCACAATACAAGTTTACATAAATATTACAAAGTCGGCCCAAATGAAGACACTTGGGTTCTAAAGACTGACTCGGTGAGGTTCTGATACTCAACATCCACTATCAATTCTCAGCATCATCATGCACTCGGTAGACATAGAAGCTCAGTCCATATTGATCACTTCTAAGTAGTCTTGAACTTAGTCTACATTGGTGACTTGTTGAATACTATGAAACTTGTCATATAAATTGAATCACTTGTTTACCACTGTATAGCTCGGTAAACACTATCAACTCAAGCTTAGTAGAAACTGAGTCACTTGGCTAACACTAGACTTGTATCACATAAATTGTGAACTCAATAAACATTGCAAAACTTGTTTTGTACTGGTAAACTCAGCATACATTGAGATGCATGGTTTATACTGTTGATCTTTACAATAACTCTAACTACTCAGTAAATACTAGAATTTTTCCAAAGGACTTGGTAGCAATTGTAGAACTTGGCAACAATTGAAATGCTTGGCAAACATTGTTATCTATACAATAAGCTCAGTAGCTATTTACAATCTAAATAAGTGTATGTAACTAATAAAAAACTTGACTAATATGTCAAAAATCTCCCCCTTTGGCATTAGTGACAAAAAAAATTATCATCCAAAACTGAATTCAAAAAGTTTCTTGAATACCTTTTATCCATCAGCTTTTGATACTAGCTCAATAGAGTATACTATTTTTGAGATTTTTCAAAATCGATTTTGTAAGATATATATGTATAGGGTAATTTTTTTCATATAGTATACTATACATCTTCTTTCTATATACAACATACACTTACTGTACATATCTTTCTCCCCCATAACTCTTCAAATATTTGTCCATCTGTCTCCTCCTATACATCTTTCTTATATCTTTTTATTCATAATATATACTTCCCCTATACATATATATTTCTCCCCCTTTTTGACATTAATGCCACAGATATATTCTATTTATTTATAGGTTAATGCCAAAATGAGATTTAAAAAAATTGAATGTACCTTGAGTATGACTACCAAGGTCTTGTCTCAGTCCTCTTATAAGACCTTACTTTTGTGTAGTGCAATTTACACTTTTGCGGACAACTCTATCATATGGTTTGCTATGGAGAAGTTGTTGTAATGGATGAGAGCTTTAGAGTGTGCAATGTGTTATGTAGTGCATCCATGGTGGGAAAAATCATATTCTATATATCCACTAATGTGAATCTGATCCTTGCTTCTTCTCTGAGTAATTTAGCTTGCATATCTGTCAAAAACCTTATCTTGTTGAAGTGTGTAGAACTTGAACTAGGGTCAAGTTGCAACTCTTGAGTTCTTTCTTTAAGGTATTCATCTATCTTGGACAACTTGTCCTTTATTTCCTTCATAAAATTAGAAACATCACGTAGCTTACCAAAAAGTGATGATACACTTGTACAAGATGTTTCCAGAGAGTCCAAAATTGTAGAAAGTTATACTTGATAGATAGCTATTTTTTGAGCAATGTGCTCCAACACTTTATTCTCAAATTTCTTCTCTACCTTCTATAATAACTTATCTTGCCCATTAGGATCTTCATTGAACTTTAGAACTACCTCTGCTAATTGATACAAAATTAGCTATGGAGGATCAATTTCTACACCTATAGCATCTACCAAAATATTCTTTGCATTCTCAATAATTTTAAATTATTTATACCTTTCCTCTCTTAATCTTTATTGTTTACTTTCTTTTGGAGGAGTTCACCAAATGTCTGCAATTGGTCTAGATCAATCTTGGAGATCTCCCAATTAGTGTTTACAATTTCCTCATCTAGATCTATTTCTTCCTCCATCTCTTTTCCTTTGCTCAAAAATTTTGTGCTCAGTTGAGGCTTGGTCTCAACTTTCATTGCACTTACTACTTGTGTACCTAGGATAGAAACAATTGTAGACATACTAGGACTAGCTATAAAAATTGATACTGGACTTAATAAAGAAATTCTAATAGAAATGCCTGAAGAATCTAAAATTGTTGTGGTAATCATAGATGTGTCCAAAACTATTATGCTCAAAACTAATGTGGCCAACTCAATAGAAGAGGGAAGAGTCTATAGCTTGAAAGATGAAGTGGAGATCACTTCATTCAATGATGTGTTGAGCTGAATTGGAGTAAGGAGTGATTGGGCATTTTTATTAATATTGTTAGTCACAATCAATCCTGCTAAAGCTTTCTCCATGTTTGATGTTGTCAATAACTTTTTTGGAAAGTGAGGAAGTGAGGAAAAAATTACTACAAAAATCTTGACTAGATCAGTTTCCTCATCTTCTTGCTTTTCTTCCTCATTAGCCTCTTTCTCTTATTCCTCTTCATTATCAGTGTTATCAAAATGAGTTGCTTCTTCAACATTTTCTTCTTTATCTTTCTCTTCATCATCATCATCATCATCATCTTTTACATCAATAGGAAAATCACTTAGTTTATGTAAAAGATAGAAAATTTTCCATGTGTTTATTGCATTCCTTACAACATGCTCAATGTTTTTTATGAGAACCAGACAAGTATTGAATTTGAGAGTTAATTTTTTCCATTTTTTCTTTAGAGAGTCCTCAATCTCTTTATTTGATAATCTCAATAAAATTTGCCTCAGGGTTTTCCCATAGATGTCTTTCATAGTTTGCATGGAAAATTTTCATCTTGGCTTTGATCTTATCAAATAAAATGTTAGGGAGCTTAGAAGTAAGCTAGTCTCGTGAGTATTTCCACTTACCCATTTTATCCATCATGAGGTCTTCAATCTACTTCTTTTCTTCCTTAGTTCTAGTCTCATATTTGAATGCTTTAAAAAAAATTATACCTACTCCTTCCTGTAGTCCTTTTAGTCTATCTTGGAAGGTGGTTGGAGGTTTCCTAAATATAATGTCTCCTCCTTGTTTCTTAGCCTTCATCCTTGATCTCCTAGTAAACACAAAAGTGGATGGATTGGCTAGCTTGGTAATAATTACCTTGCTCTTTTTCTTTAGTGGTTCCTCTTCCTCTGATTCTTCTTCATCCTCTGCCTCTTCATCCTCACCTTTTTCCTCAATCAACAAGAGAGTAGAACTTATTTTCAATTCAGTAATTATTGTCTTTGCTTTGTTAACCACTTGAGGGAGCTTGATCTTTAGTTCTATCCTGGCTTTAGCTTCATCAAAAGTGCCAAAATATGTAGCCTTAGGATCAACTAGTTCATTTACAAGTGCCTCAATGATGTCTTTAGTTTCATCAATATTAACCTCATATCCAAGAGGTTTCACCCATGTTATTCTAAGCCTAATTTCCTGAATGTGTACTT
Organism: Cupressus sempervirens; assembly: GCA_028749045.1. Taxonomy (NCBI): domain Eukaryota; kingdom Viridiplantae; phylum Streptophyta; class Pinopsida; order Cupressales; family Cupressaceae; genus Cupressus; species Cupressus sempervirens. The sequence continues at coordinate 476,468,436 of CM053788.1, forward strand.
TTTCACTATCCACTAGGAAGCACTTATCATCCTTATAATTTTCAACAAGCTTCTTGGGAATTTGATACATATTATTCATATTTCTCCTTCAATGCATCAAAATAGTTTTTTCTAATACTATTATATTTCTCACCCATCTCAGCAATAAACTCATTGATCTGATATAACACTAGCACATCTTTTCTCCACACAATAGATCCTTTTGAAGGGAAAAACTTTTGAACATAAAAGAATAAACATGTTAACAAGGATTCAAACTTACCTGAGTTAGTCTTTGATGTCCTAATGCTTTCCATGTTCTTGTTGAGTTTTCTCAACAGTAGCTCGACAAGGTCAAAAGATAGATTGTTCTTTACTACCTTGTATGCAAGGTTAACTACTTCACACAACATATTGTTTAACTTGCTCAAGCTATAAATCTTGTGTGAAATGATATGGATGTCAAACTTTAATTCCACATTAGTGACACTACTTATTTTCATGCCTCTACCATCCCATTCTGCTAGGGTTTTCTTTTCAAGTTTTTCCCAACCTAGGGTTTTGGTCATCTTAGCTTTGGCCAACATTGGGAGACTAGTAATTCAATGAATCATCTTGTTTGTGATCAATACTAGTTGCTTCAACTACAATTGTCCATTATGCATCTGACTAAGGATAAATGTAATCCATTTTACTTGAAATTCATGGGGCATGTTAAGGATGTGAGTTAACCCTTTAGTTTCCATGTGTTGGTGCTCGGGTTTCAAAACTCCATTTACACAGTGTTTTTTTGGGGAATCATCCATTTCTAAAGTGCCAATATCTTGAATAACACATTTAAAGTGAGTTTGGATATCATTGATCAAAAGTACCTTTGGAGGTATTTGTGACTATGCTTCACTTAGATCTAGGTCTTCCATAATTGGAGGGGTGAGTTTGAAGTCCGGTACCTTCCATTCACCATGAACTAGCATGTTTGAACCTCTCTTTGCCTTGCTACTATTGGATGTCATCTTCACTTAGTAGGGTTTGATAGAATTTGAAAACTTTTGCTTACAATTCACTCAAATCACTTGGATGCTCTAAAGATCGCACTTCATAATAGCTCTCAAAAAATTCATAGTAAAAATGACTTTGATTCCATTGTGTTTATCAAATTTCATCATAAATGCTCAATACAAAAGGTAGATTGATTGAGATCATGTTGATAGAGTATTATCCACTACACTTGCATTGATCACTCGGTAGTGTCTTCCATTACTTGATAACTATATAAAATTTAGTTACTCCTGAATTTGCTTAGTAAAGTTTGTGACCTAACGTCACTCGGTAAGGAAAGTAACTTGGTAATAGTTGGTAACCCTTTTTACTCGGTGATCCCTTTGTATCTTGAATATAGATATGGATCTTTTTAGCTTTTCAACTGGAACTAATTTGGATGTCTTCTTTGATAGCCTAGCTCCAGTTCTCCCTTGAGAACTTAAGTAGAAATGCTAGAGTCACCCAATTCTTGAGTGACTTGATCACCATTGCTTGGACTTGTATTCTCAATAGAATTTGGAACCCATTGCTTTCTCATCTATTTTTAGATATTATTATCTTTTCTCTTCTTCTCATGTTCTATTCTACTAGTATTCATATAGTTCTTGGCAAGGTGACCAAGTTCTATATAAGTGAAACATATTTTAGTGGTATCTCTTTTCCTCATATGATGTTTTACACAATTTATTCCAATGTGTCCAAATTCTCCATAGTAATGACATCTACACCAGGTGTTGTAGTCCCAACTAAATATTGCTTTCACAATTTTCTCTACTAGATTCAATATCTTGGTTTTGCATTCTGATGACTTGTGTCCATGTTTCTTACATTTTTGACATTTGCCTTCAAATCTTGGATTCTCTTTGAATTCATTAACCTTATGACCATGTTGATTTCAATTATAGCATTTTTCATTGAATTTTTCTTTTCCATTTCTCCAATATTTGTTTGATGTATGACCTATCTTACTATAGTGATTGCAAGAAGGTCTTTGATTATTTTGAGCTCCTTGCTTGGATGATTCTCCTTCTTCTATATATCCAATTCCCACTTTTTCTTTTTTTCTATAGAGATTTTTCACATTTAATTGATTCATGTCTGCATTCTTTCATTGATTTTCCTTTTAGAGTTTAGATAATTTCATAATCTTTCATTGATTTGTCTTTCAGATTTTAGATCATTTCGTAATCTTCCATTTTCATATCTTAGGCTCATGATTTCTTCATTTTCAATGGAGAGCTAATTAATAAGGTCTACTTACTGAAGGGATTGGTTCTAGATTTCATTTTTCTTTTCTTCTATCTCTTCTTTTATTTTTTTCTTCTACTAAATTTCTTGTTCTCTTCTTAGTTTTCTTACTTCTTCTTGCAAGGAACCATTCTTTTCTAGGAGTTCTTTGATTGCTTCATTGGCTTCATCTTGATTACTTGAATGAAGATCTTCAACTTTTTCTTCAATGTAGAGATGATCATTCATTTGAATTGCAAGTTATTTTCTTCTTTTCAAAGATTGAGAGAGTTGCTCCTTTGCTTTCTTGAGTTGGGCAATGGCTATTTCCAAATCTAGCTTTTCATTATCAATAGCTTTGTCAAGTCTGAGTATCTCCATGGCTTTTATCTTTGCTCAAGATGTTAAGCTTTTATTCTGAGAACCACAAAGCTCTGGTACCAATTGTTGGAAATATTCTTAACTAGGCTAAGTTATTAAGAGGGGAGGGGTAAATCAGCAACTTCTAAAACTTCTACAATTTCAACTCTTAATCCAATTGTCTAATTAGGATTTAATCCATCACATATAATATGATATAATTGTGTGCATAAGAAACTGAAAACATGAAATAATTCATAACACTGTGACACAAAGATTTGGTGACCCAAAAACCTTCCAAATAGAAAGTAAAATTGGGGTGGGGATGATACCCACAAGCTTTAGTATTGCAATATAAAGTTGGCCTATTAAGACTTACATTGATCACTTCTGATGATCTACCCTATTAGGACCAATAAGGACTACTAGGTCCACTTTGTGAAAGGATTTAGAAATATACAATGAAGTATGCACTCGATAAAGAGATTTACAAAAGACTATTAGGTCTACCTTATTGAAGGATTTGACTGATCCACCTAGTAGGATGAAACAGTAGCTAATCTTTGATGTGCAACTTGGTTTACTGAATGAGATTCCTTTAAGTGTACAAATCACCTTGCTATGATAAATGAATCTTTGTTGCTCCTTATACTATTGTAGCCTTTGTAATTCACACTTTCTACTCTTCTATGATAATCACATTCCTTCCTTGTTGATTCAATGCATGATTTGGATGTGATATAATACATTACATATATACCAATCAAATTATACAATTAAAAATTTGGCCACAATACAAGTTTACACAAATATTACAAAGTTGGCCCAAATGAAGACACTTAGGTTCTGAAGATTGACTCGGTGAGGTTCTAATACTTGGCATTCACTATCAATGCTTGGCATCATCATGCACCCAATAGATGTAGAATCTTGGTCAATACTAATCACTTCCAAGTAGTCTTAAACTTGGTCTACATTGGTGACTCAATGAATACTGCAAAACTTGTCATATAAATTAAATCACTTGTTTACCACTACATAGCTTGGTAAACACTGTCACCTTAGCTTGGTATAAATTGAGTCACTTGGTTAACACTGAGTAGGTTAGTTAACATTGGACTTACATCACATAAAATAAAAACTCGATAAACATTGAACAACTTGGTTTGCACTAGTAAACTTGGCATACACTAAGATGCATGGTTTACACTATTGACCTTTATAGTAACTACAATTTCTCAGTAAACATTAGAATTTGTCCAAAGGACTCAGTAGTAATTGAAGAACTCAACAACAACTAAAATACTTGGCAAACACTATTATGTATAGAATAAGCTCGATAGTTATTTGCAACCTAAATAAGTGTATGTCACTGATAAAAAACTTGACTGATATGTCAACAATTGTTGAGGGAGATGAGGGAGAAATCCCAATTCTCCTTATTCTACTGAAGGTGATAGAAGATATAGATAGAAGAAACATGGAAGATCTACTTAGAGGGAGAAAGTGTACCTGTTGATTATATTTACCTAGTAAGAGGGAGTTACTGTCAAAGGAGATATAAGAAGTGATAAAGAGGGGGTCATAAGGATGAGTTGATTGATTTTTTGTTGATCATAATAGAATTTTGTAACCTATTCAGAAGATGAAAGTTGCGGATAGAGGGAGAGATTTCAATACAAAGAATTTTTTTCTTGTTGGTATTTTCTTGGTCATATTGATTAAGTTTTGATAGTTTGGTTTTTCATCAATGCCAAAGAGGGAGATTTTCGAATATAGATTGATACAAGTATGAATATGTGTTTCATTTTTTTTTTGTCATTGATATCAAACCTGCTACTTGTTGGTAAGACAATTGCTTATGTGATTTGAGTACTATCATTTGTTTGATTGATGAAGAGGATTTGATCAAATGAGGTAATAATAGCACCTAGAGGAAAGGTTGAGTTATGATATAGAAAAGGAGTACAAGGATCAATTAAGACAATCATATTATAATGCATTGATAATCTACTTCTTAAGGTAGCAAAGGATGGTTACACTAATTAAGTTTAGAAGAACAAGTTAAACATAGTTTGTCTACCTAGCTTAACAATCTACATAGTAGGTGTCAAGAAAATTAGTCTAAGCCAAGCAGAAGATTAGTTGGAGTTGAGAAAATTAAATTTTCAATGTAAGCCAACTAAATTTTAATTGATGTCAAGCACCAATAAACTTTAGTTCATGCTTAATGATTTTCTAGTGGATGTCAAGCAATGTAGTATGTGTCAAGCATTAGAAGCCAAGTAATACTAAGTGTCAGCATTATGAGAAAGATCGAGAATTCAATGAATCTAAGATGACAAGTTTGATTTCTTGGATTGCATGAACAATGTGGAAGATAAGTTTGATGAGTTGGTAGCATAGAATTCATGGTAAACCATTTTGAGGCAAATTCAAAGAGAATTGAAGGAGAAGTTTATAGAAGGGGATGAAATGAAAAGAAGGGCAGATTCATCAAATCTTACCTAATATAACCTAACCCTAAAATGGATGATGGAGGATAAATGACAAAGGATATTAATTTTCTATATATAGAGATGTCTAGTCAGAAGAAAAGGTTGTCAAGTATGAGAACCTAATGAAGACAAGGAGTCTAGGGTATTACTTCATTCAGTAACCTAAGAGAAGTGTCTACATTGGAAAGAAAAAAAGGAAGGCTTAAGGGTATGGATTCTTGAAGGGTGAACAAACTATCAAAGCTGAAGTGTGTGAAATCCAAGTAGAATTGAGGAATAAAATAGAGATCTATAATCTACAAGTGTGTTGTAATTTGTTATCAGATCAAACCTTACTGTTACTTTTCAATCATTGTATTAGTCTAGGATAAATCCTTTGGATTAAGGTTGACCTAATAGTCATTTGTAAATCCTTTAACTAGGTGACATTCCAAGTGAATGATCTAAATTCCTCTAACAAGGCTCACTCCTAATAGGGTGGTTGAAATCCTTTAACTAGGCCAAATTTAATAGTGTGCATTGTAACCTTTCATTGGGTTAGCCTTTTACAGGGCATCACTTCAGAAGAGTGAGAATTAATAGCATTTTACTAGTGATTTTTTCTAAATTGGGTTTCCATGTCAAATGTATTATTGAAACTATTATGTTTCATGTTTACATTTTTGCAAGTTGATTTGACAATAACCTAAAAGTTTAAGTGATTGCATAATCTAATGGATGCATGCATGGTGTGGATGTTCTAGGGATATGGGCTTACTAAGTTGTGAAAAGTTTTAATTATACATCTAGACCTTGGATAACTGATTCAACGCACCCACCATCCCCATCCCCCCCACCAGTTATTCTAAAGAATTCCAACAATTTATGCATGTCTTTGACTCTTTTTTTGCACACTTATCCACTTCATCAAGATATAGTGTAGAACACATATTTAATTGTTCTTGACCTAATCATCATTACATAGTATATACTATAATACCCCAAAATTGGCACATTGCCATGCTAAACCAATTTTGGTTTATTTAATCAATCCTAAAGTCTTATTTTACTAGGCAATCCTAATCCTGATAATCACTACTTGACTTAAGTCTCAAATGTAGAAAATCGCAAATCTACATTAATTACATATTCTATTTAATTCCTAATTCTAATCAAATTAGCAAAGGTAAACCTACTAATCAATTTAATTTAATTATGAGTCCCAACACTTTGGTTAAATTAAATCTATCCCTTTGGCTAAAATGTAATTTAAGGAATTAAATGTATTTTTTTTAATAAGATATATCCTCATTTTAATTATTAAGTTTAATTATTCAATTAATTAAGAATATCCATTTATGAGGTCATATTCTATTTCATTAAATTAGATATATTCTCCAAATCTTCTCTTCAATTCAGAAATGGAAACTCTAAGTGGACTAAAATCAAAAAAGGAATTAAATTAGTTAACTCCTTATTCCATTCAAAAGTAATCAACTAACTTCCTTTTCATAAGGAAACTTTCTATTCTAACTGAATCTTCTTCAGATCTCAACCATCCATTCTAATTGATCTTGACCATTGATCAAATTATTGGATTCTATTTAAGAAGCCCTCAATCCCTCATTATAGGGGTTTTAAAATTGATTTTACATTGAACTTATGATGAAATCCACATTTTCTCATACATTCATAGCTTTACATCTTCTAGCATAATAATCTCATCTTAATGTTAAAATGCATACATTTAGATTAAAATGTTTCTTTTATTTCTAGATTAATTGCATACATCTAGCTTTAAATTTTCATATCATCTAACTTAATAAAATCCTTCATACTAGAGGTCTGGTTGTTAGCTTGTCATTCTAAGAGCAATAACATAATGAATCTAGTTAGGAGGCAACAGATCGGCTTGTCGAATATTTTCTGATGAACAACTCAATGTTTATTCTAGATGATTTTGCATATAATGATCATGTTGAAGTGTGTGTGAAGATTGAGGCCCACATTTCCTACATAGGTTTTTGGCACCCGTTGTGGGGCTAAGAAATCAATTTTTTGGCCTCATTTATTCTATTTTCTGCATTGTTTTAGTATTCTATCACTGCCGTCCATATAGTGTTCCAGATTCTTGCGTAAAAAATCTCATTCTTCTATAAAGAAATTGAGATTTCACCCCTTTTACTACACTTCCTCACACAAAAAGTGTATAATTGCATGATTTCTCCTGCAGTACACACCATTTTATCATGCGACCCTATGCAAGATTTCATGCAAAATTATGCATTGGCAAATGAAAAATGCAGTTTTCAAATTTAGTTTTTATCATCATGTTTTAACTAATAGTTATTTCTAAAGAATTTTCATTTTTGATTTCTTATTTTCAATAGCTTAATAGTGGTTTGTAGGATGCTTGTTGAAGACACCTTATCAAAATCCCTTGAGGCCCACATTTCCTACATACATTTTTGGCATCCATTGTGGGGCTGAGAAATCAAGTTTTTGGCCTCATTTATTCCATTTTCTACATTGTTTTAGTATTCTATCACTGTCGTCCATATAGTGTTCCAGATTCTTGTGTAAAAAATCTCATTCTTCTATAAAGAAACTGAGATTTCACCCCTTTTACTACACTTCCTCACACAAAAAGTGTATAATTGCACGATTTCTCCTGCGGTACACACCATTTTATCATGCGACCTTGTGCAAGATTTCATGCAAAATTATGCATTGGCAAATGAAAAATGCAATTTTCAAATTTAGTTTTTATCATCATGTTTTAACTAATAGTTATTTCTAAAGAAATTTCATGTAGTGCCTCTCCCATTTGACTTTTGTAAGTTGTCCTGATGGATGCAACCTTGCTGATCTTTTGTTGTGATGGATCATGATTGTGACCCTGAGTGGTCTACACCGTTGAGGTGTTTGGGTTTATGTTTCTTTATTAGTTGCTTTGATTATGCTTTTGACTGATTTTTGAGATTATGATGTGATTTTTGGTTCACTGAGGTTTGTGCCAATGGTTACCAGGATCGATGTGGTATCATGAGGTTGTTCCATGATTACCTTGAGATGTGTGCAGAGATTGTACTATGTTCTTTTACCATGCTACACTGGACTAGGTTTCCGTAGTAGTGGTTAGTCATGTTTATGAGTGTGTTTGCTTATGTGTTTTAAATGCCTTTTTAATGTAGAGTAATCAATCATTATTAAATGCTTAAGTAATTAGAATGGATTGTTCTTGTTGGATTATTTGGTTATGTGTTGTGGACATTTACCTTGTTTTATTTTGATTTGAGAGATATCTGTTCTTATATGATGTTTTACATTTGAGATGACCTGAGGGTCAAATGTTACTCTTTGATTCCAGTATCATAGATGTTAGACTACTATGATGTTCAATTAATCATATTGCATGATGATGCCATTTTGAGATGATAGTTTGTTTTATGTTGATATCTGGTTATCTGGTATTTGGACATACCTCTGATTTTGTTATGTGATGGATTTAATGCTATGGTTATTTACTTCATTCCTGCATTGCTATGCCTTTTGTGAATGTGAGTGATGTAAATAGATTATTTTAATATAATTAAATAAATGGTTAAATTAGGTGATCTAATGCATTTATTGCTTCGACTATGTTATTATATGCAATTTCACTTGATCGTGTTGTTTAGTGTGCAGGATGTATATCCCTAGCAGTGGCACATGGAGTTAGTGATTCAACCTTTCATATTTTACCAATGTCATCCTTGTATGGTCAACGTATCCTTTATTAAAATGTTTAATTTAAACCTTTCAGTGATTATTAAATTCGAACTCATTGCATAATGTGATTAGACCAGTAAGCGTGTCTGTGCATTTAGAGGTTCGCATTTTTGCAAAAGTTATTAAGGAGATTTATGTGTTTTTGGGTTTTCGAGATTTTTAATTGATTTATTTTTATTTTTGGCAGCTTTTCCATATATGAATTCCTATTTATAGGAATAGCTTGTTTTCGTTTGGGTTAATTTAGGGTTTAACTAGATTGGCTAGTTAAATGCCCTAATCGATTATTCACCCGAAAAGTGAATAAGTATCCAAAGAGGAATTTAATTCCTCACTTCTCACTTTCAAATTGGAAAGTTAGAGAGTAAAAGCCAAAATCCTCTTCATGAGGATTTACTATTTTGTTTGTTGTGGGAGCTATGGGCGTGGGATCGTTGCGAGGTTGGGCTTGTTGGATCCAGCTCGGGGAAACCTTGGATTGTCGCAATTTTCAGCTACTTCTGCGAGATATTTATTTTATGGTTTAGATTCTCATTTTTCCCTTTTGGCTGTGAGGTAGGGCTTTCCTGTTTTATTGTTTCTGCTATGTTTTTGCTTCTGTTTTTGGTAGCTGTTTGTTTGGAGGCTGAGAACTAGTGTTCCCCTCCGTTTCTGTATGTTAGTTCTACTCGGTTGGGTGGGTATGAACATTTCCCTATTTTTCGGGATGAGCGATTGGGATTTTGCACCGTTATGCCAGCCATTTTTGCATACGGTGTTCGATTCTATTTATTTTTGGGTTTTTGGGGTTTTTGAACCCAAAGGCCAAATGGGTTTTAATTTTGAAGTTTTCCAAATTTTTGGGGTTTTTACCTCGTTTTGTGTGCTGCCCTATTTTCTCGAGTTTTCTTGTACAATGTGGGTCATGGACCTGGATGATCCGTTTGGATATCAATCAGACCACTGTTGCACCTTTTTGTTGCATTGGGATTCATGTCGCACCCATACTCCCAATGTTGTGTTTGATTGAGAGATTTTATACTTGTTATGGTTTTTGTTGGACCTTTGCTTTTGTTTCATGAGCACTAGGATTCATGTAGAATCCATACTCTCAGATTAAGGCCAATTGAGTAAGTTCATGATTGTTGGTCTTATTGCATCATTGGGATTCATGTAGAACCCATACTCTCGGATTGAGGCTGGTTGAGTGATTTCATGATGTATGATTTTATTGGCTTTGGGATTCATGTAGAATTCATCCTTCCCATGTTGCTTTCAGTTGGGTGTTTTCTTTGCATTATGTTCTCATTCTTGTCCTTATGTTATGATCTTCGTGATGGTGGTGCACCACACATGAGTACATGCGTGTACATTTGTTGGGTGACTTGTGAGGTCCGATCTTCTGTGGATTTTTCAAAAGTTATGATCATTGGGGTTGGGATGGGAGTATGCATGCCCACGGGCACTTGTCATAGGATGAGCATGGGTAGGGTAGGGTAGCATATGGAGGGGGCTTCTATCTCACAGCCCGATGATCATGGCATCATGGGTTGGCAGAGGAAGCTTTATATAAGTGATAATTAAATAAAATGTGCGAATGATAATAAAACTTAAGATAATAAAAAGGTTTGGGGTGCTAGAGCCTTTCCGTTGAGGGATGTTGAATCTGCACAAGTCCTAGCTTGGGATTTTTGATGCCAAGAAACTCTCCATGATGTGAGTCCCTACTTAGTAGCCTTTTGAGTGTCTGACTAGGACCTATACTCCTTGCATTGTCTTTTGTTCTTGGTTGCAGCCATCATACTGTCTGGTGTGAGTGTTAGCCTTGGATGTTATTTTGTGTGTTTGTGGTTGGATCATTATCTCCATCAGAATGATGGGTGTGGACCTATGGGTGCCACATAGTTGGGAGGCATAGCTGCTTTTACCACTGCTAGGGATCAATGTACAGAGATGATCTTTTTTCCTAGTGCGACTGTTGCTGGATGTCTTCACTTGGTACTTCGAGTTTCGAAGTATGCTTTCTTGTGATTTATTCTTTCATTGGGATGCTTGTATATCATGTTTAGATGATGTTATTTTATTTAGTGCATTCCCTTATTATGATGTTTAGCATATGATTAGATGATGTGATTTTCTTTAGTAGTATATCTATTGCTTACTGTTGTTTAGCATGTGATAGGTGATGTTATCTACTGTAGGATTATCTTATGCGTTATCACTAGCATGTTAGATTTTCTTATGCTATTATTGTTGCATATTTTTAGTAGTGACATCCCTATTATGATAGTATCGGTGATCTGGTCGGTGGCTTGGGATCTTACGCGCGGGGGATGGCTAGGATCCATGATGGTCTTATGATGCTATTGACGGTTGGGAGGAACTGCGCACTTAATTGGTTGTTTAGTTTTGATATATATTTTTGTTCACTGCGATGTTTATTTCAGTGTGTTCTTTGCTACTATAGTTTAGATGGATAGATGTTCTTCTTTCTATGTTATTCTTGCACTCGAGTGTTCATTCCTCGATTCGCATGGATCCGGTAGTCCCTGGTGTGGAGGTTCTTTGCTCCATTTTGGTTCTTTTTTCTTTTGGGAGTGTTTTTCTTTTCTATGGACGGCATTTGTTTAGCATGGTGTGACACTTTAAAAAGTATCGCACACCCATGCAAATTATGTCATACGACACTGTAAAGTATCGTGCGCCTTCTTGAGAAATGTCATACAACACTGGAAGAGTGTCACATGCCTTCTTGAAAAATGTTGTACGATGTTGAAAAGTGTCGCATGTCTTCTTGAGAAATGTCATACGACACTGGAAGAGTGTCGCACGCCTTAAGGAGAAGTGTCACCCTCCCTTAGTAAAAAGTTTTGCATGATTTTTGTGAAAAACCTGCGCGTGCCATCAGTGGGCACTTTCCTTCATGATCCAATCTTTTTGAGAGTGGTCTTGGACACCCTTTTGGGTGTTCTTTGACCATATGTTGTTCCATTTTGAATTCTGTTGGTTTTTCTTGAATGCAATTTTCGTGTTTCTATTTTAGTCTCTTGGGGTTTAAATATATCGTTTAAATATAAGTTGATGTATATTTAATTTCTTATACTTAAGATATATTTTAATATATGCGACAAATCATTTGAGATAGGTTTCAGACCTCTTAGAGATAAGTTATGGATTCTAGGAAATTTCAGGGCTTCAGAAATCCAGACTTAGCCAATTTTCAGGGCTTCATGATTATAGGCTTAGCCAAATTTTAGGTTCCTACATTTTACCCCAGCTTGGTGTTTTGTTGATGAGTGGTTGTTTCTTGTGCCCTCATCTTGGTTGTGGTGGTTTCTAGTTTTATTTGGGTGTGTCAGTTTGGCAGCGGCATTTGGAGATTCGTTGGTTGCCAGGATTGTGTTGTAGTCTTCTGTTGTGATCTTTGTGATCCCTGTATGACGTTGTCTTGTGCATTCATACTTGTAAAAAAAAAAAAAAATCTTGGCTTGATTTGAATCCTTGTTTCCAAGGATCTCTAGGCAGGGCATTACATTTCATTTCTGATTTCTTATTTTCAATAGCTTAATAGTGGTTTGTAGGATGCTTGTTGAAGACACCTTATCAAAACAATACTAATTATTTGATTGCAGGACATTTTTCAAAGACATGCATGTCAAAGAAATCATTTCAAACCCAATAAAATGTTGTGTTTTCTTTCCTACTTTATTACACATAGTATAATAGGGCTTGTGAACTTTGTAGAGTTATAGAAAAAGGAATAGGGGAGTATGCTCTTTAGTACTTGGAAGTGATGCCCAAGAGTAAATTAGAAACTTGGATGCCTTTGGAAGATAGTACCTGAGGGAGGTAAGAAAGTTAGTGGTTCTCCCAAGAAAATCATTTGATGAAGAGATGATGATTTCCTTTTAGGGGATCAAAGTCTTGGAATAGGAAAAGTTGGGATCAATAAGCTAACTCAGTGATGAACATGTTCTGTGTGTTTGGGTAAGGTAATGAGGTGGAGGAGTATGCTCTTTCCTCTTGTAGGAAATTAGAAACTTGGACCCTTATATCCAAACCACCAGTCTAAGTCAACCTTTAGAGGGCCTACAAGAGTGATCCAACCTTTAAGAATGACCCAAGTGAGCACACTCCTTTTGCTAGAGATTTCAACTCACTATAATAAAGGAGCTTTATTGAATGAAAAACTCCAAAGCCATGTTAATTCCCTCTTCTTCATTTTGATATCACATATCAAGAAGAGGATTTGTATACTACACTAGCTAGCACTGGTCCCAGTCTTTCTAGTCAAGTCTATGCACTTATAGATGCTAGTATGGGATTCTAGCCTCAACTTTGTTTGCAAAGCCACTAAGGATTAATATGAACAGAAGCCAAGTAAAAAACTTTTAGATAGTTGCTACCCAATTCAACTCTAAAAGGGGGCATAATCATTGTGCAAGGAAAGGGAATAATCTCTCCTATAGATCCTCACCATAGGCATGTACCTAGATGTTGGAAGGTGGTATATGCACTTGACCCCTACTACAAGGGTGTTCATTTAGTGTATATGTTATTGAGTCCTTGGAATATACCAAAAACATGGGCACCCTCTAGTGGGGTGACACAGCTATGTGAGGTGAACGTGTGCACATAAGTTGTGAGACAAAGGTTTTGCTTCCTCTACCATTTTTGGTTATAGGTATAAAACATGTCTTTTTTTAGTCTTTTAAATTGTCCAAATCTTTCAACAAATGTAAGGTCAAGACTCTCCCGTCCTTCCAAGTTACTTTGTCCTTGGTTGGATTTTTTGTGACTACTGCTTGCTTCCGATGTCTAAAAAAAACTATTTACTTGAAAACCAAACTGATGTCCAAAACCTAAAACTTTGATGATATCTACCTAAAACTTGTAAACACAATCAGTCTTTTGTTTAGAACTATTGAAACCATTGATAATCTCTTCAAGTTTAGTCAAGAATTATTGATCTGTCACTTTTCTTGTGCCTAGTTCTGCAAATTTTCATGTGATAAACCTCTTTGTCAGCACTTCCTTGTGGGGTTATTTGCAATTCCTTGTATGACTATCTATAAATCCTGACACGAAATTTTTCCAAATACTCTCTTCTGATGCCACAATTCTACCTTTTTAGTCAAACTGTCAAATCATCACGCAGCTCTGTGTAAGTCCTCATGTAAGAAAACTGGTCAAAATTTTCTATTTTAAAACTTCACCTAGTTCATTGTACTTTCTCCTATGGTTTTATGTGAATCTTCACATGGGATCTTGTCCTAAAATTGTCAAAATTGTTCTACAATTTGTGTCTTCTTGCCTAGTTGTGTGTATTTCCTTACCTTGGAGTCATTTTCTCACGCAAGTCTATTAAAATTTATCAAAAATAGCAAGCTATTTTGAGCTCCTTCTTTAAAATTTGATTCAAGTCTAATTCTTATCTAGAATGCTTAGTCATTTCCCTATTTTCAATAGTATCAAATAATGACTTCTTGCTTAGTTGACAACTTGCGATCTACACATGAACTAGTCTCCTCACTTAGTTATCTTATTCTATATTTTTGTATTTGTCATACTTTATGTCATGATATCCATAACTCTTGGTTGTTCTATCCATTACTCAAATGACTTGTACCTAAGTATACAACACTTTGATCTCATTTTGAGGCTATGCTCTAGTGTGGTCTTTGTCTAGGCTTTTTCTTTTTTTCATTGTTGATGATTGTTGCAACTAAGAGTGGAAGAGATTTTTTTTTTGCTTCACACTAATCATAGTACATCAAAATGGCTAGCAATAAATACACTCAGTCTAATGTTCCTAGTGAGGAAGATGGGATTCTAATTACAACTATAAAGAAATAAACTAAAACAATAAGTGCTCAACTTCAAATACTAAAAGAAGAGGAAAAGACATCATCGAGCACTTTCTCCTTGCAAGGTTATTCTAGTTCCTCTAATGATGAGTCATCAAATTCTTATGATGTTGAAACCAAACCCTTGTAAAATAGTGTACCTAAGAAATATAAAGGTATCTTTGAAAACAAGCTTTGCGAATTTAAACCAAAGTGTGATTTCACACCTTTGGTAAAATCTTACAAATTATCCATGGAAGAACTTCTTGAAGGAAAACTCATTATTTTACCTAAGGTCACTTTGGTAGGAGTTCCCTTTATGAGTCGCTATTGTTCCTATCATAGACATAATTTACATAAACCTTCACATTATAAGGAGCTGAAAAACAAGATCCAAGATCTCTTTGATAATGGCATGATTCAAAAATCCAAGATCTCATCTACTAGAGATTCTACTCTCAAGAAGGATCAACATGATGAAACCAAGTCTACTAATGGTCTAAATGTGACACTTATCTCTTCCAACATACAATCACCTTATAAAGTGTCCAATCTTTCCAACACATATTCACCAAACAAAGAACTCACTACTCTCCCTGTTGACTATGTGTGCCCTTAAAGAGTGTCTTTAAAAGAAAATCAAGCTAACAAATAGTGGGCTGCAAGTCTTTTCACTACCTTCACAAATCATATGTCTTCATGCCCTACTATGTCTACGAAGTGTTGAAACAATTGATTAATTATGTATTCTCTTTGATGTTACACAAAATATCATATCATTACCAGCCAATGTATGCAAAGCTCACTTGAGCATTGAAGATGGTTTTCTATGGCTATCAAGCAAACCAGAGTTTTCCTGGTTTAGAAGAATGTGTCTACCAAGTTCACTTGGGCATCAAAGGAAAGTCTATGGAAGATGAGTGTTAACCAAGCTCACTTAGCTAATGAAGGAAATGTTGGATGGAACCATTGTTAACTGAGCTCACTTAGTTACCAAAGGAACTTTGTGAGTATGCAACGTTGACCGAGTTTTAGTTGGTTAAAATAGGATAATCATTTTTAAGTTAGTGTCTACTGAGTAGGGTCAGCTAATGAAGGATTTTCTTATTTTAGCATATTGAATTCAATTGTTTTATCTATTGGTTCTAGCCAATTGAGAAGATGAATATTAGTTATTCTAAGTTGTATTTGAGCTAACTTCACAATATGAAAGATATAAATAAAAGGTCAAGTTGAGGGTTAGAAAGTGTGTGAAGTATGTGAATGCATGGAAGATTTTGAAGATCTAATGATGCAAAGAGGAAGAAAATTAGAAGGATAAGCAGAATATCCTTGAGAAGATGAAAAGATATATTTGATCAAGAAGGATCAAGTGCAAGCCAAAATTGAGATCTATATTCAGAAATTTAGTTACATCCAAATTAGGTCATGTCATTATTACTCTCTAACCATTGTAGTAGTGATCTAAATGTCTTAATAGAGATGGCTTAGCATCTATTTGTAAATCCTCTAACAAGGTGGAAATTCTATTGAATTGTCTTAAAGACCTCTAACAAGGCCACTCCTAATAGGGTGATTAAATCCTCTAACAAGGTCACACCTAATGGTGTGTTTTGTAACCTTTACCAAGGTTGGCTCCTAACAGGGCTCACTTCAGAAGAATGAAAATAGAAAGTAGTTGCAACTGGTGGTCTTTCCCAAATTGGGTTTCCATGTTAAATCTTGGTGTCAAATGTGTTCATGCTATTTCTTTTATGTGTTTGTAACTAAGTTAAAATAATAAGTAATCACAAATAGCATCTTAATATTTTCATATTAAGTGTTTGCTGAGCAATTATAGTATTTATTGAGCTACAACATTTTTGTATGTTTGTCGAGCATCATCAGAGTTAAACTTTCATAGAATTATTTTGTATTGACATCTAAGTGATCTATTTTTGTAGTAACTAATTCACCCATCCCCTCTTAATTACTCCTCTTATATTTTCAAAAATTTGTATCAGAGCTTTTAGTGCTTGCAAAGAAGGTTTCAAGGACCTAAGCTAAAGATTGGGATGTCTTACGAAAGAGAGATTCCCAAGTTGAACCCAAACAACCTTGTAGCATGGAAAGGACTTATGAGGTTACATCTGGAAACCATCACTGATTCATGTTGTAAGTATCTTGTTTCTAAATATAAAACTCCTACTGGAACATTATCACTTGAAGGTAATTTTGAATAGAAGAATCATAACATTATGATGATTGATATTGCATCTACTCTTAGTTATGCTTAATTTGATGAGTAAAAGACTGCAAAACAACTCATGCAATGTGGACCAAACTCAAATATATCTATGGTGAAGATGAAAATGTAAGAAGAGCCAAAGTAGAAAGTCTTAGAGATAACTATTTAGAAGGAAAAGAAATGAACATTTACATAGCTCCCTTGAAGAAAATTGCAGAGCTAGGGCATGACAAAAAAATCATAGATAAATGGCATGACACGGTAATGAAATTGTAGAGCAAGGGCATGGAGATCACAAAGGCATGGAATGGAAAAAACATCATAGAGCAAGGGAATGACAAAAAAATGGAGAGATTATAAGGGCACAACAACCAAATCATAAAGGACATGATAATGAAATGCAGAGATACACAACAACAAAATCATAGAGAAAGGACACAACAACAAAATGCAAAGATCACAGCAACAAAATTCACCAATGAAAAGGGCATAAAAAAATTTAGAGCTCTCCACCCTCATTTGAAGCTCACCAAATTCTCCATAATCAAAAGAAATGGGGAATGATTTATGTCATGTTTTGTTTTCTTTTATTTATACTCATGCAAGCATCACAATTACGACACCAACGTCAATATTTAGATAGTGTCAGGAACAATGGTAAAATAAAACATTAAGATGACCACAAATTACACTATTGTCACAAATTATCGTTGCAATTTGACCCCAAATATTGCAGTGTATGTTTGGAACGGTGGATTCTATACTACTCAACAAAGTAGAGCACACGATGAGCTAAGCTTAGAAGCATGGTTTTTTTTTTTTTTTTTTTTTTTTTGTATTAGCTCATGGAATTTATAAAGATGGGCATCATAGAGGATTTTTGCAACTAGTCTCCAAGTCCTATGCGATATGCATTTCCATACAAGAATGCATGAATAAAAATTTGATATTTAGTTGTAAAGCTTGATCTATGGACTATAAAAGAGATGAGGTGTTGACTCCTTAATATGAAAGTCAAGAGAACCACTGATTTAGAAAATATAGACTTGAGCTTCCATAAAATCTATGTAAGAAATGTGAAGTCATATAAATGTGGATTTGGTAGCACAAAGATTGTCTCTCCTATGTGCTTCAGCCTTCTCATGTGGATCCATGCTACTTTTATGGTTATGGCCTACACATCAAATTACTGTGCTAGATTGGGAGTCACTGGTAAGTATTGAGATGTAAATGAAAATGTCAAATGCCTACATAACATGCTCTTTCTTCTTGGATATTCACACAATACAAAGGAACACATGGAAAACCATAAAAAATGTGGTGCCAAGCTTGGAAGGGGATGCCACTAATATGTTTGATCATGTCATGGACAAATTTTTGTCTTTCTTTTTTAGAGTCAAAATGTTGAGATATCCCACATACATAAGTGGGAGTACTTTTAAGTTGTTTTTATACTTGGATGACCAAAGTGTAAGTGTCTAAAGGACTTTGGTCTTTTGAGATGCATGGTTCAAGTATGTGTGCCTAATCCAACGATGTAAGGGATATAAGGTATATTTTGATAAATCAAACTAATAGTCAAGTGTAATGTGGAGATGATGTGGAGATAGTTGGACTAATGAGAATGCAACACTCGACACACATCCCAAGGTGATGACATGGCAAGAATGATACATTACAAAATGTTTCTATGTCATGACAATGTAGTAGGTGGATGATTGGACATGCAAGAATACAACATGATGAAATGTGTTCAGGGTGTTGATGTGGCAAAGTCACATGTGGCATGAAAATCAAGGTGATAAGGTCAACTTAGATGACACATGTCAGGTTGTCACATAGTCATGATGATGTGGCAGGGTGCTAACAAGGCATGGGAGAAAGCAACATGCTAACATGTGGAAGATGAGCAAGTTCAAGATAGTACACTATATTTTTCCATATGTTATTAGATTGATGGTGGTTTCTTAGTCATCATGCAAAGATGCAAAAAAGATAACCAAAGTGACATGGTGACACAATAATGAGGTGACATGTGGTGTCCCATAGCAGTTAGTCTAGTGATGATGTGGTAGATGTGTGGACTAATTAGGAGGTGCCATGTAACACCTAGGTGGTAGTAGGACCCATCTAGGTGTTGGTGGAGTAGTGACTATGCAATGGGTGACCAATTACATTGTGCCACATGTCATGGTTGGTCAACTAGGTTTGATCCAAATTTGAAAATGCACCAAAATTCCAAATTTTCAAAATTATTATTTTTAATCATTTCCCTAGTTGAACATGCATGATTTTAAATAAAATAGGGTTTTTATTATAAAGTTTCAACTTTATAATAAATTCAAATATTTGTGATTTCAATGGGTATGTTCATCAATTTTATACCTAGAACTTCAAATGGATGCTCTAGGAATTACTTTTAGCCCAATATAGCACTATCATATATTATTAGAAAGGTCTCTGAATCTACTTTCCATTTTTTCCATCAATGTTTGCACATGTATCAATGGGTAGGAATTATTTGTAGATTTTCTCAAGGGACTCCAATTTCAACTCTATTCTAGTTAGATAATTCAGAATCAATTTCTAACAAAATAGTGAAGTGGGTATCCACCAAACTTGGAGAGGGTCATGCTAGTAGTTATAATTTTCCTCCTAACTAGTTTGGTGAAGATTTTGGCAACATTTTCATACCATATCTAATGTTTTATCAACAAGGGGTTTATCATCATTTTGGAAGAGATTTTTGCAAATTTGTTGCGCACAGTGATGAGATTTGATTTGGATTTCAATTGTAGAAAGATGAGAGAATCTTAGCTTCATCAATGGATGGAGATTCAAGTGGACAAGTGTTAATTTGAGATGAGATCCAAGATTTTCATTCTTCTACATCTTTTTCTTCTTTCTCTTTGTATGGGGTTGGATCGGTTGGTTCCAAACTTTTGGACAAGTTCCATAGGTTTGATTCCACCATTTTATTCAGTATTCTATCTTTTATGTATAGCAACAATGAAATTATAGTGTGTATTTTATATCTATTTGATTTTTTGCGAGTTATTTTTAGGTGTCTTAAATATACTTTTTGACCCACCTCACAATAGGTGTGTCATAGTCATGCACTAGGCCTTGCTTAGGAATAATTTATTCAAACTAAGGACTATTTCTTC
Source organism: Cupressus sempervirens (assembly GCA_028749045.1). Lineage (NCBI taxonomy): Eukaryota > Viridiplantae > Streptophyta > Pinopsida > Cupressales > Cupressaceae > Cupressus > Cupressus sempervirens. The sequence goes on from CM053788.1 coordinate 476,488,510, forward strand.
CACTATGAGGTGCATTTAATCTTATAAACCTAGGGACATATACTTGAAATGGTCTATACAGTATGTGCACCAGGTTTCTTAATGAGTCACTAAGCTTATGCTGTAGGAAAGTAAAAATGCAAGGAAAAGAACTTACAATATTGTTGTACGAAACTAACACAATTAACTCTATGAATACTAGAAATACAATGAAAAGATAAAAAATATTCCACTAAAACTATTCTCACATATGTTGTAGGAACATTCACAAAGTGTGATGCTACAAGAAGAAACTCACAAATTCTAACTAAGATGCTATGAATGCTTGGAAATTAATCTATTCTATCCTAATCTAATCCACATTCTAAGTGGGCCCCCTTCGTCGGCTTCTCTAAACTACTAACACAATATGAAACCCAAAAACTATTTCATTCAATTTAGAAATTTATTACATAACACAGAACTTTAAAAACATAATTGTAAAAGTTAATAGTCTATTCTCAAAAAATATTTCTTCTAACTGGTTCTTAAAACTTAACACACTTGGGTAAATTCCTATATATATAGGAAATCACCATTTATTTCATAACATAAAAGTAAATGACCTAGCTTAAAATCTACAAGAGAGAAAATAGGAAGATAACAACTGAAGGCGAGAAGAAGGAATAATGGCTTAAGGTGGGAATAATAAAGTCTGATAAATCTACTTGCCATAGAGTAAATGCAAAGAAGGTAATAAGTCTTCATAGCTCCTTCTTACTTGCTGTCATGTCTTCTGGAACTGTTACAACTTCCTCCACCGTGGTTACTCCTTGGCCTTCTCTTCTTCTTAAATGTTGTTGTCGTTTAGCTTTTGAATTCCTCCAATCATCTTTTAGTCTTCATTAAAAAATTGGTTATAACACGAAACATGTTTGCAAATAAACATTTACCAAATTAAATTCAACTATAAGAATGCACATTTTGATAACTATATGAAATAATACATACTATATATAATATTAGCAAAAGATGGCATAGTTTCTACCCTATAGGTTTATCATAGGTTTGGTAAACATAGGTCCACAAATGTTTGAATAGAGTATTAATAAAGTACTTTAAACATCATAAAATAAAGAAAAATTTTGGTCTCATCATCTGCCCCCTACCAAAATAATGCTTGTCCTCAAGCATTGAACTTCTTTGTAAGTGACCTGAACTCTCTAATTTCTATTCTTCCCTTCCTATTGCTCTTGAAAGTGTAGTAAAATCCTCTGGTTCTCTCCCACACTTCTCTCATATGATCTTCCTACAACTTGTCAAGTTTGTCAACATTAAAGTCATACAAGGGCCACAAGAACATTGGAGGTTGCATTGTTAAGGGACACCACAAATCGGTCTGGTTTGATGAAAAAACTCTCACACAATCTTCCCCAGAAATCATTTCAATATTCATGGATTGTGGAAATCTGTTTGCTTTGCTTCCCTAATTCTAAATATTTTGAAACTCTATAAATTGTTGCCTCCAAGTTAATAGGTTTGTGTGGTTCTGACTTCTTAAGAGTTAGGTAGTCTGGCCCACCTACTCCTAGCACCGGTCATGGCTCTCTAAAATGCAAAGTAGGGAAAATTTTCATATTCAGTATAAACCTTAGTTCTAGCAGCAAAGATCTTCTCCCTCACTTCTAGATTCCTCTTTCCATAGGTCAATGTGAACCAATCCCTAAGAATTTCATCTAGCTTACTACTTTCCGCACTTAAATGTAAAGGTTTTGTTCTTTCCTCATCCATGTAGTTACTCAACTACCTATCATAATTTTCTTCATTGGACATCCATGACATAAGGGCTTTTAGATGTACATCTCCTATGTAAAGCAAGGGATTCCATTCAGTCTCTAAAGGAATAAAAAAATTATGAACATATAATTCACACAATAAGCTCTGATGCCATGGTGGTAAAGTTTGATACAGTCCTTAAAATTCTTATGTTGATTTAAACTCTGCATTCACATTCTTAAGGGTTAACATTAATTGAAACAAAAGAAATTTCTCTTTCAAATAGAGAGCATAAACTCTAGGTGGTGGCCTACAAGTGAGGGCTTGGTTAGCTAGCTTAAGAGCATGATCCATGTGTTGTTTTTGGCTTTCTAGTTGTTCCTTTAATTCTGCAATTTCTTCATTTTGAGATACTATAATCTTATTCATCTTTTTTTTTCGTCTTTCCACAATACCTCAACAACAAAAATAATGTCCATACAATTAAAAGAGGAGTTTTTGCAGTGTGATAGCACTGTGGTCTTCTTCATGATCCCTTTTCCTCTTCCTTTGTTCTTATCATAGATTTTTTGCTAAACTAGTGATCCATGTTGATCTATGTGTAACTAGGGCAATGTTTGGATCAACATATTTAGGAACTGTCTCATTCCTATAGCTGGAGGTGCCTGGTAAGTCTATTGGGGTATCATCTAGATTTTCTTTAATTTCTTCCCTACATTCTTTAGTAGGATTATCAGGAGTGCTTGTAATCTCAAGATGAGGAGGAGAATGATCAAAAATAATTTGCATAGGGGATTCCGTGGTGGATATTTTAGACAGAATAGGATCCTTAGAAGCTTGCCTTCTCATTCTAGGGCTTCTCCTTATAGGGGTTTCTTCCTATGTTACAACCTTTAGCCTACTTTTCCCTTTGGGTGTTTCTATTGTAGGAGAAGTTGTTGCAGGACCCTTCTTTATTATCTTTTGTTTTACAATTGTAGGGGTCAGTTCTTGCTGAACAGAAATTTCTTCTAGTAATTTTTTTGTTCTCTTAACTTTACTGGTAGTAGGTTTAGGAATTTCTTGTATAGGTGGAGGCACATTTTCTTGAATAGGGGTAGTTTCTTGTTCATTTCCTTGAGTCCTTGTAGTTTCAACCTCTTGAATGTTTAGTTTGGTAGGCTCACTAGTGGGAGCTACATTTTCCTCACTATGTTGTTCACTAGGGCCAACTTGGGGTTGCAGGGTTTTAAGTTTCACAAATTCATCCCATGTTAAGGGGGATACATCCCAAAGTGACCACTCTATTAACAACTTAATTAAATCATGACGAGTAATAGAATTCTCTTTCCCTTTTTGAGTCTCCTCTACACTAATACAAAGTAAATTATACAAGAAATTTGAAATATTCATAGCAAGATTTGTGCATGAAAGTATGAAAACCTACCTTCATATGTAAAATAGCTAATTATGTGCATGGCTAATTCATCATATGGTGGCAGTAATGACATTCTCTTGCATCCTTGTTTTGTGACATCCAATTGAGGATCAGATGATCTGGTAAATTGGGCTCTCCCTAACCTAGTGTTATGCATGATAGGGTACTTCTCTCCCATAGTGGGTAACCTAGTTACCTCAACAATACACTCCTCTATTGCAACTACTATTAAGCCCCAAATAGAAGCCTCTCCCTCGTTGAATTTCCTTGTAAATTTTGTAGCCTCCTTTTAATCATATCTAGTTAAACTCAAGAAATACCCTAGCTATCCACATGTATTGAACCTTCTTATAGATTCTACATCCAAGAGCAACATAGTGTACTCTATTGGCTCTCTCATTTTCAACTGCCCACCCATTTCCTTAACACTTCCTCTATTTTCTCTATTTTCTCCCTTTTTTCTGGGTTCAAGCTTCAAAATGTTGAATTATTCTTTAGACTCCTCACACTTCTTTATTTTAGGAAGCAATTAATTATCATAAAAAATTGTTATGTATAATAATTAAGTTTTGAATGAACGTAAATCATAAATTTGTGTGAGAATCATTTCAAAATAGGGTTTAGATGAAAAAAAATTTAAACATAGGTCACATCATAGCTTGACACAAAAAACCATTAAAAAATAAGGAGTACAACACCTCACTTTGTGTACTTATGGTAATAAATTTTTATTAATGAGGGGTAATGCAAAGATTTAGAAAATCATCATGAATAAATAGAAATGCCTTTGGATATTATGACCTTCCCTACCCCCTGCTAAATTTAGACAAGTGTCCTCACTTGTCAAACCGAGTACAAGTAAGGGACTGGAATAACACCGCCATCATATAGATTATGCAGTATTAAATATAATTATCAAAATTTGTGGACTATAAATGAAATATAATTTGAAAATGTTATACCTATTAATCTAATTGTCACACGTACCAAAAGGTGGTAGAAATAATATCAATGGTAGCATCCATCAACATTTAGCAAAATTTTATTGAAAACATGGAAAATTTGGTGATGTGGAAAGTGGGTGGATGGAAGATAAAGAAATGAGATAAGGTGGATGGGTGGAAGGTAAAGAGATGAGATGGAAAGAAAAAGTAAACAAAAAAAAAAAAAAACTTTATGTGAACATAAAGTTATTATTATGAGCATGCACACAAAACAACTAATGTTGAAGAGTAGCAGTCAAAAGGTTGACACCTTCAGTTGCAGGAAGAGTTACTTGAGTTGTATTTGAATCTAGATGTTGGAATTGCAATAGGAAATCTACTTTTTTTTGTGGATGTTTGTATAACCTGAGTTTGTGACCGTTGACTAACAATTTGAAGGGTACTGGATCAATGGTGGTTAGTTGAACAATTCTATTATCAAAGACATGACTAATTTCATATGGTCCTAGCCATCTTGTTTGCAGCTTCCCTAGCATATCCTTGAATCAGGAATCATATAATAATGCCCAATCACTAACTTGAAATTTTTTATTGATAATATGAGAATCATGCCAATATTTCCTTTGTTTTTGTATCAGTTCAGTATGTTCCAAAGTAACTTTGTGCATCTCACCCGAAGAGTTAAGATGCAAAAGATGTTCTCTTTGTGCTATAGGAAGTTTAATATCTAATGTTAAGGCTATCTTTAGAGTTTTATGTTCAAATTCAATTGCAAGCATGGCCACCTTTCCATATAGGAGCTCAAATAGTGTGAATCTCGTAGTAGTCTTCTAGGTTGTTCTGTAAGCCCAAATAGCTTCTTGTAATCTACTAGTCCAATCTTGATGGTGCAAATGGACTATTTTGTTAGTATATTTTCCAGCTCCTAGTTTGTAACCTCTACTTGTCCATTAGCTTGTGGATGATAAGGACTGGTGTAGACACCTAAATTTGTCCAAAACTTGTTCCTAGCCAATTAAATAAATATTCATTATTTATTTAATTCCCCTACCTTAATTAAATACATTTTACATTTATTTAATTATGTTTGCCTTACTTTGATTTAAATAAACTAAGGTTTATTTAAATCCTAACCTATTCCCACTTTCATCCTAACCCATTCCTTTTAATTAAGTACTTTTTTTACTTACTTAATTCCTTGCCTAAACCCCCTTGGAATTAAATATTACATTTAATTCTATTTGAACACATGGCTCCTACCTTTAACCCTCACCTAACCTCACTAGCCTACCTAACCCACCTTTCTAAACCTACCCACTTCCTTAATCATGCTTGCTTTGCATAATAACCTTGCTAATCACCTTTTAATCCTAAGTGTGTGCTCACACATGTGTGAGGAATCCTCACACATGTGTGAAAGATGTTCACACTTTCCTCATCCCTCATGTCTTGCATGTCTCTTGCACACTTGTCCTCTTGCATGAGAGTCAAGTTGTCTCACACATGTGTGAGAAGCCATGCCTTCTCACACCTCTTGCACACTTGTCCTCTTGCATGAGAATCAAGTTGTCTCACACATGTGTGAGAAGCCATGCTTCTCACACCTCATTGATCATGTCACCATCAAAGGTTGCTCACACATGTGTGAGCATATTGCCCCCTTTGAATGGTCAAAACCCTAATCCATGTGGAGTCTACTTGTCCTCCACCTCATTGACACCTCATCGATCCTAAGAGATCCTAGCCCTCCATCTTGCATTTGATCTCAACCGTCTATTGCATCCCTTTTCATATAAAAGGAGAGCCCTCTCCTCATTTTTCACAAGACCTTCTACCTCATTGTTATGCTGCTGGATTTGTGAGCAACCACATCCCATGAGCAAGGAAATCATCTACACTTGATGGTTTCATGAGGTTTGCATATGTGTTATTTTGATTTCATTAATACTCTTGTTTTTTTCATGTTGTTCATTACATGTCTTCTTTCATATTTTGAGGTTTTGCATGATAATGTAGGAATGTGCATCATATTATGCTTTTTACATGTTTATCTTGCATTATTTTGAGGTTTGCATAATCATGTAGGAATAGATACTAGTTGCTTAGTGTTATTTCCTTAGTTACATTTTTATGCAACACATTTTGGCACGCCCGGTGGAACCCACTTCACGGGTTTGAACTAATGATCTAATGTGTTTTTGAGTGTTTTGTGAGTGTTCAAGCTTGTAGGTTGAAGGCTTGCATTTCGAGATCAAGCTTCATGAGGAGTGTCTAATTGAGCCAAGGAGCCCATCATCACATTTGGAGGACATAAGGAAAGTTTTTAGACATATAACACTCTATATTTTGTTTCTCATGACTCTATTTTCCAAGTTTTAGGGTGTATATACATTGAATATATTTATTTGCTAATAGTAAAAACTAGAAAAAGAAAAGAAAAATACTCTTTCTTTGTTGGTAAATAAATAGGTTTAAAAAAAAAAAAGTGGGGATTGTGTTTCCTTCCATTTCATTTTGTTTGTGCACTTTTTCTTTTAAAATCATTTACATTAACGTATTAATGGGGGAGAAGATTTAATTTAAAAAAAAAAATTAATAATAATAAAAAAATGTTTTAACAAGTCTATTTTTTTTTCCTTTTTTTACCACAGGGTGGCCACCACCGCGGTGCAACCATCGCCATGGCTCCTCCAGCTCTCCCCTCCCGTGCAATCCCTTCTCCCCTTGCATTCTCACCACTCGCGAGGAGGCTAGCAACTATTGCAAAAATTGCTTGTCGGTGGCCCCTCCAAGTCCCCCCCTGCGCTAGCAGCTCACATCCGAAACCATCGAGTCTCCACGCTGCCCCTGCAACTTCCCCACGGCCTGACACTCCTCCTTGCCACCACTCCTCCTCCCATTCTCCCCACACCTATAAACCCTCAACCACTGCTACAAGATCTCCTATCTGTTGTTCCCCCTGATGTTGCTCCCTCCTCACTTCACCTTGTCGCCGCTCCTCTTACACCACCCCTAGCTCCTCTCTACCTCCCATTCATCTGCCAGTTGCTGCACCACATTCCTCCTGCGGTCACGCCTTTTCCTTCACTGAAACCCCCACTGCCCAACATCTCCACCCACGGCCATGCCCCCTTCTTCCTCCACCACTTCATCCCATGCAACCCACGTTCAAGTGCCTCTGCTCTGCCGAGCCGCTCTTCCCGTGTCTAAACCTTCCACTCGCCATCTGCTCCTCCACCCATCGCTTCAAAACTGTTGCCTCCACTCGCCTAAAATCCCACGCTAGTAACATCCCCAGCCACTCTGACCAAACCCTACCTCCACCCTGCAATTCCTTTTTTAAATTTTTTTTATATTATTCTTTTCATTTTAAAAATGTAGCACAAACCAAAACCAAAATTTAAAAAATGAGTTCATGGTTTTTTTTAATTTTTCAACATAGCATTTATCTTTTTCCTATAAACTAGATTTCTTTTCCTTTCAAAAATGGGCAAAAACAAAAAAAAAAATTTGCTTGACATTCTCTTAACCGTCAAATTTTTGCTCACATGTTGCTAATGTCAGCACTGCATCAGCACTCCACATGCCTTTCTAAGCCATAAGGAGTAGTCTTCCATTTTTTGCTCATAACTTGAGCATACGAGCTCCATTTTTGCAAAACAAAATATCGCTGAAAAGTTGATTCCAAGCCCGTCATCATGGTTCTAGTTTCATGGATTTTGATGTTATTTATATCTCATTTTTTCCTATCAAATACAAAACTTTGTGCTAACCTTTTCATTGTAGGGTTGTTTCGCATTCATCTTACATTTTTGCTGCCCTAACTTGTGTTTTTGCAGGAATATTTTCTCACTAACCATATTGCTTGGAGATTTTTTCTTTAATTTTGTTTTGGGAATGAACTTGCATGATTAAACACTTGTCTTTGAATGCATGGTTAAACATTAAAACAATCAAATTCAATCTTGAACGTCTTAAGGGAATGGACATGTATGCTTAGGCTAGCAAACATTTAGAATTGGTGCTTAAAATGAACTCGCACAATCTTGAATGCCTTAAGGGAAATTCATTTTATTTTTAGAAATCTTGCTTATGCACGCACTCACTTTACTTTCTTGTTGACGAATCCACATTTTCATTTATGTTGGTGATGATTTCAAGTTGGAAAGAACATTATATGGTTTAATCACGTGTGTCTTCAACATAGATTAGAAAACCTAAAGTTTCATTGGGAAAGAATGTGTGTCTTTTCAACCCCGAGGCCACTTACATATTCTTCCCCCTCACGCCTTCGGGTGATCTTGGGTGCACAAGAAATAAGTGGTCATGTTTTTCTTTTTAGGAGGCCTGCTTGGGGATTTCATCACCCATTGGGATGACCTCAACTCCAGTGTTCTGGCAGAGTATAAAAATTGGGAGGTGAATTGAAAGACACCTCTCTTGGAAGTAAAATATTGTCACTCTTGGCTAAGCCCCAAAGAACTTTATACCTTTGGGAAGTGAAGGAGGAGATTTGGGTTACTGTCTCCCCCTAGCTATGTGGCAGTATTTTCTTTCATCTATAGATTTGAGCCTCATGTACCTTGCGTATATCGAGGACATCCTCTAGTTGAGCCTTGTACATCCTAGTCAAAACCTTATAGGATTGTTGGTGTGTTTGAAATTCTTGAGTGTTTGAAACACACTTGCCTTGTACATATTTCCTTGTTTGATTTTGCATCTTAAAACATAAAAACCCAAAAAAAATCATAAAAGTTCAAAAATCCAAAAAAATCAAAACAAGTTTTAAAAACAACAAAAACAAGTCTTGGTTTAGGTCCTCTTGGTCAAGCTATCCACATCACATCTTCTTTCCATCAAAGTCATCACCTTCGCATATCTCTTGTCTTCATCATTCAAACCATTTCCTTGACGTCTTAATCATCTGCATTAGTCCAAATCATTTCCTCATCATTCAATCTACTTCCTAATATTCTTCCTAGTCATGCTTCATCATCATCTAGATCCAATTTCCTCCACCAATCTCATAATTCATTCTTAATTCAATCCTTCACATCATCATCCTTCTAATCCAGTCCCTTGTCAAATTCATTCTTTTCTAATCAATTGTTAATTCAATCCATTTACATCTTCATCCATAATCAATCTTTCTAATCTCATTCATTCAAGTCTTCTTCTAATTCAACTTTGCATCACATCTTCTACTTTGCACATAGGAGCATTGTCATCACCCTTGGACTTTCATTCAAATCTCACATTCACTCGTTTGCAATATCATAGGGTTTTTATCAAATCAAATCAAACCCTAATTCAATCAAATCATATCCAATCAAGATCAAATTAAATGAAATCAAATTCAAATCAAATCAATATCAAGTCAAATCCAATTCAAATCAAATCAACACAAAGTCCAATATTTGCTCCTAGTCCTAAGTTTGTATCCCATCCTTCATCAAATCTTTCATCACTTTTCCTCTGACATCTATGGATTCGAGTTGGCTTAATCAAATGGTTGACAATCTTCAAAGACAATATGGAGTTATATCTCCCATTCAACCTACATATCAAATTAATCCTCAACACTTCATATCCAACTCTCATCCATCTCATGTCCATTATTCTTCTACATTTGACAAGGGAAATCCACCTCATTATCCTTCAACTATGTACAATTCCATTCATAGCCCACACAATTCCTCAAGCACAAATGACCTTGCCAAGGAAATGGAACAATTAAAGAATTATCTTTTAGCAAGTCAACAAAAAGAGGCCACCTTCCATGCCATGTGTCCTCTTCCCCCATGTTTCAAAGATCCTAGTCCTCATGTCCCATCCGACCCCAACCCTCCATGCAATCCCCCACCCATAGTTACACCTTCCCACAACCATCATCCTAATCCTCCAAAATCCACATCATCCCCACCTTGTAAGGGGTTTTTCACATCACTCTTGGCTAAGTGTAAAGAACAAGATAAAGCAATCCAATCACCCAAAGTGATACCCCTAGTTCCATCTAATGACAGTCCTCCAAAGCAGGACATTATAGATTCCTTTTCTCCTCTAGATTTGAGCATTTCTCCATCCCCTTGTTCCCCTATCCCTCAAGATCCATTTATCCCCCCTAGTCCATCTCATGATCCCCTTCCTGATCAAGATCAAGGCATTCCATGTGTCATGCACATTACTGCTTCCATTCCCTCTCAAGAGTTCATATCCATAGATCCTCCACTTCATACTAAAGTTCCTTATAGCCCATCCACTAATATTCCTCCATGTCAAGATCAAATCACCCCATCTCATGGTTCCATTCCCTCCACTCCATCTCATGATTCTAGTCCATCTCATGATCCACTCATTCCTCTACATGATCCTCTTTCAAGTCAAGATCAAAGCACCCCTCCATTTTCCTTTCATGATCCCACCCCATCCCAAGATCCTATTATCCCTCATGATCCCCCTTGTGATCCTAATCCTCCACATGATCATATCATGCCTATCCCATCCACTCATGAACCCCATATACCTAGACTCGCATCTTGTGTTAAAATAATACGTATCCCATTGTAGAAAACATGGCTCAAGATGTTGGTACATCTTCCACTTCTTCCAACCCCACAATTCCTCCATAAAAACCTAAAGCTTCCCATCATTCATCTTCCAAGTCCATTCTAGGTCCTTATCTTCCAAGTCCATTCTAGGTCCTTATCTTCCATCCCTTCTAGGTCCTTATGTTCCATCATCAAACCCTTCATCTTTGGGGCCTTAGATACATCCATCCACCATATCCATGTTTTGCCCTTCATCCCCTCATGGCCCTGGTTAAGATCATCAAAGGCACACATCCTTGAATTCCTTCCAACATTCACCATCCATACACTCTTCTTCATGCACCCATATTGTGGCCAATGGAAGCACATTGGATGTTAAAGAAAAAGAAAATAAAGCCAAAAATCCAAAAAAATCCAAGGATCAACATGTCCCCTCTAAAAGACATGTTCAAGAAAAGAAAAATCTGATCCAAAACAAAATCAAAAGGCCACAAAGGCTAAAAATCAAAAATGGAAAAATTATTTGGATTCCAAAGCTACTTAATGTAGCAATGAATCTCAAAGAAAGATTCATAATGACATCCAATTTTGCTAATCCAAAGGCTTCCTTCATTCATAATCCATCCAAGCTTCCATCTTCCATCTCCATTTTGGGTCCTTATGCCCCAAAATCCACCATCCTAAATCCATTACCTCCTTCATCCATTTTGGGTCCCTATATCCCAAAATCCAAATCCCAACTTTCACTTACATATCCTCCACACTTTCCTCCTTTCCATCACCCTTCAAGGTGTGTGCCAATGAAGATCTTTCCACCTCCTTCATCCATTCACTCACAAGCTATCCAACATAGCATCCATCAACCATGTCTTCCTCCCATGCACTCCACCACCTTACTCCAAACCCTTTCATAAGTCCTTAGCCTCCATTCCCCAATCCACCTCATCCTTCTTTTCATTATCCTACCAACATCTATGAGAAAGTAGTAAAAAATCCTTGAAAAAGAAAAGAAGAACAAAATCAAGGGATACCATCCATGTAAATAAGATGCTTGAGTCCTCCCTTCATTTTCCTATCATGTATCCATAGTCTTCCACATTTGCTTATCCATCCATTTACTTTTCCTTCTTCCACTTGCATTCTACATTGGGGGCAAGCTCCATCCATACCACACTTCCTTACATATCTTCCATACTTCCATCTCCCATCCATTAGCCCCTTTTCCATCTTTGATCTTGACTTTCACTTTCCTTTCATCCATCCATATGCTCACTTTCCATATCCCTTGCACATTTTCCATACATTTTTCTACATGCTTCCATAATCCTTCCATATATTTGATCTTAACATACCATCCATCTCTCGCATTCCATAGTCCTTGTCATTCATTCATCCATTTTCCATCCATATTGCTACATACTTCCATCCTTTTTTTCATATGTCCTTGATGTTGGTCATCCCATACCTTTCCTCCACTTCATATCACACATTTTATCCATATTAGTATCCCTTTTTCATACCCTCCCTCCCATATCCCTTATTCATTCCCCTTTCATACCCATGCTCATGATCACCATTAGAGGCACAATACAAAAGGTTCATACATGCTTTGGAATACCACATGCCTTCCCGTCCTCCACATGCTAGCCTTCGTACCATCTTTCCCTTTCCACACATCTTTTCCCACCATACTTCCTTCCATTTTCATACCCTTGGTATGGGGCATCATTTGGACTCCTTTGAAACATGGTCCTTGGCTCCACATTTTCCAATCCCATATCATTTGGCCCCTCATATCCTTCCACCATCCCTTTCATCCACCTACTCACATTGCTTTTCCTCCATTTACCATACCTTGGTTCTCCCTTGTCATTGGTCCTAATTCATTTTATCTTGCATTCTTTCAATCCATTCATTTTATCCATTCTCTCACACATTCATCTAATCAATTCATTTCTATCCATTCTATTTATTCATATCACATTCAATCTAGTTCTTCCACTCAATTCAATCAAATTCATACTTCAATCAAATTTCCCTTCTTCTAATCCTTTCACATCAAATCAATTTCAATTCTACTATCATCGTTCTTCATCCTATCAATATCTATTCTTCCAATCTCATCCACGTTCATTCTTCTATCTTCCATAAAATCAAAAAATCAAAAAGCATATCAACTATGCAATCAATCTAATCTTGCAATCTTGAACATCAATCCTTAATCAATTCATCAATTTGACCCGATCAGCTGATAATCCATTGACCATATTCAAACATCATTATCATGGGATGAATCCTTCCCAATCTTTGGATGTGTATTATGATTAGCATTAGCTTCGCCATCCTTAATCAATCATCATCAATCAATCCATTAATGAGTTTTCAGCTTGACTAGGGGGGAAATGGTGGTTTTCTTTTGGTCTTTTGTGCATGGTTGCTTGATTACTTGTATGCATTAGCATTTTTTGCATGTATCATGGTCTTTGCATCCTATTGTGCCAGGAATCATGATCTTCCATATCATGGTTTCATAAGGCATATGGTTTTATTAGACCCCTTTTTATCACATACTTGACACATTGTAATCTTTGTTCCTCATACCTTGGTGCATAGTGTTAAATACAATATGAAACTTAGGTCATTCATGCCATTGCAGCATAACCCCCCTTCCATGCTCTCATCCATTTCAAGAGAACATCCATGTTCTCCTAACCCACATGTCCTCTCAAGGGGGCATACCCCTCCATCCTCGTCATCCTTCCTCATCCTTCCATGACTGGGGCATCATGCTACTAGTCTTATCCTTTTAGCCACTATATTTTATTCTTCTTTGATATAACATTACTAATGCTATATCAAAGAGGGGAAAAATGTAGACACCTAAATTTTTCCAAAACCTGTTCCTAGCCAATTAAATAAATATTCATTATTTATTTAATTCCCCTAACTTAATTAAATACATTTTACATTTATTTAATTATGTTTGCCTTACTTTGATTTAAATAAACTAAGGTTTATTTAAATCCTAACCTATTCCCACTTTCATCCTAACCCATTCCTTTTAATTAAGTACTTCATTTACTTAACTAATTCCTTTCCTAAACCCCCTTGGAATTAAATATTGCATTTAATCCTATTTGAGCACATGGCTCCTACTTTTAACCCTCACCTAACCTTACTAGCCTACCTAACCCACCTTTCTAAACCTACCCACTTCCTTAATCATGCTTGCTTTGCATAATCACCTTGCTAATCACCTTTAAATCCTAAGTGTGTGCTCACACATGTGTGAGGAATCCTCACACATGTGTGAAATATGTTCACACTTTCCTCATCCCTCATGTCTTGCATGTCTCTTTCACACTTGTCCTCTTGCATGAGAGTCAAGTTGTCTCACACATGTGTGAGAAGCCATGCCTTCTCACACCTCTTGCACACTTGTCCTCTTGCATGAGAATCAAGTTGTCTCACACATGTGTGAGAAGCCATGCTTCTCACACCTCATTGATCATGTCACCATCAAAGGTTTCTCACACATGTGTGAACATATTGCCCCCTTTGAATGGTCAAAACCCTAATCCATGTGGAGTCTACTTGTCCTCCACCTCATTGACACCTCATCGATCCTAAGAGATCCTAGCCCTCCATCTTGCATTTTATCTCAACCGTCCATTGCATCCCTTTTCCTATAAAAGGAGAGCCCTCTCCTCATTTTCCACAAGACCTTCTACCTCATTGTTATGCTACTGGATTTGTGAGCAACCACATCCCATAATGTGAAATCATCTACAATTGGTGATTTGTGAGGTTTGCATAGTGCTACTTTGATGTTAATGTTATCTTTATTTTACATTGTTTTCTTTCATATTTTGAGGTTTTGCATGATAATGTAGGAATGTGCATTAGTTGCTTGGTGTTATTTCCTTAGTTACATTTTTATGCAACACAACTAGATTTTCAGTGCTTGATGTTATACTATTTCATCAACTCTGAGATCATATTAGAGGTGAATTATGCACCTTGATCAGTGATAAGCTCTTTGGTTACACCATAGTGAGTAAAAATATCTTCATACATGAATTCAGCAACTTTTTCATCACGAGCATGCTTCATAGCCTTAACTTCAACCCATTTTGTCAAGTAGTTAGTGCACACCAAAATATAGGACTTCTCGTTAGATGGAGGATCAATTGGACCAATGAAGTCCATTCCCCATTTTTCAAATGGTGCTAATGCTATCTGAGGATTAAGAGGCATTTCATCTATTCTAGTTGGTTGGCACATCCTTTAACACTAGTCACACTTCCTTGTATAGTTGATTGCATCCTTATGAAGTGTAGGCCAATAATAACTAGTTGTCAAGATTTTGAAAGCTATTCTTTTTGCTACAAAGTGTCCTCTACATGGTTCATTATGACATGCATGTAGGATGTCATGTGTCTTGTCTTCTCTTACACATCTTCTCATAACTTGATCAGGTTCATTGTAAAACAAGAGATTATCTATCCAGGAGAAATGAAAACTTTTCTCTACAACCAACTTCATTTCCTTATAAGAAAAAAGTGTTGCTATTTTATTGGCTAAAATGTAGTTAGCAATGTCTACATACCATAGAGTTTGAACAACAATATGAAACAAATGATCATCCAAAAATGCATCATCAATCAAAGTAGTGTTAGCATCATCATGATGGATTTTTGATAAATAATTAGCTATAACATTGGCTTTTCCAGGCTTATCAACAATAGTTATATCAAATTCTTGCAACAATAGTAACCATCTTGCTAACCTACCTATTATAGCAGTTTTGTTCATGAGATATTTAATTGTTGCATGATCAGTATGAACAAATATGGAATAGCCAGTTATGTAATGCCAAAATTTGTTGACAGCATAAACTACTACTAGTAATTCTTTTTTAGTCATAGTGTAATTTAGCTTTGGACCATGAAGGCTCTTACTGATATAATAGATGGCATTTTCAATATTTTGGGATTGTTGTGCTAAGATTGCACCTATGGCATAATAAGAGGCATCTATATATATGTGAAAAGGTAAATTCCAATCAGGGCTTTGTAAGACTGGGGCTATGGTCAGAATTTTCTTAAGCTGCAGGAAGGCTTCATCACATTTAGATGTCCAATTAAATTTAGCTTCTTTTGTGAGTAATTTATACAAAGGACTAGCTATTTTGCTGAAATCTTTTATGAAATGTCTGTAATATCTAGCATGACCTAGAAAGGATCTTACATCTTTTGATTTTGTAGGTATGGGCAATGTTTGAATTACCTCTATCTTGGAAAAATCCACTTGTATTCCTATAATGGATATGAAATGACCAAGTACTATGCCCTCTTGCATGAACATGAAACACTTTTCACTGTTAACTGCCAAATTATGTTCTTGACATCTTACCAAAACCTTTTCAAGATTCACCATTGCTTCTTCAAAAGTGACTCCAAAAGTTGTGAAGTCATCCATGTAGATTTCAATACAATCATGTGGTATATCAACAAAAATACTAATAACTACTCTTTGAAATGTTGTAGGAGCATTGCATAGACCAAATGGTAAAACAGAGTATGAAAAAGTACCCCATGGACATGTAGATGTGGTTTTATCTTTATCTTCAGTAGCAATATTAATTTGGTTATAACCACTATACCCATCTAGAAAAGAGAAATACTTATTTCCAGCTAATGTGTCCAAAACTTGTTCTATGAATGGTAAAGGAAAGTGATCCTTTTTAGTAGCCTTATTCAATTCTCTATAATCTACACATATTCTCCATTTTCCTCCCTTTTTAGGTACTATAACTAGGGGTGATACCCATCTACTATCAGATATAGGATAAATAAAACTAGCATCAAGCAGTTTTTTGAATTTAGTTTTAACTATTTCTCTAAGGCTTGTATTTATCCTTCTCTAGGGTTGATGGAGTGGTAGAAAACCTTCATCAATGTATATCCTATAAGTACATAATGAGGACTTAACCCCTTCATATCACTATAATCCATGCAAATTCTTTTTCATGCCTTTGAAGCAATTCTTTTAACTTTTCCATATGTGTGGTTGTTAACCTAGGATTAACATGGATATCATGACCTTTAGTCAATTCAACAATGGTAATGGAGTATATCATAGTGGCTTCAAAAATTGGAGTTACCTCTAATTCACAAGGTAAAAGTGGATAAATAATTTTAGGTTCTTTGAGAAAAGTACAATTCTTATCACATTCCTCATATGTGATTAATTCTAACACTGAACTTTCATATACATCTTTTTCTACGACATAGGTATTAGTGAGGATACTCTAAAGTACTAAATCTTCCTCTTGCAATTTTAGAAAAGACTATCTATGCAACATAATGAGTTGTACTATATAATTTAACTCTTCTTCTTCATCTCCTAAATTTACCCAAACGGATGTGCTCAGATATGGTAATGGTTGGGTTGGAGGATATAAATCAAATTGCTTTGTTGCTTGGCCATTTGATATAGTCATATTCCCTAATCTGCAACTTATATTTGCATCAGTTGTGGCTAACCATGGTCTACCTAAGATGATAGGATACTTAGATAGATTAACTTTAGGGGAAAAAATCATGAAGTCTGTAGGATACTCCAGAGAATCTAAGGTTACAACTATGTTTTCTATCATCCCATTAGGGGTGATAGTAGAACTATCTACAAGCTACAGAACTATTGGTGTAGCCCTTAGTCCTTCTATTTTCAACTTCTTCATGGTATCTTTGGTCATAACATTTATAGCAGCTCCAAGTTCTATTAAGACATTTTTAACAAACTAACCATTTATACTGACATTCACTACTGGGCTTCCTGGATCAGAATATTTTGGTGTAATCACTTTCCCTAGCATGATGTCAGCCAGTTGTCCCACAACATGTACTATGGTGGAGTCCTTCTTCTTCCTTGTAGGTTTCTTCAGGTAGGCTACCCTAATAGCTTTTCCATAGACTAAAATTTCCTTAATATCTTGAAACAATGCTATTTGGACATGTATATTTTTCAACTAATTAACAATGTCAAAAGATTGTTCCTTAGTATGTTCAAGTTTCTTTTGTATCAATTTTTTTGGAAAAGGAGGTTCTATTGCTATTTGAGCTAGGGTTGACATGGTGACATTAGGTGGGTCAATAGGTTCAGCAACTAAAGGTTCTAATGGTGCAAGAGAATCTGGTATTTTAGTTATACGAGGCAACTTGGGCATGGATAAAGTGGTACTAGATCTCAGATGTATATCAACAACATTTAGGGTGTAAGTAGGATACTGCTAAGCATCAGCACTATACATGGGCTACTATGGTTGTTAGTTTTTTAGATTTGGTTGAGGTTGTGCTGGTAATTGTGTTTTCTTTTGAGGTCCAAGATTTGCAAGTGGTGGCATTAAAGTAGATTGTTGAACTGGAGGGGGTAATTATGGAGCACTAGCATTTTGGTTAGGCCATTGTTAAGATCCCTTCTATTGGTTTGTAGACTACCAATTTCCTTGGAGTGGTTGCCATTAGTTTTTCTAGTTTTGCCAGTATTTTTGTTGGTTCTATAGCCATTGGTTACTCTATTGATTAAGCCAAGGTGATTGGGAATTCTGAGGCCACTGGGATTGTTGTGGGTTATTTTTCCCATCATTGTTCCAATTGGATTGATTCTATGGAGGACCTTAGAAATTATGATTTTCCCATTGATTACCATATGAATTTGAACTTTGCAAGGGTTCTTGAGGCATACCTTGATGTTGGGCCCATGGTTGACATTGAACAACAAAGAATAATTTCTCATCGTCTCCATCTATCGTGATGTACTCAGATGGAAGATGTTGGTTCTCCATGCTTGCAACTAGTTTACATTGGCAATCCTTCTTTTGATTCCGGCAATGAGGATAGTACTTACCTAGTTGTAATTCAACTTCTACTTGTTTCTTCTTTGTAGTCATTGTATCTAGATGTGTAGCAACATCATTGATGGTATCTTGTTTGAAATTTGACAATAGGTTAGATATCTCAAGCTCTGAAATGCCTTGAGTGATTCCTTTAGTGATTATGGAATGAGGTCCTTGGCCTTTTTTCATGGTTGACGTTGAATAGTTTTGACAGATCTTCTATAGATCATCCCAAGAAACTTGATATACATTACCACTAGCCATTAGGTCCAATGCTTCTAGACAGTCATCGTTCACATCTCTCAGAAACACTAGCTTTTGTGAATCTTTAGACAATGTATGTTGAGGGTTCTTTTGTAGTGTGTATAAGAAATGTGAAACATAGTCTTCAAATGTTTCTTCCTCCTTCTATGATATCCTAAAGATATCATCCCCTCTTGAACTATATGTTTTGCAATATTCTTTATATTTATCCAGAAACAGAGCTTGCATTTCATCCCAACTTCTTGTTGCATTGGCTCCTAAGCCCATGAACCATCGTAAAACTAATTATTTCAATGTTGTTGGAAGCAACTTAAGCTAATGGGCATCAGTTTTGTAGTCAAAACCATGACAAAGGGTATCAAATTCAAATAAGAAAGTATCAGGGTCTTTAGTTGCAAGGCCATAGAACTTTGGAAGAGTAGTGGGAGGTATGTTCTTAAGATTAGCATTGGTTACAAGACTTGCAAGAGGAAATGGAAAAGTGGGTTGTGCCATGACTGGAGGTATTAGATTATGAGGTTGCTACTAAAAAGAGACATTGGGTACTGGATGATTATCAACTAGTGGATTTAGAGCAGTTTTGTCAAGAAAACCAGCCAATACTCTAGTGAAGGGTTGAAGACCAAATATATCTATTGGTTCAGTTCTTAATACTGTAGGAAAAATAGGGCTTGCATCTTCAAAAGGTAACTCAACTTCTTCTTCTTTGAATTCTTCATTCAAATTGATAGATTCTCATGGAAGAAATCTACCATATTCATCTTGTCATCTTCCTCTTCGATGCATGCAATTAAACTTTTCACACTGGTGAAAGGAACTTCAAACTTAGAGATTTCTAAACAAAATTTATCTAGCAACCATGACTCAAAAATGCTCCTAGCTTGACACCATCCTTGGCAACAGTGCTAAAAAAACCCGCCTCACAATAGGTGTATCATAGTCATGCACTAGGCCTTTCTTAAAAATAATATATTCAAACTAAGGAATATTTCTCCCACTATGAGGTGCATTTAATCTTATCAACCTAGGGATGTATACTTGAAATGGTCAGCACAGTATGTGCACTAGGTTTCTTAATGAGTCACTAAGCTTATGCTATAGGAAAGTAAAAATGCAAGGAAAAGAACTTACACTATTTCTACAAGAAACTAACACAATTAACTCTATGAATACTGGAAATACAATGAAAAGATAACAAATATTCCACTAAAATTGTTCTCACATATGCTGCAAGAGCATTCACAAAGTGTGATGCTATAGGAAGGAACTCATAACTTCTAACTTAGATGATATAAATGCTTGGAAATAAATCTATTCTATCCTAATCTAATTCACCTTCCAAGTGGGCCCCCTTGGTCAGATTCTCTAAACTACTAACACAATATGAAAGTAGAAAACTATTTCATTCAATTTAGAAATTCATTACATAACACAAAACTGTAAAAACACAATGTAAAAGTTAACAGTATGTTCTCAAAAAATATTTCTTCTAACTAGTTCTTAAAACTTAACACACTTGGGTCGATTCCTATATATATAGGAAATCACCATTTATTCCATAATAGAAAAGTAAATAGCCTAGCTTAAAATCCACAAGAGAGAAAGTAGGAATATAACAACTGAAGGCAGGAAGGAGGAATAATGGCTTAAGGTAGGAATAATAAAGTTTGAACATCCACTCACCATAGAGTAAATGTAGAGAAGGTGATAAGTCTTAATAGCTCCTTCTTACTCACTTCTATGTCTTCTAGAACTATTAAAACTTCCTCCATTATGGTTGCTCCTTGGCATTTTCTTCTTCTTAAATGTTGTTGTTGCTTAGCTTTTGCATTCCTCCAATCATCTTTCAGTCTTCATTAATAGATTAGTTATAACACAAAATATGTTTGCAAATAAACATTTATCAAATTAAATTAAAATATATGAACACACATTTTGATAACTATATGAAATACTGCATACTATATATAATATTAGCAAAAGATTTCATAGTTTCTACCCCATAGGTTTATCATAGGTTCGATAAACATAGGTCCACAAATGTTTTAACAGAGTACTAACAAAGTACTTTAAACATCATAAAATAAAGGCAAATTTTGGTCTAATCACTTGTTTCAAAGAAATAAATAGGAAAACAAAAAATAAATTTAGTTTCATTCTAATTCTTATCTCTTATCTCTATTATTTGTAATATTTTGTGGTTAATGATCAAATATTGTAGATCTCGATTACAACTAGTTTAGAGATATAGGTTCCGATGTTTTTTCTAGTGATTCAAAGAATCGTGTAAATGCTTAATGTATCATGATAGGATTATAGACTTCATGGAAGAATCCAATGAGTGTGAGATTTAATTTGAATATAGATATCTGATTTACAAAGTAAATGGATAGATCACCAATATTCTAATTTATGTGGTAATTTATGGAATACCCAATGGATAGGGCACTAATCAGTCATAGGATCTACATGTATCTTGTTGTTTCATATATGGGTAATGTTGATAATAAACTTATAATCAAAATCATTTTTGTTGAGAATAGATTGATACAAGTATGAATATGTGCTTCAATCATTATTTTTCCACTGATGTCAAACTTGCTACTTCCTATTAAGATAATATATTAGATGATTTGAGTACTATCATTTTTTTGATTGATGAAGAGGATATGATCAAATAAGGTAACAATAGCACCTAGAGGAAAGGTTGATTTATGATATAGAAAAGGAGTAAAATGACCATTTAAAATAGTGATATTATAGTGAATTGATAATATACATAATGTTTTAAAGGATGGATACATTGATTAAGTTTAGAAGAACAAGTTAAACGAAGTATGTCTACCAAGCTTAAAAATCTACATAGTAGGTGCCAAGCACAATTAGTGTAAGATGAAAAGAAAATTAGCTGGAGCTGAGAAAAGTCAATTTTAGTGTAAGTTGAGTGATATAGTGTAAGCTAAGTAAATTTTAGTTGATGTTGAGCACTAGTAAACTTTAGTTCATGCTTAGTGTTTTGATAGTGGATGTCAAGAAATGTAGTATGTGTTGAGTATCAAAAACAATTTAATGTCAAGTGTCAACATCATGAGAAAGATCATGAATTTGATGAATTTGAGCTAACAAGTTTGATTTCTTGGATTGTGTGAATTGTGTGAAGGATAAGCTTGATGATTTGGTGGCAAAAAATTCAAGATGAATCATTTTGAGGCAAATTCAAAGAGGATTGAAGGAGAAGTTTCTAGAAGTGAATAAAATGAAATGATGGGTAGATTCATTGAATCCTACTTAATTGTAATGTCCCTTCTCTTATAAAATATATAAAACCATGATTTTTCAAATCCAAATAATAATTATAGTAACAATGACCTGACATCACCACTAGAGTAATTTGAAAACTACAATGCGGTAACCTATTAACTAGAGCATTCAAAGATTTAAGAAGGGTTCATAGAGATTGTCATTCATGAGAATTGTAGGGGTGGAGAGAGTAGAAATGGTTAGGGAGAAAAGTAGGAAGGAGCCTATGGGTGAAGCAAAAAAATGGAGACAAAGGGTGAAAGTATGGGAGAAATTGGAGAAGGGAGGTATAGAAAATTATATCACCAAACTCTATGGCTTTGACCCTGATGTTACCAATGGTATGGTCAAATTTTGGAAGGACATGAGGGTTAAAGTGAATGGAGTTTCATTTTAGATTATAGAGGATGTCATTGCTCTTGTGTCTAAAATTCTAGTGGAGGGTTTCAAATTTTATAGAGACAAGAAGCTATCAGCAAATACAGTCAAGGATTTTGTAAAGAACTCAAAGGAGAGGAATGATCTGGTCAAATGTGAAACATTCTATAAAATGGACTCTATCAAAAAACTTTGGAGCTATGTTTTATGAGCTGTTATATAGTACATTGTGTTGGATATTAGATTTGACTATGT
This sequence comes from Cupressus sempervirens, assembly GCA_028749045.1. Classification (NCBI taxonomy): domain Eukaryota; kingdom Viridiplantae; phylum Streptophyta; class Pinopsida; order Cupressales; family Cupressaceae; genus Cupressus; species Cupressus sempervirens. The sequence continues at coordinate 476,511,250 of CM053788.1, forward strand.
GAGAACTCGTCACTTTGTTTTTCTCAATTATTTATGCCATGGCACTAAGATTTCTTTACCATTTTATTTAATTACTTCTATGAGCAAGGCTATTTTAGGATTCAAGAAAAAACCCTCTTTGAATCCTAACCTGCATGAGGGATTATTTATGTTAATTTTTTAGCATTTTAAAGCTCAAACTTTAAGCAATACTCCTCTACATGGTGTGGATGTCTTTGAGGACTTAGGTAGCTCTAGTTCTTCCTCTAATATAGAGGATATCCAAAGTATCAGTTTGGAGGGGGAGAAAAACACTTCCTTTGGAAAGAAGGCCAAAGAGTTAGATAAGAAATTGCCCTCATGTATTACCCCTTGCAAGAAGAGCCCTAGAGGACATGGGTTTAAATCTACAAGCTAGGGTGATGAAGATTACAATGAGGAAGGGAAGGAAATGAAATCTATTGATGAGGATGAGGAGGAGACAAAAATTAAGATAGAAGAACCAGTTGCTAAAAAATGGAAGAGGGCTAAAGAGATGGAAGTTGAGGGGATTTTGGGTTCAGGGCTAGCTATCTTAGCCATACCTCTCTCCCCTATTCATCCCTAGGAGCAGGAGAAGGAGAAAATTGATGGAGAGGGTGGAGAGGTGGTTATGAAGGATAGGTGAATGACATGGAGAAATTTCAATGTTAGAAAAATCAAAATGGGAATAGTCAAAGAGATAATGAACCCCCAAATTTTGGAAGAAAAATAGGGCCAGCTCAAGTTTGAGGATCTCATCGATCCAACTATGGTGGCAATAATGGATATGCTAGGGAAATGGGCATGGATTTTTTGAATAATGCTAGAAATAGCATGATCTATAAGTTTAGGTCAATTAAATGGCCTTACCATGAATTAGAAGAGTTCAAGGAAAAAATTGGCCAATTGGAAAATAATAGGAAGGAACTTAGTTCAAGAAATTAGAAGGATTAGGAGGATCAACTCACTTTGGGTGAGAAGAGAATCTTGAATCTGGAAAACTATAACCATAATCTAGAAAATAAGACAATATCCATTCTCAACTATATCAATGATAACATTATGTCCCTTACTAGAATGTTAAAAACTAGAGCTTTGCTAGATGAGAGTGAGGACAAGGATAGGGATAGAGCCAAGATGGAAGAGGACATGGTGATAGAAATAACTTTTAGGAGCTTGGATCAAGAAGCTCAGAAGACTTAGTAGTAGATGGGTGAGGAGACCCACAAAGTCTATGAAGTAGCTTAGATAGTGTAGGAGCTCGAGTGAAAGATAGAAGAGTAATCTTGGTTTATTTTTTCCTTTCTTTTGTTGTTAGTTTTTTGTTGTTTTTTGTCTAGATGGTTTTTTCTTATTCTAGCTTTTTGTCTGTAAGTTGAACTAGCCTTTTCATTGGCCTTTGTTTTTGGCTAGGCTTTCATGCCTATTATCAGCCTTGACTTGTTTTTTTTGCTAGGCTTTAATTGCTTATTATCAGCCTTGCTTATGTTTTAACTATTGGATTTCAGGGTCCCTATAAAACCTATTTATCTTATCAAAATACTATTAACAAGTGTTAATATTGTACATGAAATTAGTCGAGAAACATATGCCAAATTATTTTAATGATAGATGAAAGTAAATGATGGTTGAGGTTACTTTCTTGTATGATAGAATGGATGACTAATGTATTGATAGAAAAAAAATGGAGTAAACTGAAATGAAGATAGTAAGATGTTGTAATACTTGGATTATAGGTGGGTAATTCGTAAAAAGGTACATTACATTCAATAGACATCAAGATGTTGGTCAATCCTGATTCAAGAAAGGTTATCCATTCTGGGTTTGTGATTATTGTTATGACGATGCTAATTTGATGCATTCTTAGTGCTACTTATCTTATCATATTATGGTTTCTATCTGATATTGATCAATCATGTTTAGCAATTGAGTATTGAAATATGATTCATGTATCCTACTGGTAAGGGAATGGAATTATACATCTATGTTGGTGATCCTATACTAATGTGTATTGATTTATGCTATAATTGAAATACATAGAAGTGATCATACTAAATGGTGTTTTACAATATTTATTAGAGAAATTCCTTAAATACAAGTGTAAAATGATAGTTATGTTATTGTAAATGAAGAATACATATGGATAGCTCATTATGTTGATTTAAATTTTCAATACCATGGACAATAGGATTTATGGATTTAATGTTACATACCTTGTATCTCATTTTATATTCTTATACCTCATATTGGGCTATTGATGTTTTCACAAGTGTGCAGGTAGTAAGCCCATGGACACACAAAGAACCTTGCTAGGTGCATTGTTAAGCCAAGGTTGACCCTAAGGAGGAGATAACCTAATTACCAATATATTTTATTTGTGAAAATAGTTTTTTGTTTAATGTGAATTGTTAAATTTATTTTTGTGTAACTATATTGGCATGTCAAATGTGTATTGTGATGTGTTTTAAAAGTGGTGTCTATTGACACATTTTTTGTGATGTGGCATGCCAAGTGTGTTGAGTGAGTAGCTAAGTGACCCTTAGGTAACCATGGAGTGACCCAATGTGAGTTTCCTTGTCTAGGAAGCTATCAGAGTTGCCCCCCACTTAGATTTTTTAATGCAAACTTTGAGAAAATTTCTAGGAGGATAAAACCATCCCTAGGGTTAGTTTAGGACCACCTTTTAAAGCCCATATTATATATCTTGGGGTTAAGGCCATATTTAAGTATATAAATCTTCCCTGGGAACCTAGGATACCACCCAAAAGTTAGGGTTTTCCATATGGTCAAAATCAAAGAAGGAGGCATTGGAATATTTTGGGAAGAGAGAAGATAAGGAATGTGTTGGGAAATAAAGAGTGGGGAAGAGGGGAGTAGACACTTAGAAACAAGGGGAGAGAGGTAAAAACAATTTGGGGGGGGGGGGGGGGGGGGAGACTAAGGAAGGAGTAGGAGAAAGGAGGAAACATCTTTCAGCTAAGGGAAAAAAATGAAAGCTAAGGGAAGGAAGAGAAAAGGAGAAAGGACTTGAAACCCAAGCTTGGAAGTGAGGTGAGTAGTCTTTCCCTTGGTTAATGTCATGTGAACTTTATGTTTTGGATAGAAATTCTAGTTTTTAGTTTTTTATGTGGAGTTCATGTTATGTTATGTGTGTGAACTTTATGTTGTGCTAGGATTTTTAGATACAATTTTGTGATGGGTTGAACCCTATAATGTGTTTTGTGGTGTATGGAAGTCATGTTTATGAGTTCCCTTGTAGAATTGGAGTTTTAGTTTGGAAATATTGGATTAAGTTGTGTCCCTTTTTTGTTTTGGGGTGTTACAAGGTGAGCCTCACCCTTGGGAGGGAAGAGAACCTTGTTTGGGTGAAGGGTGTATAGGGAATGCATTCAAGTGGAGAGTCTCTCCTTGTAGGGGAGAGAAATGCCATACGAGTGATATGGACCTCATATGCCACATTGTTGTCTTTTGGGGGGACTATAAGGGGATAAGATAAATCCTTGTGAAGGCATTTGGATCCATATGTATAGCCTTGTAAAGGCATGTTTTTTGAAGGCATGTGAAGGGATATGAGCCTTGCAAAGTCATGTGTTATAATTTCCAATAAGGATTCTCCTTGTTGTTCAGTTTCCACCTTCACCCATTGAAGGGATCTATTGTGATCCTTAGTGAAAGCCTTGGTGGGAAGTATTGCATTGTATTGTGATGATTGTATGTGGTAAAACTTGTTGTATAAGTTGTTGTATAATTTTGTGTATAAGATGTTGGTTTCAAAAAAAAATGTGTCACCACCTAGCATTGGTCCTCCTAGTGCGAGGGTGGTTTTGAAAAGACCTATGGATGGGTGGAAAGTGTTTCCTTGGGCATTTGTGTTTTATTGCAGATCTCTTGCAAAGTTCTAAATCTTGGAAGGAAAAATAATATGGATGCCTTATTTGTGGCAAAGAGATGCCCATGTTGTTGTACAACCAATGTAAAAAGGAGTCTTCCCTTGTGTAACCATGTCTAGTGCATATGAGGTCAGATTGTGTATATAAACTTGTTTGTATTGAAAGTGTAGTTTTAGAATTATGTGTAATAGAAAAAGAAGAAATATAATGTAATGATATGTGAAACTACATGGTGAATGATTCACCATTAATGTAGCATGTTGTTTAGTAATGAAAATAAAGATTATACATTTCATAATGTAGTTACATTTCTAAATAGATAGTATTGTAAATGATCCACTTATATTATTACCTTTGTTTGAAAATAAAATTGATTGTTCTACTCCTACTTAGTATCATTTTATTAATAATCATTGTGTTTTTATGAGTTGGCTTGACTAAGTATCTAAATCTGAATATATTTGACTATAGTGTAATCTACTTATTTAGTTCAAATTAAATCATATTATAACAAAATAAAATTATTAAGTATTTTGGGTTGTTGTATTTTGGGACATCAGACTAATCCAACTTAAACCTACAATGGATGAAGGAAGATGAATGAAAAAGATCTTAATTTTCTATTTATAGAGATGGTTGGCCAAAAGCAAAGGTTTTCATGTGCGAAAATGTAAGGAAGACAAGGAGTCTAGGGTATTGCTTCATTCAGTAACCTAAGAGAAGAGTATACATTGACAAGCAAAGAAAGAAGGCTTAAGGGTATGGATGCTTGAAAGGTGAACAAGTTGTTAGAGTTGAAGTGTGTGAAAGCCAAGTAAAATGGAAGACTAAAATAGAGATCTTTAATTTGGAAGTGTGTTGTAAGTTGTTATCAGATCAAGCCTTACTATTACTTTCTAATCATTGTACCAGTCTAGGGTAAATGCTTTGGATTAAGGTTGACCTAACAGTCATTTTTAAATCCTTTAACCAAGTGACATTCCAAGTGAATTATCTAAAATCCTCTGATAAGGCTCACTCCTAACAGGGTGATTAAAATCTTGTAACTAGGTCACATTTAATAGTGTTCATTGTAACCTTTAACAGGGTTGGCCTTTCATAGGGCATCACTTCAGAAGAGTGAGAATGAGTAGCATATTACTAGTGGTTTTTCCCAAATTGGGTTTCTAGTTTAAATCATTGTGTTAGAGTCTTATTGAGTCCATTATGTTTCATGTTTACATTTTTGCAAAGTTGATTTGATAGTAATCTACAAGCTTAAGTGATTGTATGATCTAATGGATGCATGCATGATGAAAATATTTTATGGATATGGATTCACTAAGCTATGAAAAAAATTATTTTTGCATTTGGATCTTGGATAAATGATTTACCCCACTCTTAGTTATTCTAAAGAATTCCAACAATTGGTATCAGAGCTATTTTCTTAAGAGGACTAGTTTGAAGGTATTAGAAGCAAAAAGATCAAGATGTCTAAAAGAGAAGTACCCAAGCTTAATAGAGAAAACTTCTCTGCATGGAAAAGTCTTATGAAACTACACCTACACAATCTACCATCACCATAGAGTGTGTTTATCCTATTGGAGCCCTAACTACTACATATATGAAAAAAGAAGAAAGAACACAACTAGGCAATGTTGGAGATTGCCTCTACCCTAAGTTATGTTGAGTTTGATGATATCAAGGGTTATGATAGTGTAAATAAAATTTATGATTCTCTTCACACTATTTTATTGAGGAGACACAAATATTCTAAGGCCAAATCTAAAAGTCTTAGATGTAAGTTCGATGGTATGAGAATGCAAGAAGGTAAGAATAGTGCTCGATATTCTTTTAGGATAAAAGATGTTGTAAATGCAATAAGAAGAGCTAATAGTAAAATAGATTATGAGACTATACTAAGAAATTTTTTGAGAAAATTACTACCCATTTATTCTATTAGAGTTTCTACGATACAAGAACTAAGATGTGTACCAAGTTCTAATCTAACTTTTGAAGGTTTGGTAGGTATGCTCACTTATTTTGAGATATCTAATTTTTGATAATTTGAAACATAACACTGTTGAATCTACTTTCAAAGCCAAGCTTTCATTGAAGGAACCTAATGAGAAGGAGAAGAAAAAGGTAAAATACGTTTCTAGTTATAGTGATACAAATGAGGAAGATGTAGAAAAACTTGAAGTACTACTAGCAAGGAGATTTCATAGAGGTAAAGGAAAGTTCAAAGGTAAATTACCTATCATGTTTTTCAATTGCAATGAGGTTGGTGATATTTCTACTAGATTTCTAGAGAAGAAGAAATATAGAGGTGGAGACAAGTATAAAAGTAGAAGAGATGAAGACAACACAAATTACAAAGAAAAAGGGAAGAAGTATTGCTACATTGTTAAAGAGGAAACAAAAGATGGAGATGATGATCATGATGATGGAGTGGTGTATGTTGCAATGAAGGATGAATTTTATGAGGAAGAGGCAACTGTTGAAATAATCAAATGGGAAGAACACTTCTGAGAGGGGGGGTGAATCAAAAGTATCACACTTTAACCTTAAAAAATTTTAACAAAAAATAAATTGTATGCATTTAAACATATCAATTAAGCATAAAGTAAATACATGCATCAAAACACATAACACCAAGTTTGGTAACCTAGAAACCCTAAAAATGAGAAGGTAAAACTAGGGTGGGGATGATACTCACAAAATATCACTGCAGCAATAATGTTTGACCACTTCTGATGGTCTACCCTATTAAAAGCTTGCCCTATTAAAGGCTTTACACTATGTCAATAGTGACCTGTTTAAAGGATTTACAAAACCTTTACTTGAAGTGTTACCCTATTAAAGGATTTTATCACCTTTTCAAAGGATCTACAACCTAGTTGTTAAGCTAACCTATCAACATAGGATTTTCCTTCTAATACAATTGTTAGAGAGTATTAGATAGATAAACCTAATAGCTTACAATCCTTGATTGTTGAATTTAGGCACTTGATCTACTCTCTCTAATATTGATCCTCTAAGATCTAATATCTATATGACGCCCTTACTCTATTCTAACTAACTGAATATGCAATGCTGATCCAATCACCCAATCTCTAACACCTTTGTTGCTTGCCTTGTTCTACAATTTGCTCCCTACAATTGTTTATATGCTTAGGAACTCCTTAACTTCTACAAATTAAGAGGTCTATGCCTTCTTATAAAGGCTTTGAAGACTTGGGTTAGGTATGAATTTGTGGACTAATTTTCTTGCTCAAATCCTTGGATTTATCCTATTGGTTGCATGCAATATCTACTTTTATTATTAGCTGCATGCTGATTGCATAGGTAAAAGAAAAGATTCAAACTTATCTCTAAAATCCATTGAGATTCATCCAAAAACAATTTGCATATGAGTTTGTGAGGGCACAAACTCATATGTTGGTTTTGAGTTACTCAGCACATACTAGATTACTGGTACTTAGCACATGTATGATCACTCAACATATAGATCACTCAACAGCTGTATCATGCTCGACACCTGAAGTCACTTAGTACCTATTGGAATTATGGCTTGTCACATACTGTGGGTCGACATATATAGTGTTCTTGGATTTTATATGAAAATTGGTTAAGTGTGTTGACACTCAATTGTCAAAACCAATCTGAGACCAATAATCTCCCCCTTTGACATGAGTGTCAAAAAACTTAACTAAGCATTGTACTTGATCTTATGAGTACATCATTTACTCTTGTTTGACATATGTACAAAATTTGAGAAACTTGTTCAAAATTTTGTAAAGAACCATATACCTAAAAACTCTTATAACTCCCTCTGAGCTGATGTGCCATTTCCATTCCTGTAACCAAAATTCTTGTGTTGAATTTGTCTCATGCTGATGTATCTAATATTCTTTGCATTTGCCTTGTTTTTTCTTTTTGTACTACCTTCCATTCTTATTTACAACTCCCTCAAAACATTATATCTCTCCCTTTCTATTTACACATTGTGTCTTTACCCTTGTTATTGTTTCTCCCCCTTTATTATATCTCCCCCTTTTTGAAACTAATGTCAAAGGGTACTAAGGGTTAAGACCATATTTTTCCAAAAATGTACCATTTACCTCTATAATCATCTTGAGAGCTACATCCCAATTCTCCAAAGCAATTTCCAAAGATTTATGCTAGACGACAGTCTCTGCAACAAGATGTACAAGTCCATCTAAAGTAAAAAGATTAGGATCTTTCTTTATAATAGTCTCTACATAGGCTTGTTCTTTATGGAGTACTTCTAGATGTAGGGTAATGGAAGATTGTATCTACATCAGTTTGGCTTTAATATTGGCCTTATCAACTATCAACATAGCTAGTTCTTTTTGTATGTGAAGCATTTAAGAAAAATGCTTCTCACTCTAAGCTGGATCTTTTGGCAGTTGAGTGCTGGAAATATTTAGATTTCTCTCCAAGCTCATTATTCTTTGACTTGTTTCCTGTGTGAAGTATGAAAAATCACACAACTTTTTGTATAATGAGAATACATTCTTTCTCTTTTCAATCTTCTTCACCAATTCTACCTATGAAAGTGCTATATCACTAGATATTTTCTCATTTACTTCTCCTTGGAATTTCTTCTTAGACTATTCCATTAATTTCACATTAGTTTCCTAGTCTTCATTTGTCACCTGTTCTACAATGTTTGATAGTTGTTCCATTATTGGCTTCATTTCATCAGGTGTTTGCAAGCTGAAAGCATCCAAAAAGATGTCCTTAATCTCATGTAATGCTTTCCTTTTCTTATACTCCTTCCTAAGTATTTCTTGCCTCTTTCTCATGTTTAATGCATCCTTCATTTCAGTGATTTTCTCAATGCTTATTGCTTATTTCCTCATCTAACTCAAGGTCTCCATAGTGAAGTACCCTTATTTTTTTTTAGCTTGAGCCTAGTGCAAAAATTTGCAATGGCATTACATTAGTGCTCAGCTTCTGAAGAACTCTTGTAGGAGTACCAACAGTTGGTAGATTAACCAATGTCTATATGGTAGCCTACTCCTCTTCCTTATGTGTGTCCTTGTCTTCTTTTGATCTTCTTGAATCAATTACAATTATTTGAGGTGTACCTTGTGTTTGTACTATAGGATTAGATGTAGCAATCTATCCTATTTTCTCTATTGATGTATCTTTTCCTTCTTCAGTAGTTGGCCTCTGTAGCATGGTGTCAACTATTCTAGATGTATCATGAATTGATGATGGAAGCATTAGAGGTTGACCATTAGTAGCTATAGAGATAATGGAAGGTGGTTCTTATGGATTCACCTTCTCTCTAATTGAGTTAGCTACTGCCTTTTGTAACTCATCCACATTGACCAATACATGATTTGTACATAATTTTTCTTATAATGTGGATTGGTCAAGGATATTTTTGAGATCCTTTGTAGTCAGTGGATTGATGTTCTAACAAGATTTTTTAGGAACATCCTTCAGATTTATGGTATCTACAGATGTGATGATGACATTAAGAGGGCTAGGAGGTGGAAATTGTGTTTCTTGCACACTCTATTCTTCTTGTCATTGATGATGATTAGCTATTGCCATTTCCTCTCCTTTTTCTATCTCCTCGTCTTCACCTTGTTCTTTTTCCTCTTCATCTTTCTTCTCTTCTTCTCCTTTCTCTATTTCCTTTTCCTCCTTTTGTTTCTCTTTCTTCTCCTTCTCACTAGTCTCAGCCTTATTTGCATCTTGATCCTTTTCCTCTATCTTCTATTCCTCTTCTTTTCCATCTTTGTCAGTAGTCAAGTTATATATTGACTTCCATAATTTTGTGGACTTATTGACAACTTCTTCAATCTTGTTTTGGAAGATGCTAAAGGCTCTATAATTTGGTGCAAACTTACCTCCATGTTTATTATTTGCCCTAGCAATTTGACCTCTAGTCAATTCTAGCATCACTTGTGCCAAAGTGGATTCTCTTATTTTATTTTCCATTTTCAAACAATAATGCCACTTATTTTTGATAATTTCATATAGTTACTTGGGCATAGTATTTTCCAATTCAAGAGGAGTATTTTTGAATTCTGCCATCATGGCATATATAGTTTCTTCTACCTTATTCTAATCTTCTCTACTTAATTTATTGAAATCAATACTTTTCAAATTAGAGAAGTCTGAATTCTTTCTAACATTATCACAAATTTTATAAATAACTAACTTGGAAGGATAGCTTACCACTCTAAACTATCTGATGTCCTCAGATTCTATCTTCTCCTCATCATCTAACTCTAATTGTGCAACATATTTTCTTCTTGGTTTCTTTTGCACTTGACTAGTCTACTCAATAGCCTTCTTCTTATCTTTCACTTTCTCCTTGGCCTTTTGAGTTGAGGCCCTTGTGGTGGCTCTTTTCATTGGTGTCTTTGTCTTAGCTTGGGTTGGCTTGGCAACCTTCTTAGCTTTAGGATGGTTTGTAGGCTAAGTTTTAGCTTTTCTCTTCTTTAGCTCAGCTTGAGTTGGTGCTTCCTTAGCTTCTTCTTCCTTAGCACCTTCTTCCTTTTCTTTATCCTCACCTAAGACTTGAGTTATCTCCAATGGACCTTGCCCCTATTCATCTTGTTCATCATCATCATCCTCAGCATCTTCTTCTTCTTCTTCTTATGCCCCCTCAATTCCTTTTCCAAATTTCTTCTTTATTTTCCTCACTATTTTATCTTTCCTCTTAATCATAGAGGTTGTCTTCAACTCCATTTCAACCTTTGATTTCACAACATCATATGTTCCAAAAGGTTTTGTAGTCTTATCAATTTCCTCTACAAGCAATGTTGTGATTGCTACTAATCCTTCATCAATGTCTAGCTCACATCCCAATGGTCTTAGCCATCTAACCCTTGGAACTGCTACTTGAATATAAGTGTGATCAATATCAACTAAGAAAAAAATATCATTGATGTGCTGATCCACTAAGGAAATTGGTATCCTAAGCCTTTTTTTCATGGAGTTCTTGAAATCCTCAAGGCAACTTGTCATTTGAGCTTCAAATTTGTGTCTCATTTGCTCAATGTACTCATTGATTTGATAGTAGCTAACTTGTTTGAGTTCTAATTAACTTTTCCAATAGAGGGAAATTCTTCCACAACATAGAAAAATATGCAGACTAGAACTGATCCAAACATACACTGAGCACCTTTTGATCTTCTGATTGTTCCCAAATTCTCCATGATCAACTATAACAACAATTATGTTAGATCATATGTATGATCTTTCTTGACAAGTTTGTAAGCTACATCCACAGCAATGTAAGGAACACTATTCAATTTTCTTGATTGATAGAACTTGTGAGATATCACTCTTACTGCAAAATCAAAAAGGGGATCTATGATAGTATCAATAGTCATGCCCCTTTTGTTCCATTTAGCCCTGATGTTCTTTTCAATAGCTTTCTTGGAATCACTTCGTAGGGTCTTGTACCGATCTAAGGTTGGAAAACCTGTAACCCTATGCATGATTCTCTTCATTATCTTGATAGGTCCTTCTTCTAGCCATAAACAACCATTATGTATTTTTATTAGGAAAATTTTTATCCACTTAGTTTTGAAAACTATGGGGAAAACTAGGGCATGGGTTAAACCCTTTTTCTCAACTATTTGAAATTCTTCCTTCAACACTCCATTATCACATAGTTTATGATATGCTTGAAAAATCTCCAAGTCTCCTATTGCTCCTACCTTACATTTGTAACACTTCCTCACATCCTGCACCATCACGACTTTGGGAAAAATAATGGAGAGTGCACCGACAGGGTCATTTTTATAGGATACCTCTTGAATTGGCCTAAAATTGGGTTGTTTAACCTTGTTGCTAAAAAATTGAACCTTGAAACCTTCCTTTTCCTTAGGGTTTTTAGAACTAGATGCCATTTTGTAAATCTAGGGTTTCAAAAGATATAAAACTTTATAACTGCACAACTTAGCACTTGAAGAATACCTTAGATCGATGAAAACAATGCTTGATCTTGTCAAAATTTGTGCAAAATCTTTAATGCTATTCATCAATCACTTTTGTACTCTTCTCATTCTTTCTCTACATTTGAGTGACAAGAAATGATCAAAAATTTGACCTTATACTCTTTAAAACATAATATTAAATGCTTAGTGCATATACAACTATACACTTGGCTCCAACTAGATTTCCCCTTCACTCAACTTCCATTGAAATTCCCTAACCCAGCATCAATTGAAGATTAGCTTAGCATCAACTATCAACTTAGTTGTAATTGACTACTTGGCATTTATTGGCATTTACTTGGCATCTAAGGACAGCTCAACAACACTTGTAGAAATTTTAAGTTTTAACTTTGTATCTTTTCTCATATTGTTTTCTTCTTTACAGTGCTTGTTTGTCTTGGGACTGATGTATGATAAAATTTTGTAAATTAGTCCCTTATTCCTTCTCTTGGTTATTTTGATGAAGTGTGATCACTTCACCTATTAGGTGAAGTGATCCCTTCATTTGATGTGCTAACCTCATATTTCTTCTTCCATGTCTTGTTCATTTGTCCTCTGACATGTTCTATATCCACCTTCTCTTTTCCTTTATTGACTTTTGATTTGGGTGCCTTTGACTTTTTTCAAAAATTCTTGCTGATATGACTAGTCTTTAAGCAACTAAAACATGTGGTTTGGCTCAGCCATCTACTATAGTTCCCTCTTAAATGCATCCTTTTGCAATTTTTAGGAATGTGTCCATATTCCTGATATAGTGACAACTATACCTAGTGTTATAGTCCCAATTATAGTGATGACCATGGTTATCTTCTCTTGTTGCCTAATTTAATGTCCACATAGGCTTTGATCTACACTCAAATGCTCTATGTACATAATTCTTGCAATTATAGCAGTGACCTTCAAATTTTGGTGTTTTGATAGTCCTAGTCCTGCAATTATGTGCTTGATGTTCTTTCTTTTTGTACTTATGACAATAACTTTCATTCTTAGGCTTATCATGCTGATGGGAATTATTTCTCCTACATACATTAGAAGTATGTCCCTTTTTACCATAGAAATGACAAGTAGGTTTAGCGTTCTTACCTTTGTTACTCCTTTCTTCTGCAGTCTTGGATGATTCTCCTTGTTCAGTGATGGTGTAACCAAGTCCTAAAGTATCATTACTAGCATTTGGTGATTGTAGTAGCTACTAAAAGTACTTGATTGCCTCATTAGATTTATTGAATCTTCCTACAAATTCCTTATCTCTTTTTAGGTCATTTTGTAGTTGTTCATTCTACATCTTTAGTGTAGAGATCTCATTGTCTTTCATATTTAGCTCATGATGTGCATTCATCATCTGGCTTAGCATGTCTAGCTACATGTTTAAGATTCTTTCAAAATCAATTGTCTTTTCCTCCAATCTATTGGAAAGATTTCTCTTGTCATCTTCTATCATGGCTTTTTCTTCAATGTCTCTTTTCTTCTATTTAGTTACCTCACAAAACATCATGGCTTCTGATTCTTGTTCAAGCTTGAGTATTCTAATTTATTTTGCTTGAGTTCTATTTTTCTCCATCAATTCTACTATTGTTGCATCAAACTCTTTGGAATCTCCATTTGAAAATAGATTTGAGGTGTCAATATCCTTGTACTATGCATCATTCTCAACTATGGCAATTTATTTTCTTCTCTTTAAGGATTTTCTTACTTCTCCTCTAGCTTCTTCCAAGTTATGTAGAGTGAGGTGCACATCAATCACTTGATTCTCTATAATCTTCCCAAGTTTGAAGACTTCCATCTTCAAATCTTTGCTCTAAGTTGTTAGGCTTCTCTTTGTGAGAACCAAGCTCAGATACCAATTGTTGAAATAATCAAATGGGAAGAATACTTCTAGGGGGGTGAATTAGAAGTATCACACTTTAACCTTAAAAGCTTTTAACTAAAAATAAATTGTATACATGTAAACATATTAGTTAAGCATAAAGTAAACACATGCATCAAAACACATAACATCAAATTTGGTAACCCATAAATCCTCCAAAATGAGAAGGCAAAACTAGGGTGGGGATGATCCCACAAAATATCACTATAGCAATAATGTTTGACCACTTCTGATGGTCTACCCTATTAAAGGCCTGCCCTATTAAAGGCTTTACATTGTGTCAATAGTGACCTATTTAAAGGATTTACAAACACTTTACTTGAAGTACTACCCTGTTAAAGGATTTTATCACCTTTTTAAAGTATCTACAACCTAGTTGTTAAGCTAAGCTATCAACATAGGATTTTCCTTCTAATATAATTGCTAGAGAGTATTAGATAAATAAACTTGATAGCTTACAATCTTGACTATTGAATTTAGGCACTTGATCTACTCTCTTTGATCTTGATATCTATATGATGCCCTTGCTCTATTCTGACTGACTAAATATGCAATGTTGATCCAATCACTAAGTCTCCAACACCTCTTCTGCTTACCCTAGTTTGTAATTCACTCCCTTCAACTTTTTATCTACTTAGCAACTCCTTAACTTCTACAAATCAAGAGGTCTATTCCTTCTTATAAAGGCTTCAAAGACTTAGAGTTAGGTATGAATTCATGAACTAATTTTCCCACTCAAACCCTTGAATTTATCCTATTGGTTGCATGCAATCCCCACTTTTCTTATTGGCTGCATGCTGATTACATAGGTCAAAGAAAAGATTTGAACTTATCTCTAAAATCCTTTGAGATTCATCCAAAAATTGTTTTCATCTGATTTTTTTGAGGGCTCAAACTCATATGTTGATTCTGTGTTACAGGACACATACTATATTACTAGTGCTCGACACATGTACGATTCTAGCTTGCTCAGCACATGTAGCATTCTAGCTTGCTTAGGACATGTAGCATTCTAGCTTGCTCGACACATGTAGCATTTTGGATTGCTTAGCATCAATTGTGACTCAACACATATAGATCACTCGACACCTATATCATGCTTAGCACCTGAATTCACTTAGCACCTATTGGAATTTTGGCTCACCACATACTATGGCTTGGCATATATAGTGTACTCAGCTTTTATATGAAAATTGGTTAAGTGTGTTGAAACTTAATTGTCAAAACCAATATAAGACCAACAAAAACTACACTAGTGTCTTGTGTGAACAAGAATGATAGATGGATCATTGATAATGGGTGTTCATATCACATGACTAGAGATAAAATTAAATTCAAAATCTTGAATTAGTATGATGGAAATAGTGTAAGGTTTGGTAATGCACCCTATTTGATAAAAGGAAAAATTTCTATCCAACTCACGAAAAATATTTTATGTGATAATGCTTATTATGTTGAAGAAATTAACTATAATTTGTTCAGTGTGTCACAACTAAATAATTCAGGTTGTAAGTTTGAGTTTGAGAACAAGATTGATAAGATATATGATGCTAATGATAAACTAATTGGAAAAGGTGATCAAACTAGAGGTAATCTATTCTACCTTGATATAGAGGATGTTACTTCTTTAGTTTTAGAATTTGATGATGTGTGGCTATGGCTCAAGAGGTGTTTTCATGTTAATTTTGGTAACTTGGTTAGTATTAGTAACATGAGAAGAGTCAAAGGTTTGCCTAGTTTGAAGAAACCTGACAATATAATTTGCAAAAAATGTTAGTTAGGCAAAATGTCAAAGTCAAGTTTTAAGAGTAAGACTCATACCTCTAAATGAATATTAGGTATTTTCATACTAACTTGTGTGGACTAATTGATGTGAAAAGCTACAAAGGAGCTAAGTACAATATGCTATTTGTTGATGATTATTCTAGAATCATGACAATTATGTTTTTGAAATAGAAATCTAATGCTTTCTAAATGTTTAAGTGGTACTTAGCAAGAGTTGAGAAGGATATCGGTAAAAAGTTTAAAATTCTTGAGATCTAATAGAGGAGGATAATTTACATCAAATGAGTTTGAGATGTTTTGTAATAATAGAGGAATAAAAAGACATACATTTTCTCCTAGGACACCTCTACAAAATGGAATTTCTAAAAGAAGGAACAGATCTATAATGGACTATGCTAGTTAACTCATGATGGAGAAAAATGTTGCTTTGAAATATTGGATAGAATTTGTAAGTATAATTGTCTATACCTTCGACCATGTACAAGTCAAGAAAGGTACTTATTAAACACCTTTTGAAGTATGGTATGAATACTAACCCAATGTAAAATATTTTAAGGTATTTGAAAGCAAGTGTTATATTCTCAAAGATTCAAGAAATGGTAAATTAGATGCAAAAAGTGAAGAAGGTATATTTCTTGGCTATTCCACAAGAAGTAAATTTTATAAGTATTTAAATACTAACACTAACAAAGTTGTGGAAAGTGCAAATATGATATTTGATGAATATACAAAAGTACATGAGGTTGAACCTATGAAGAAATGAAAAGAATAAAAATAATTTGTATACATTTATGAAGGTATATCTACTAATGAAGATGTTGTAAATCAAGTTGCAAATCAATAGCAAGTTTCAGTGATTGTCGACTCATATATTGTGAATGTCAAGTTACATTTAGGAATTGAGCTATATTCAAGTGTTGAGTTATAGAATGAAGTTGAGGCACATTCTTAATCAGAGATTAGTGTACATGAAAGCGATGTTGAACTACCTTATAGAGATGTACATAGTGATTCATTAGTTGAGATACCAAATGATGAAAATAGAGAAGTACCAAATTGTCTAAGTATGTCAAGAGACATCACCCTCCTGCAAAAATTATTAGAGATAAAGATGTTAGACCAAAGATAAGGAACATGTTAAGAAATGGTACATGTTTTATGAGAATTCAAGAATCTAAAACAATAAAATGTGCCCTATAAGATGTGTACTAGAGTAAAGCCATGAAAGAAGAGATTGAAAAAATTGAGAAAAATAAGACATGAAATCTAGTTCCTAGACCAGAAGATAAAAATGTGATGTCATAAGGAACAAGGAAAGATTATTTTTTAAAGGATATGCACAAGAACAAGGGATAGACTATTAGAGAAACATTCACTCTTATTGCAAGATTGGAAGGAGTAAGAACTCTGCTTTCTTACTTTGTATACAAAGGTTTTAAAGTTTATTAAGTGGATGCTAAGTCTATAGTTTTGAATGGTATATTGGAGGAAGAAGTTTATATAGAAGAGCCAGAAGGATTTGTTGATGCTAACAACAAAAACTTGGTATGTAGACTACACAAAGCTTTATATGGTTTGAAGCAAGTACCAAGAGCATGGTATGAAAGGCTTCATAATTATCTTGTGACCATTGGATTTGAGAGGACTGATGATAACAATAATCTATACTTGAAGACTAAGAAAGGAAAAGGTATTTTGTTGGTGATATCATATTTGGAGGTCACAATACTTTATGTAAATCTTTCAGAAATGAAATAAAGAAATAATTTGAGATGTCTATGTTTGGAGAGATCAAGTTCTTTGTGGATTTGCAAGTACATCAAATGAATATCACTCAGTCAAAGTATGTAAAGGAGATATTGAAAACTTTTGGCGTAGAAGATTCAAAGCTAGTAAGCACACCTATGGTGACAAGCCATAAATTGTCAAAGAATGATGATTCAGCTAAGGTGAATCAAACATTGTATAGGTCTATGATTGGAAAATTAAAATATATAGTACACAACATACTTGATATTGAATTATCTATTGGAATAGTTGCAAGATTCTTTGCTAATACCAAGAAGAATCATTTGGTGACTGTTAAGAGAATAAGGAGATATCTAAAAGGAATAGAAGACTATAGTCTATACTTCAAGAAAAATGAGAAATTTAAATTGACAGCCTACACTTTTACTAATTGGGCTAGAAATATTGATGACAAAAAAAGCACTAGTTGAGGATAATTTTGTTTAGGAAAGAGACTAGTTACATGGACTAACAAGAAACAAAATTATATATCTCAATCTACTATTGAAGCTTAATATGTTGCTGCTACACTAAATTGTACAAACATTGTATGGATCAAACAACTACTCAAAAGTATGAAGGAGAAAATCACTGAACCTGTGATACTTTATTGTCATAATACAAGTGTTATAAATATATTAAAGAATTCTATGATAAGACTAAGCACATTGCAATCAAGTATCATTACTTGTGAGAGTTAGTTCAAGATAAAGAGATGAAGATGGAATATGTTAATGCAAAAGATCAAATAGTTGATATCTTCACAAAAGCATTACCTAAGGATTCTCATGAGTATCTACGAGGTAAACTATGGTTGATACCCCTATCAAAGACAATTTTTGAAGCATGAGAAGTGCCCTGAATCAAACAAGTTGATTGACATATTTTACACATTGATTTAATGGATCCTACTTTAGGAGCTACCTAAAGTAATCAATGAGTTGGAGTTATAAATTAGTCACAAGCTAGGTGACCAAGGGAGAAACTAAAAATGTTCATATTAAGATGACAAGCCTTTGGTATTGTTTTCAAAGAGAAAGAAATCATGTTGAAGGGAGAAATCCTAACTACTAAGAGAGATATTGTTATTAAAGAGGGAGATGAAAGAAAACATAGAAGAAACATAGAATACCTAGTAAGAGGGAGTTAATGTCAAAGGAGATATAAGAAGTGATCCAAAGGGAGTCATAAGGATGAGTTGATTGATTATCTATTGATCATAATAGAATTTTTGAACCTATTCAAAAGATGAAAAGTTGTTGATAGAGTGAAAGATTTCACTACAAAGAACTATTTTATTTTTGGTATTGTGCTAGTTGTACTTATTAAGTTTGGTTTTCCATTAATGAAAATGAGGGAGATTGTTGAAAATAGATTGATACAAGTATGAATATGTATTTCAATTATTGTTTTGTTACTGATGTCAAACCTGCTACTTGCTTGTAAGACAATTGCTTAGATGATTTTAGTACTATCATTTGTTTGATTGATAGAGATTTGATCAAATGAAGTAACAATAACACCTAGAGGAATGGTTGAATTATGATATAGAAAAGGAGTACAAAGATCAGTTAAGACAATGATATTATAGTGCATTGATAATCTACTTAAGGTTGCAAAGGATGGATACATTGATTAAGTTTAGAAGAATAAGTTAAATGAAGTATGTCTTCCAAGCTTAACAATTTGCATAGTAAGTGCCAAGCAAAATTAGTGTAAGCTAAGAAGAAAATTAGTTGGACCTAAGAAAAGTTAATTTAAATGTAAGTTGAGTGATATAGTGTAAGCTAAGTAAAGTTTAGTTGATATCAAGCACCAGTAAACTTTAGTTTGTGCCTAGTGTTTTCATAGTGGATGTTGAGCAACATAGTATGTGTTGAGCATCAGAAGAAAGTTAATGCCAAGTGTCATCATTATGAGAATGATTTTGAATTTAATGAATTTGAGCCAACAAGTTTGATTTCTTGGATTATGTGAACCATGTAGAAGATAAGCTTGATGAGTTGGTGGCACAAAATTCAAGATGAACCATTTTGAGGCAAATTCAAAGAGGATTGAAGGAAAAGTTTCCAAAAGGGAATAAAATGAAATGATGGGTAGATTCATTGAATCCTACCTAATCCAACTTAACCCTTAAATGGAAAAAGGAGGATGAATGGAAAAAGATTTTAAGTTTTTATTTATAGAGATGGTTGGTAAAAAGGAAAGGATGTCAAGTGTGAGAACCTAAGGAAGACAAGGAGTCTAGGGTATTGCCTCATTTAGTGACCTAAGAGAAGAGTCTACATTGGTAAGCAAAGATAGAAGGTTTAAGGGTATGGATGCTTAAAGGGTGAAAAAGCTCTTAGAGTTGAAGAATGTGAAAGAGAAGCAAAATGAAAGACTAAAATAGAGATCTATAATATGTGAGTGTGTTGTAAGTTTTTATCAAATCAAGCCTTACTGTTACTTTCTAACCATTGCACTAGTTTAGGGTAAATCCTTTGGATTGATGTTGACCTAATAGTCATTTTTAAATCCTTTAACCAAATGACATTCCAAGTTAATGATCTAAATTCCACTAACAAGGCTCACTCCTAACAAGGTGATTGAAATCCTTTAACCAAGTTACATTTAATAGTGTGCATTGTAACCCTTAATGAGGTTGGCCTTTTAGAGGGCATCACTTTAGAAGAGTGAGAATGAGTAGCATGTTACTGGTGGTTTTTCCCAAATTGTATTTCCATGTTAAATCATTCTGTCAAATGTGTTATTGAATAATTTATGTTTTGTGCTTACATTTCTACAAAGTTGATTTGACAGTAATCTACAAGTTTAAGTGATTTTATGATCTAATGGATGCATGCATGATGAAATTTTTTTATGGATATGGGTTCAATAAGCTATGAAAATTTTTATTTGTACATTTGGACCTTGGATAACTAATTCACCCCCCCTAACAATTATTCTAAATAATTCCAACATTTTTCTCTTTCATATTATAGAGATGAAAAAGATATCTGCAATTAGCTTGTCATCTCATAGGTCATGTTATTAGTTATTTTATGCTTCTATCATTGCATTAGAATGGAAGGATTTTTGGTTTTAATCTAATCAATACATATTCAAATTTATGGTTTGACAACTGGTACCATATGGATGAGTCTAAGGTATACCCACCTAGGTTTTGCAAAGCCTGAAGTGGAGTTCAACCTTATAGTTGGCTCGAGTTCTAAACAAACTATATCCATCATAGGAGATAACTAACCTTAGATTTATTTTTTTATTAGCTACCTAGTAGTTAAAACCATTGTTAAATTAGGGGCCAATGAAATCTTAGGATATGGACTTGATAGAGTCAATGTTGATTCTAATGAATTATTTAATAAAGACAATGATAGTAATCAACATATTGTATGTGAACACTTTCATGGTAATTATTATAAGTTGGTGACTAATCTGTTTCTTGAGGAATGTGAAGGAGTTTTAGTGCTTTTTGAATTTGATTGGATGAATGACAAGGTTGCAAATGAGGAGAAATCAGATTTCATACATCCTTCACAAATGGATACACAAGGTGAGTTTCAAATTCATGATGTATGTAACTCCTTGAAGCAAATAGAGTACAAATCCTTTTTGTTTCCAATTGATGGCATGCATAAGTTATTTGATAGAAATGAATTTTAGTATGATTTTGAAATCTAAGAGGATGTTAATCTGTCCTTTCATAGTAATCATTATGGTGATTTTCATTCTAGTTTTTCCATTCACTATGAAAGTGAAGAGATAGAATTTTTTTTGTGAAGTGAGTTAACTTAGAATGTTGATATTGTTGGTGAAACTAATGGAAATGATATTTATATCTTTCATAATGAAAGTGGAAATGAAAATCATGTCTATGATAGAGGTAAGAAATTGCATTGAAGTTTCAATGGCCCAAAGCCATCATTTGTACAATTTAGGAGTAGACTTATTTCTTTCAATTATTTTTTTGAGAGATAATTCTTGGAGTAGTATGCTTCTTCCAAATATCTGAATCATTTTGATACCCAAAAGGGATGTGCATCCATAGATAGAGCCACTATTCAAACTCAAAATTGAAGCATTGATTTTGAGTACCATTTTGAAAACTAAGCCTAAATAACCCTCTATAAGAGCCTTTCATGCATATATACCTAGCTATCATTTTGAGGCCTATTATGTGATATAGGTATTTAGCACCTTTAATTTAGTGCATATATGTTTTTTATGATGATAAGTTGTCATTCTGAATCATTTTTCAAATATGCTTTTTTTTGTAGGTGTCAAACATTGACAAGAAGCCTAGTTTGCATTTGAATATCTTGCACCTGGTAAAATTTCATGTATCGACAATTTTGGAGTATCTATTATGCATATGAAAGAATGTATGTTTAAGATTTCAAGTCATTTTGATTTTTTTTGAAAATTTTTTGAATCCCTCAAAATCAATTGTTTACTATTGTAATGTAATGCACACTATTTAATAGTGAATATTTTATGACCAGTTGAGTATTTTGAGGAAATGGTTATACTATTGAGTTTTAATCCTACATAAAATCCTATGTTTTCAATTTGAATGTCTGAAGAATCTGTTTGATGAGTTTCCTAGATTGATTCCATTTCTTAAAAAACTAAAATAGCCCTGTTACCATCTATGATAGAAGTTATGTTTGACTAGTCATAAATTTGGCCTAGTTTACCAAAATATGAAATTTCTTTCACCATTTCATTGTAGGAGTTATATACATGATGTGCTTAAGTTTTGAGCTTATGAAAAATTCATTTGACTAGTTCTCAAATGCAAATCCAAATGAAATTTTTAAAATTTTACTGGTAATTAGATGTGCAGATTGATAAGGAGGCATGTTCAAGATAATAAAATTTAAAAACTATGATAGATGATCTTAAGAGGAATTCACCAATGAATTATAGACAAAAAATAATCCAAGTGTGCTAGTTTGTAAGTTTTGATGAATCCATTTGCACACTTCCCCATGTTTATTCTGTTTGCAAAAAATTAATATTCTACTAGTGTTCCTACATCTACAAAACCAAGTACTTATATATGTGAAAAAACTAATCTTTTATGATCATGTGTAGACAAGAAAACATTAGTAGCACATGCACATATCAAGATTTGAATCAGACAAATAACTACTAACTATCATTGTGTTTCACTACATTTAATGCAACCAAAAGAAAGAATCTCCATGCAACCTCAGAGCAACTCAACAAGGGCACCCAAATGAGACCTTGTTGGTGTTCTCAAGATTGAGGGATGTGGATGTTCTCTCCTTAAACACAACTATGATGAATCACAAGATGATTAAAGAAATTAATGAAGCTAATCTAAATGAGTGGAGAATGCTCAAGAAGAGGTTGTGGAAGAAGCCACTCATGAAAACATTCAAAGGAAGTGAGATGGATAAAATTATAATTTAACAATGAAAATTTACCATGAAAATTAAAATAAATGAAAGAAATTCAAGAACTACCAAAGGGTTAGTGCTAAAACTCTCTAAAATCTCTAGAATAATACAAGCAAAATAATAATATAATGGAGGACATAAAAAATGCTTGAAACAAGGGCTCTATTTATAGGCTTGAGGGAGACCTTCAAGAGGTGGCATCTATGTGGAATCCACATAGGTGCCACAAGGGAGACACATGGGCTAAAGTACAAACCATGTAAAAGTCAAAAATAACCTTTATAATTTGAGTGGCTCAAGGTTTTCTTACATGTGTGTAAGCAACCTTGGGGAAAGGAGTGAGGGACAAGGATGTAAGAGTCCTTTTGGAGAATTAAATAAAATAGGCTCCTTGGACTTTGAGTTTGTGTGAGAAACCACTTAGGTGCTAAAAGGTGATTAGAAAAGTTCTTAAGCTTAATAAATTGGGATTACCTAGTAGGTAGGCATAGGAGGATGAGAGTGATAGGTGGTAGCCTAGGCATTAGGTAGGATTATGATTAAATCAAATAGGATTTAATTCAATCATAGGATAAGAGAATTTAATAAAGTGGAGTTATTTAAATCAATTAGATTTATTTAAAAGCGGGATTTATGGAGAACTTTGTATTAAATAAATTTAATACATTAGGGGGAAGTATTTGAATTGAATTCAAATACATTAAGAAAGTGAACTTGTTTAATTAAATAAGTAGACGAATATGAAAAAATATAATTAATTAATATATAATTAATTATAGTGTCAAGGGAAATATTAAATAAATTAATATAGTGTTTTGGGACAATTTTAAGTGTCTACATTTTGCTCCTCTTTGATGTAGTGTGGAAACAAGATTGCATAAAAGAAAAGAAAATATAGGTTACCCTAGAGAGGAGAGGAGTCCTAGGAGTCATTTCATAGTGACAACAAGGGAGGAGGGTGCCTCCTCAAGGAAATGGGGTGAGAAAGGCATGTATTTTGCCCAATTTTCTTGAAAAAGGCACAGGATGGAAAAAAAAAGGCTAAAAAGATTATATTGCATGATTTATAGGGTATAGAAGAATGAATGGGACAATTATCACTTTCCCCAAAAACATGAATAATGAATCTAAATTCATCCTAACTAAATGATATTGAGGGATCTAGTTGTGCTCATATGGGAGAGTACACCCTAGTTTAATTTTACAAAAGGGGTTATGCATCAAGTGTTATAGTAGCATAGATGACAAGGTTCCTTTGTAGGGACTAGACTCAAACATAATAGAGACTCTAGAAACATAGATCTAAATTTCATATCTATGATGGAATGAATGAAATATTTTAATTGGATATGTATGGGCACACCCAAAGTCTTGTCAAAGATCTTGGTGGAAAGTGTGCTAACCTATTGCCCCTAGTGAGCAACACATAACCATAACTCAAAAATTGACATAGATGTGCTAAAGAATCAAGAAAATAGATCAAACTTCAAATGCCACATGTAGTAAATTTAATCCATTCAAGCATCATCAAGGTATTAATGATCAAGGGAAACTTGAGGAGGTAACCACTAACACACAAAAATTAAATAACAAAAAGACCTTCTGACCAAGTAGTCTTTTAGTCTATAGTTCCTTCCATGAACTTTATTGTGATGGGGAAATTTGATATGTTATTGATCATTTTATTTAATTTTTTTGAAATATTTGTGATTGGTTCACTAGAAATTATAGTGAAAGGAACAAGGTCCTCAAATCATTTAACCTCAGTGTGATTTTGTGTAAGTTCTATTTGCAATCACTATTTTTTTAAGCTCATTTTGATGGCATGAAGTTCAATGTCATGAGAAGAGATGATGAATAAAATAATTTGGACAAGATGGTGGATGAAGGAAGAACTTGATTGAATCAGTAGGATGATTGTGATAAGCTTGGGAGGTAAAAGCACAAACTTGTGTCACCCTATTGTAAAGGAAAAGGGTAACAAAAATATAACTATTCACCTTCAATGACCAAAAATTGGTATTATTATTTAGAATTTGAAAATGAAGTAAACTAATGAAATGTGTAAAAATGGATGAATTTTAAGATTATAATTTTTAAAAATTATTTATAATAAGAATTGATAAGTTTTCTTAATTTTTATAGATAATTTTTTAGTTGCTGAGAAATGCTAAAAATTAGGGGTTTAGTTCCCACCATAAAACTACATAGAAATAAACATATTTCCATTTTATCTTAGATTATGTTATAGATAACATATATAGCTAGAACAATCAAAAATAAAAATTGACTTTAGACCTATATTTTCTCTTTTTTAGTGATTCAAATTTCAACTCACATGAAATCAATCGTTTTCATCTCCCACCATATTTTTCAAAACAAATATATTCCAACCAAAAGAAAAATTTTACATTCTGAAAGAGGACTCTCTCCTCTAGAATGTCATATAATTTTTTAAAAAAATTGATATGATTTAATATTTTTTTCTTTCTTAAAATTGACATGTTTTCAAATGTTAAAATGCATTCTTGTAGAATTTTTTAATTACAATATACTATATCTAATTAAAACCCTAAAAATTCTATATGAAAAATATTCTTGACTTTGAGCTCCATAAAATGCTGTTTATATGTTACTAAAAAAATATCATAGAAAATAGTAAGAGTTATTGAAATGTCAATTTTTTGAACTAACTTTATTTCTTTAGTAATTGGATACAAACTAGTATAAAGCATGCATTTAATAGATATTTGCAATTAGAAAAGTGTGAGACCATATATAACTTAGCTAGAATGAACTTCTCTAGATCATATGTTTGAAAAAAAAATATTTTTGTATAGAAATACTCAAATTCAGTCATTTTGATAAGTCAGCCTAAAAGGTGACATAGATTTGTACTTTTACCCATGGTGAAAAGAAAAAGATAGATAAACAGGATGTAAATTGATTTGTATGCAATTATTGGAAGAAGGGAATGTGATTAGATTAGAGGATAAATGAATTTATTGCATGAATTAAAAGAAGTAAAAATTGATGGAAGATGGAATAGATTAGAACCAATCACAAGAGAGAACCAAGGAGTGGTAAATGGATTGGAAGGGTGGGGAGACTTTTATGGATGGGATGATATACAAATGAAATGAAAGGTGAAATAATATTGGGACTAAAGGATATGGTATCAGACAATGGGGAGCCAAGGACCATGTTTCAAAGGAGTTTAAATGCCCCATACCAAGGATAGTAAAATGGAAGGGAAAATGGTGGGAAAGGATGCATGAAAATGGAAAGATGGTGTGTAAAGGATATGTATGGAGGAAATGGAGGTTCATGAATTGTTTCCAAATCATACATGGATACTATTACCTTTTTTTTTTGTTATTTTTGGTTCCCCTAGTTTCAATCACAAGAAAATTTATGAAAGTGGAAGAGTTATGAATACATGACATAAGAGGGAGGGTATGAATATGAAATGGAGGAAATGGATGGGATAATCAAGAATAAGGACATATGAAAGAAGGATGAGATTACATATGACTATAGAGGGAGGATGGAGGAAATGATTCTAACAAGGTTGATGGATACAAGATATGGATATGGTGTCAAGATCAAATATGTAAAAGGATGTTGGGAGTACGTAGAATAATGTGTGGATAATAAGAAAGGGATATGGTAGGTACATATGGATGGATGAAATGAAAATGATAGTCGGTATCAAAGTTGGAAAAGGATGATGAATGGTACATGGATATATGTAAGATATGTAAGGCAGTTCGGTATGGATGGAGCTTGCCCCTAGTGTAGAGTACAATTGGAAGAGGAAAAGTGAATGGATGGATAAGTGGAATTGGAAGACACTAGATACATTATAGTAAAAAAGAGGAGGACTCATGAATCTATATACATGGATGGTATCCCTTAATAATTATTTCTCTTTCTTTGTTATTTTCAAGGAATTTTTACTATTTTCTCATAGATGTTAGTAGATAGTGAAAAGAAGGATAAAATGGGTTGGAAAATGGTGGTCAAGTACTTATGAAAAATTTTGGATTAAGGGGGTGGATTGGTTTGGATGAAGACATGATTGATGGATGCTAGCTTAGAAGACTTGTGAATGAGTGGATCAAGGAGGTTGAAAGATCATCATTGGTGCAAACCTTTAAGGGTGATGGACAACAAGGAATTTTGGAGGATGTGTAGGAAAAAGTTTGAATTTTGGGATATAAGGACCCAAAATGAATAAAAGAGATAATGGATTTAGGATGGTGGATTTGGGTATACAAGGGCCAAAATGGATTTCAAAAATGGAAAATAGGAAGATTTATGAATGAAGGAAGCCTTTGGATTAGTGAAATTGGATGCCATTTTGAACTTTTCTTTTAGGTTTGTTGCTTGATTAAGTAGCTTTGGAATCCACATAATTTTTTAATTTTTAATTTTGGCCTTTGTGGATTTTTAATTTCTTCTTGCTTTTGGATTGCATTTTTCTTTTCTTGAACATGTCTTTTAGATGTGACATGTTGATCCTTTTATTTTTATTATCTTTATTCACTTTATTTTTGCATCTAATTTGCTTCCATTAGCCATGGTATGGATGCATAAGGATAAATGGTATGGAAAGCATATGGATGAAATTATGGATAGTGAACATTGGAATGAATTTAAGAATGTGTTTCATTGTATGTCTTTATTAGGAGTATGAGGGGATGAAGTTGAAGAGTTGGATATGGTGGATGGATGTATGTATGGATCCAAAATTGATAGAAGGGATGAAGTATTTGGATTTGGAACATAAGAACCCAAAATGAATAGAAATGGGGAAGGAATAGGATTATGGATATAAGGGCCCAAAATGGACTTGGAATATGGATAATGGGAACATTTAAGTTTGGATGGAGGAATTTTGGATTTGGAAGGAGTAGAAGGTGTACCGACATCTTGAGATATTATTTCTTCAATGGGATACTTATCATTTTCAATACAAGATGTGAGTCCATGTATATGGGGTTCATGAGTGGATTGGACAGGTGCCAAGAGATCTTATGTAGGATTGGTGTCATGAGAGAAATCATGAGGGATAATATGTCATGAGATGGATTGGGATTATGAAATGAAAATAAATGGATATTTTGATCTTGACTTATAAGATGATCATGTAGTGGGATGGAAGGAATGATTGGATCATATAATGGAATAGAATCATATAATGGAATAAAATCATATAATGGAGTGGAGGGAATGGAACCATGAGATGGAGTGCTTTGATCTTGACATGGAGGAGTATTAGTTGATGAACTAGAAGGAACATCTTCATAAAGTGGAGGATCTATGGATGCTAACTCTTGAGATGGAATGGAATCATTAATGGGTGTGGTAGAGGGAATGTCTTCATCTTGATTAAGAAGGGGATCATGAGATGGATTAAGAGGAATAAATGGATCTTGAGGGACAAGAGAATAATGGGATTGATAAATTATTGGATTTTGAGGAGAAGAGGAATCCATAATGGCATGCTTTGGAGCAAGGTTTTTTCATTCCATTGAGTGTATGAATTTGGGTGAATGGATCACTTTATTTTTAGTTTTGTATTTAGACAAGCTTTCTACCAATTATTTGTTAGCATTATGTTGTATTTGTCATTAGTGACAACACTTATTCAATTTTGAATTAATAACAAGCTCATCACTTAGTCTACAATTTATACTGAGCATTCAGTGGTTACCTTGTAAGTTCAGCAGTTATGGAGTTCACACTGAGTATTTCTAAAGCTACCGAGTGAATATACAATTCAACAATGTTTACCAAGCTTACAATATTCACTGAATAGATAGTGGTTACTAAGCTTCATAGTATCTATTAAGTTATCAGTTTGCATGACATGAAGCCAGTTTCTACCAAGTGATGAATTTATAGTGTTTACTGAGTGAAGCAAGGTAAACACAGTGTGCAGTATCTACTGAGTGACACTACATCTACCAAGTCACCAGTGGTCATCGAGTTCAAAACTACTCTGAGTGATTAGTATGAACCAAGCCTTTACTTCTACTGAGTGCATGATGATGCCATGTTATGTAGTAGATGTCGAGTATTAGAAAGTCATTGAGTCAGTTTAATGAACCCAAGTTATTTACTATTGGGCCGACTTTGTAATGTGTTGTTCACTTGTGTTTTGGCCGACCTTGCAATTTTGTAAATTTGAAAGGTATCTATGTAAGGTGTACTGTAAGATATCATTTGTATTAAGCAATAGAGAAGTAATGTGAATTATTTTTGAGAAGTACATGTGAAGGATTATCAGTAGCAGTTCAAGGAATACAGCAAGGTCAATACAAAGGCAGAAAAGTTATATCCATCACATAAGGTGATCAGTGCATAAAGGATCTTATCAGCAATTAGTTGTAAGTAGATCCACTACTTCATCTTAACAAGTGAATCAATTTCTATATCCTCTAAAAAGGTAGACTTAACAATCTTTGTATAAATCTCTAAACTAAGTGCATACTTCATTGTATGTTTGTAAATCCTCTAACAAGGTGGACCTAGCAGTCCTTTGTGCTCCTAATAGGGAAAATCACTAGAAGTGGTCAATGTAAACCTTAATAGGCCAACTTTATGTTGTAGTAGTGAAGTTTTGTCGGTATCATCCCCACCCTAGTTTTACTTTCTATTTGGAAGCTTTCTGGGTCACCAAAATATTGTGTTCTTTTGTGTGGTGAATGTTTTATTCTTTAGTATTAATGCATACAGTAGCATAGATTGCTTTGTGATAAAAGAAAGAATTTTAAAGTTATCGATTCACCCCTCCCCTCTCAGTAAGCTAGCTAGCCTTGATTATTTCTAGCAATTGGTATCAGAGCTTTGTGGTTCTCAAGATAAAAGTTTGACAACTTGAGCAAAGATCTAAGGACAAATAGAGATATTTAGACTTGACAAGGCAATTGAAAATGAAAAGCTAGATCTAGAGATGGCCATAGCTTAACTCAAAGAAGTAAAGTAACATCTTTCCCAATCCCTAAAAAGAAGGAAGGAACTTGCAAGAAAAATGGATGATAATTACTATGTTGAAGAAAATATTGAAGACTTTTTCTCATCAAGCAGCTTAGATGAAGCTAATGAGGCAATCAAAGAACTCCTAGAAAAGAATGCCTCTCTGCAAGAAGAAATAAGGAAACTCAAAAGAGAACAAGAAATTCAATCAATCAGGCTATGTGAAATTTTAGAACAAAGGAATAATTCAAATGAAGATTTGGAGGCAAGAAACAATGAAGAACAAAATCAATCCAATCAGCATGAAGACCTCATTGATCAAATCATAGGAGAAAATGAAGAAATTAGGATTCTCAAAGCACAGAATGAAAAAATAAGAAGTGATCTAAATTATGAAAGGGAAATTAATGAAATAATAATGAGAGAACTGAGATGTGAAAAGAAAATCATTGAAAAATTGAAGAATGACCTAAATGCTGAAAAATAAATCAATGAGAGAATGTTGAAATCACAAGAAGACATAAATCAATTGAATCAGCAAAATGTGTGAAATCTTCATAGGCAAAAAGGTAAAGCAAGACTTGGATACAATGAAAAACAAGGTGAATCTTCCAAGAAAGGTGCAAAAAGGAATCAAAAACCCTCATGAAATTATTGTGGGAAAATTGGTCATACATCAAACAAATGCTAGAGCAATGGAAAAGAAAAATTCAATGGAAAGTGCTACAACTGCAATCAGCATGATCACAAAGCTAACTAATGCAAGGAGAAACCAAAATTTGAAGGTATATGTCACAAATGCAAAAAGCATGGTCACAAGGCATCTCAATGCAGATCCAAATCATTCAATCTAGCTGAACAACTTGTAAATTCAATATTTGGATGGTACTACAATACCTAGTGCAGATGTTATTATTGTGGAGAATATGGACACACTAGCATAAATTGTGCAAGGCATCACCTAAGAAAGAAGGATACTACTATAAGGTGTTACACATGCACTAAACTTGGTCATATAACTAAAAACTGCATGAATATAGGCAAAGTTGAAGATGAAAAGAAAGAAAGGGCTAACAACATAAGGAAACAAATGAGGTAGCAATGGATTCCTAAATCTACTAAGGATACAAGATCAAATCATGAAAGTGAAGTCACTCAAGAAGTGGGTGACTCAATCCCCACAAACTAAATTCTTAAGAATGTGTTGGAGCTGTACTCAGCAAGAAAATCATAAGCAATTCCAAGAAATTTGAGGAATGCAAATGATCCAATCAGTATTCTAGATACAAAGGATCATAGAAAGGTTATCTTTCACTAAGTTGCATCAGACTCCACTGAGAAAAGTTGGTTGAAGACATTCTTGAGCAAGGTCAAGAGTAAAAGGAATTTGGTTCATCTATTAAGTTGATACTCTTGCCGAGTTAATTTAGTGGATGATAGTCTATCATGTACTACGTCAGTATGGTACCTAGTGTTAATGGAAAATTTTCATCAAAAAGGGTAGAATTCAACTTCAGTTTTCACTGTGTCTTTAGTATTCTTAGAGCAAAGAGATTTCCAAGTGCACTCAGGCAATTCCACAAAATTTTGAGCAAATTTTTAGCTAAGGAATTTGTTTGAAAATTTCTTTCACTTACAAAGTAGCAATGGCATCTAGAAGCACTAGCAACAAGGCAAAAAGGGGATCAAAGATGTTGGTAAAGGGTGTAGAGTGGAAAGCACTAAATTTCAAGATAGTTCCAATAGTGGTGGAGGCACTCAACCCTAATGGTGTGCAATCAAAAATTCCACCAAAGGTAGTTCTAATTAATGATATCTGCACTCATTTTAAGTGTTCAATTCAAGAAATAGGAAGCCTAGAAATGGATAGTTCTTTAGAAGAAATGTGTGTTGATGGCTCATTGAAACTTGAGCACAAGCACTTGGAAACAAAAGGATTGTCACATATATCACACCTGCCACGAAGCTTTTAGATAAAGTGGATTAGCTATACTCATAACCATGTACACAATGGTCAATTATGGTTGGAGCAGCCCATATTGATCACCAAAAATATGATTCACAAGACTACTAGCCTTCATCCTGACCAGAGCAAAAACCATCAAAACCCTAGGTCAAGATGAACTCTAGAAGAAAACCCTAGCCAAGTGGAATGTTAGAGGTTTGAAAATTAGCACTATTACTGATGTGGAGTTGAAGTTCAAAATTCATGTAATTGCCCACAAAATTTATAGTTCTAGTCATTTAAATAGTGTTCAATGTGAGGCAGCGGACTTAGCATTAAAAGTTGTGAAGAAAAAAATGGAATTTGACATATTAGAGCCACTACTGAAGCAACTAAACAAGAATATGGATAGCATCAGGTCATCAAAGAACAATCCCTATGAATTTGCTTCTTTTTTTATGTGTCTTTTATTTTATGTGCAAAAATTCTTTCCATCTAAAGGATCTATCATGTGGAGAAAGGATGTTCCCATTTTGTATCAAATAAATGAGTTTATTGTAGAAATGGGTGTAAACTTTAACAATATAATTGACAATTATTTTGAAGACTTCAAAGAAAGAATGAACAACAAGTTTAGGATTTCTCCTAAACTTGTTGAGGATTATAAAGATGATGTATGTTTCATGGTAGACTATGATAGTGTATACATTCAGGTAGTCAAGCTCCAAGTTGCATGGGTGAAACCTCTCCCTTATGAGGTCAATATTGATGAAAATAGGGACATCATTGAAGTACTAGTAAATGAGCCTTTAGATCCCAAGCAACCAGTCTTTGGCACATATGATGAGGCAAAAGCCAGAATTGAATTGGAAATCAAGCTACCTCAAGTAATCAGCAAAGGCAAGAGGAAGATTACTAAGATGAAAACTGCCACTGGTCCCTTAATGCTTATCGAGGGAAAAGGAGAAGATGAAGAAGAGGATCAAGAAAAAGAAGATAAAGAGTGTATGCATGGAATGTGGCCTCTATTAACACACACACACTTCAATGTGGTCATTACCTATGAGGTCATCCTGAAATGAACATTGAATTGTTCATACAGAATGCTCAATAGTGCAACCTGTTGCCTTCTATCTAGAAGGATTTTGCCTATTAATGTCCTCAGATTCAAGGTGCAGACAACTAGACCTTCTAAGAATAAAGGATTTAAAGAAAACTAATCTATATGAGTGTGCAAAGTAATCTAGAATAATTATTCAACTAATTTAAGAACTTGTAAAAGAAACTATATTAAATGTATGCACATTAAGAGCTAAATGAAATTAAGCTAAGAATGTAGAGATATGAAAATGTATGGGCTAAATGAGTATGAAGTGCAGTAGCAATTCGATATCAATTCAAATCGACCTCCCTTGATGAGGAATTATGAGTCCCTTAAATAGAATTCCTAGAATCCATCAATGGATGAGATCAACTCAGATTAACTGTCAAGATTGAAGCAAAGATTCAGTTAAGATGGAAACTTCCTTGTGCAGGTGAAGTGAACTATCTTTGATCTGAATGTGATGAGAAATTAACTAAACTTACCATGAGTGAGAGAGTAAGTTAACTAGATTGATTCTAATTTTGAGAAATAGTTCACTCAAAGTTTCCATTTAGAACTGAAGAGAGGATTTTGAAGATATTATTTAATTTAATAAGTGAGATATGATCTCATAAATGCCTTTTCCATTTAATTGAATAATCATATTCAATTAATTAAGAGAAGCACGATTATTAAATTAAATAAATTTAATCCCTTAGTACATTAGTCTTAGGTGATAATTTAATTTAATAAAGTATAAATACTTTAGATTAAATTAAATTTAAATCAAATAGGTTTCAATGCAACTAATATGAGTAAATACTATAGGAATTAAATAATTATTATGATGAATGCAAATTAGAGTTTTCTACATCTGACAATGAAGTCAAGTAGCGAATGTTAGGACAAGAATTTTCCTAATGAGATAAGACTCGAGCTTTGATCAGGTAGACTAGAATTGGTATAATGGCAATGAGAAAATTTTGGGGTATTACAAAGAGAAAGAATCAAAAAAGAAGGCAAAGCCAGCTAAGAAGAAAGGGAGGGTTATCTTTACTAAACCTCCAAAGGTCTCCATAGCTATTTTCACTAGGATAGATAAAGGCAAAGATGAAGGTGAAGTAGTGTTTAGTAAGCCCCAACTTACCTTCCAAGAAAGGCTAAAATAGATGGAAGAGGGAGCTGGCATCACAAACTTCAAGGCTTTAAAGTTTGAAACTAAAATTGATGCCAAGAAGATGCAGATTAAGGAGCTGGTACTCACCAAAATGGGAAAGTGGAAGTATTCCCCTGACCAAATTGCTCCTCAGATCTCAAAAGAATGGTTAGTAAGATTGTAGCTGAGGTTTGGAGTCAGCTGCACAGACAACCAAGGACATCTATGAACAATACTTGAGGAAACTATTGCCAAATCTTACTGATGTAGAAGTAAAGGCAGCCATGAAGGATAATGAAGATAAAATGATGATCAAATTCCACACATGTTTGATTTTAATCAAGTACATTGAGCATGTTGTAAGAGATGCAACAAACATGTGGAAGAATATCTATCATCTGCATAAGCCTAGTGATGATCTAGTTGAGATCAAGGATGATGATGGTGATCGTAATGATGAAGAAGATGATAGCACTCTTTGTGCTACTATTGATGTTGAAGACTATTAGGCACTAAGGGATGATGATGAAGAGAAAGAGGAAGAAGTTGAAGAGGAAGACAAGGAGGAAGTGGATGAAGAAGATGATGCAACAAAGATTGTAGTAGAAGCCATTTCTTCCCTTCCTCACTCTCCACCTAAGCCAGCAACATCATCAGGGTTGGAGTCAGCTTCAGTAGGATTGATTGCATCTACATCAGAAATATCATTTTCTCCTACCACCTCATCACTCTAGGTATCTTCAATAGAAGTATTAGTTACTTCATCTACCGAGCTACAACCCTCTTCATCAGCACCCAAGCAATCCATCACAACAATGTGCACAATTGTTAGTTCCACATTTGCATCAACTTCTTCTACACCATGTACAATAAGTCTACTAGTTCATTCTACAATTTTGTCTACCATAGCTCTAAATGCACCAATTTTTGTTCTAGTTATTTCTTCAATTGTAAATATTCCAGCTTGTACATTACCTATTGGTACATCATTTTTGGGAGGCACATCAATTTTGGATATAGCTGGTACTTCTCTCAATTTTTTTTGTAGTTGGACCAATTCAAGCTTTTTTTGCTAGTCCATCTACATAAACTATTGTTTCTATTTCTAAATCCAAGGAAGTAAGCACTGAAGTAAAACCAAAGACCCATCTAAAACTATTGCTTACTAGTAACGTAATTGATGAAGATATAGACTTGGATAAAGAAATTATCATACCTAAGATATATTTGGACACTGCCTTAGCCAACAAAATGAGATTGGTCAGTCCATTTTTAGAGCAAAAGACAAGGTAAAAGCAGCTAAGAGAAGAGAGGGATAGAGAATTCACAATAGTCGAGAATACCAAAAAGATAATTATTGAAGCTATAGGTGTTGATGTTGATCCATCTCAACACATTTTGTTACAATTAAAAGAGGCTATAAATAAGTTCAATGAGGAAAATTTTGGCCAAGAGAAGCTCATTGAAAAGGAAGAGAAGAATTTTGACAATAAGGTTCTTGAGCACATCACTTAGCACATTGCAATAAAGCAGGTAGAATTATCCACAATTTTGAGCAATCTTGAATAATCCTTTACAAATGTAACATTACTTTTTGGCAAGCTTTGTGATGTTACCAAGTATACCAAGGATATTAAGGAAAAATTAAATAAGATTGATGTGGACATGAAGGCTAGTGCTCAAAAGTTATAGTTTGACCCTAGTTGAAGCTCATCACATCACATGAAGGTGAAATTTTTGTCAAAAATGTAGGCAAAGCTACTTACAGAGGAAGCCAGGATCAGGTCTACACTCATTGACATCTAGAATATGATCCTTCCAGTTATGGACCAAATGCATAAACATATTGCTTATTCAAAACAAATTGATCCAAGACAACAATTTTTCAATAGAAAATCATATGATTGAACTTTCTATAGAAGTTCAAGTGGCACTCTCCACCTACAAAATTTTGAAAGATAATTGGGATAAGACATTGTCTCTTATTCTCAAGGTACACTCCAAGTTTCTCTTACATTTTAGTGTCTCTATTTAAATTTTTTGTATATACTCTTTGTCATTATTATTAAAAAAGGGGAGTATGAGAAGAACAAGGGAAGAGAATAGGGGGAGTAAAGAGACTTGTGGAGAAATAAGGAATAAAATAAATTGATATATGTATAAATAAAAGCTATCTATATATTATGCCATATGTATGGGGGAGATATGTAAGATATGTATAAATAGTAGCCTTACAAAGATCAATTTTGAAAAAACAAATCAGAATGTTAGTGAACATAAGTTTTGGCTCATAAGTGTTTTTGTCACTAATGCCAAAGGGGGAGATTGTTAGCATTATGTTGTATTTGTCATTAGTGATAACACTCATTCAATTCTGAATGACTATTGAGCTCATCACTCAGTATACAGTTTATACTAAGAATTTAGTGGTTACCTTGTAAGTTCAATAGTTACGCAGTTCACACTGAGTATTTCTAAAGCTACCAAGTGAATATGTAGTTCAACAATGTTTACTAAGCTTACAGTATTCACTAAACAGATAGTGGTTACTGAGCTTCACAGTATCTACTAAGTTATCAGTTTGCATGACATGAAGTTAGTTTCTACCGAGTGATGAATGTGTAGTGTTTACCGAGTGAAGCAAGGTAAACACAGTGTGCAATATCTTCTAAGTGACACTACATCTACCGAGTCACTAGTGGTCACCAAGTTTAGAACTACTTCAAGTGATTAGTATGGACCGAGCCTTCACTTCTACCAAGTGCATGAAGATTCCATGTAATGTAGTGGAAACTAGATATCAAAAGGTCATCGAGTTAGTTCAGTGAACCCAAGTTATTTACTATTGGGCCAACTTTGTAATGTGTTGTTCACTTGTGTTTTGGATGACCTTGCAATTTTGTAAATTTGAAAGGTATATATGTAAGGTGTATTGTAAGATATCATTTTTATTAAGAAATTGAGAAGTAATGTGAAGTATTTTTGAGAAGTACATGCAAAGAATTATTAGCAGTAGCTCAAGGAATATAGCAAGGTCAATATAGAGGTAGAAAATTTATATCCAGCACATAGGTGATCAGTGCATAAAGGATCTTATCAGCAATTAGTTGTAAGTAGATCCACTACTTCATCTTAACAAATGAATCAGTTTCTAAATCCTCTAACAAGGTAGACTTAAAAATCTTTGTATAAATCTCTTAACTGAGTGGATACTTGATTGTATGTTTTTAAATCCTCTAATAAGGTGGAGCTTGCAGTTCTTTGTGCTCTTAACAGGGTAGATCACCAGAAGTGGTCAATGTAAGCCTTAAAAGGCCAACTTTATGCTATAGTAGTGAAGTTTTGTGGGTATCATCCCCAACCCAATTTTACTTTCTATTTGGAAGGTTTCTTGGTCACCAAAATATTGTGTTCTTTTGTGTGATGAATGTTTTATCTTTCAGTATTAATTCATACAATAGCATAGATTTCTTTGTGATAAAAGAAAGATTTTTAAAGTTATTGATTCACCCCTCTCCTCTCAGTAACCTAGCAAGTCTTGATTATTTCCAACATTATTGTGGAACAAAGACATATTTATTACAAGGTGGGGATGATGTTGATTTTAGAGGATTAGGATTGAGTGGAGGTTGAGGCATGGGTAGGGGATTGGGATGATGGTTTTTGATACTAAGCTCAACATGTGTAGAATTACATGGAGGATTTGGGTTGGAAGGGACATGAAGATTAGGGACTTAGAAACATGGAGGAAGTGGACACATGTTCTTAAATATAGTTTTTTTTTTTACCCCCATTTGCTAGTCCAAGGACATAATTCTTAAATTCCTCACATTCTAAGAAAATGACATTTATGTTTGAGGAATTATGAATTAAATCATCTATGGATGAAGGATACTGAGATGGATTTCCATTGTCAAAGGTAGAAGAAGAATAAGGAATGTGAGATGGATTATAATTGGATATGAATATTTGTGGATTGATTTGATAAATGGGTTGAATGGGAGGTATAACTCCATATTTCCTTTGAATATCCTCAACCATTTGGTTAAGCCAATTAAAATCCATGGTGATTAGATGAGGAGGGATGAAATATTTTATGATGGATGAAATATGAACTTAGGATTAGGAACAATTTTGGACATCATGTTGATTTTATTTATATTTGATTTGATTTGATATTGGATGAGGGTTTGAGATTGATGTAGATAAATACCTTATGGTATTGAAACAAAATGGATGTTGGATTTGGATAATGATATCTTCTTCCACTTGGAGATGGAAAAATGATCCCAAGTTAGAGTAGGATAAAAAATAGATGATTCAATTCTTGGCAATGGACAAATGATCCCAAGTGAGAAAGTGAAACTATGAAAATGTTTGCTAAGAAAGTGAAACTATGAAAATGTTTGCTAAGGATAAAGGTCTAATATCACACTTTGGAAAGATCTTTCTACCTAATGATATGAGTGAATCTTGATGAAGGATAAATATGATTGATGATCTTGATTTGAGCCAATATTGACTATTATTAGATGTGGTTTAATCAAGATAACTAGAATTATGATGGTGCTCCTAAGTCCAAAGTAGAATATTTTATGAAAACTTGAAGTGGAAGAGGATTTGAATAGATGAAATTTGAAAGATAGATTTTTGGATAAAGGTTGAGTAATTGATTAAAAAGAAATGAATTTGACAAGAGATAATGGTTGAAAATATTGGATTACTTATTAGATTTGATGAGGAAATTGGATCTTGATGTGGATTAGGAAGCATGACTAGGATGAAGATTAGGAATTTGATAATGATTAAGAAGATGAGAAAATGATTAGGCTGATTTGAGGTGATTGAGATTTTGAGGAAAGGTTTGAATGATTAAGAGGGTGATTAAGAAAAGAGATGTGTGATGAAATGTATGGATAGAAGAAGTGATTTGGAAATTATGTGGAAAAATAATAATTTTTTTTGTTTTTTTAAAAATATTTTTATTTTTTTGAATTTTGAACTTTTATGATGTTTTTTAATTTTTGAAGCATTACAATGTTTTTGTTTTGTTTTTGAAATATAACATGCAAAGAATACAATGAAATATATACAAGAAACTTTTGGCTAGTGTGTTCCCTTCAAATGGAGAATGTTTAAAACAATCAAGCATGTTAAACACACCAACAATCCTATAAGGATTCAACTAGGATATACAAGTTCAACTAAGGGTGTCCTTGATATACATAAGGTGCATGAGGCCTAATCTATATATGAAAGAGAATAATGCCACATAGCCAAGAGGAGATAGTAATCCAAATCTTCATTTTCACTTCCCAAAGGTACAAAGTTCTTTGGGGCTTAGCCAAGAGTAACAAGATTCTACTTTCGAGAGAGGTGTCTTTTGATTCACCTTCTACTATTTATACTTTGCCAGAACACAGGAATTGAGGTAATCCCTTGAGGTGATGAAACCCCCAAGTAGGGCTCCTAAAAAGAAGGAAAAAAACAAGACCACTTATTTCTTATGCACTTATGATCACCCAAAGGAATGAGAGGAGAGAATACATAAGTGGCCTTGGAGTTTTAAAGACACTTGTTCACTCCAAATTGAAGCTTTAGGTTTTCTATCTACTCTTGAAGACACTCATGTTTAAGAATGCAAGGTTCTCTCCAACTTGACAATTTCATCAACATAAGAAATCAATCATTAGTCAACATAAAAAAAATCAATAGGGATAAGAACAAGTTACTTTAAGTCATTAAAGATTAAGTGTGTTAATTTTAAGCACCAATTCCAAATGATTTCAATGTTCTTTTCTCCTTAGTCACTCAAGATTTGATAAAAGTGTTATAAACCTAAATTGAAATATTTTATCACATTCTTCTTTGATCTTTAAGAAATCAAGAGTGTGTTTGTTATCTAAGCATTCATTCCAAAAAAATATTTTTCAATTTCTGTAAGGCATTAAAAATTGAATTTGGATTATTTTAGCTTCAACACATTCAAGAGTGTGTTTGAATTATCAAATTAATTACAAAATATATTCCAAGAAAAGTGTTTAAACATTCAAGTTCATTCCCAAGAATAATAAAGCATTAAGGAAAATTTACAAGAAACATGGTTAGTTATTTTTAGAATGCTCCAATCTACAATGCTTCACACAAAAAAACTTGATTACCATCACCAAAATCTCCAAAATGAAAGTTTCACTATGACCAAGAGAAGTTACAATCAATAGTCTACTAGAATGATGTTTGACACAACATGTTGATTTCCTAAAATCTGACAAAGTCTGAAATTTTCTAAAAACTCTCAAAAACTAGAATCTTTATTTGATCTCCTACGAAGCTAAAACCACTCTCAAACATCCTAGAATGTATATACATAAAAAAATAACTTAAAGTACATTCTTAAATTTTATATTTTATGTATATACCTAATGTTGAAATGACCTATCAAGACATAGAATGGTATAAGAAAGACCAAAGAAGATATCATAACACAAATAGGTCATAGATGACAAAAAGAACAAATGACAAAATGCACAGACACTAATATGCAGAGACACAAATATGAAAAGATCACAGTTTAGTATAGGTGATGGTTTAGAAGCAAAGACGATAAAACATAGAGATGCCAAAATGAAGAGATGATAGTTCATATGGGTAGACAATACTATGCAAAAATGCATATGAAAGTCTATGGTTTTTTCTAGAAAGTTGTGAATTTTAACAATTTTTAGGTGTGAAAAAGGGACATGGGTCCCACTGGGCATCCTAACATATATACATGAAAAACCTAATCTATTGGGAGCATGCGTAAAAAAGAAAACATTAGTAGCACATGCATACATAAATATTTGAATCAAACAATGAACTACTAATCATCATTGTGTTGCACTACACTAATGCAATGAAAAGAAAGAATCTCCATGCAAACTCAAAGTAGCTGAACAAGGGCACCCAAATGAGACCTTGTTGGTGTGCTCAAGATTGAAGGATGTGGATGTACTCTCCTTAAACACAACTATGATAAATTCCAATATGATTAAAGAAATGAATAAAGCTAAACTACATGAGTGGAGAATGCTTCAAGAAGAGGCTATGGAAGAAGCTACTCATGAGAACATTCAAAGGAAGTGAGATGGATAAAATTAAATAAACTAAAAATGAAAATCTAACATGTAAATTTTAAAAAAAATGCAAGAAATTAAAGAACTACCAAGGGGTTAGTGCTAAAAATATTTGAAAGCTCTAGAATAATACTAGCATGATAATAATGCAATGGAGGAGGTGAAAAATGCTTAAGACAAGGGCTCTATTTATAGGCTTGAGGGAGACTTTAAGAAGGTAGCATTTATGTGGCATCTACATAGGTGTCACAAGGGAGACACATGGGCTGAAGGACAAGCCATGCAAAAGTCAAAAATAGCCTTTATGATTTGAGTGGCTCAAGGTTTTCTCAGACATGTGTGAGAAACCTTGGGGAAAGGAGTAGGGGACAAGGATGTAAGAATCCTTTCGAAGAAATTAATGAAAGGGGGCTTCTTGGACTTTTGAGTTTCTCACACATGTGTAAGCAACCACTTAGGTGCTAAAAGGTGATTAGGAAAGTTCTTAGCCTTAATAAAGTGGGATTAACTAGTGAGTAGGCCTAAGGGGATCAGAGTGATGGGTGGTAGGCTAGGTTTTAGGTAGGATTTTGATTAAATCAAATAGGATTTAATTTAATCATAGGACTAGAGAATTTAATAAAGTGGAGGGATTTAAATAAA
The DNA here is from genome assembly GCA_028749045.1 of Cupressus sempervirens. Taxonomy (NCBI): domain Eukaryota; kingdom Viridiplantae; phylum Streptophyta; class Pinopsida; order Cupressales; family Cupressaceae; genus Cupressus; species Cupressus sempervirens. The sequence continues at coordinate 476,552,905 of CM053788.1, forward strand.
TTAGATTTATTTTAAAAAGGAGATTTATGGAAAACTTTGTATTAAATAAATTTAATACATTAGGGGGAAGTATTTAAATAGAATTCAAATATATTAGGGAAGTGAATCTATTTAATTAAATATGTAGAGGAACATGAAAAATATATTTAATTTATATATTCTATTATATTGTCAAGGGAAATATTAAATATATTAATATAGTGTTTTGGGATAATTTTAAGCATCTATAGTACCCAACTTCATGCACTTTGCAAATTTTCCTTGTTATTTGTCACAAGCTCAAATCATAGACTTATATTCTCCATATGACAATGAACTATTGCCCCAGGTTTCATATCCCCAAGTTATCATTTGTCAAATTTTCAAAGTTGAAACTAGATGCATGGTCTTATTTTCTAACATGTCTGATTGTAGGTAGTTTGAAAAGCACAACTTTGATAGTTGATATCTTTTGACTTGAAAATCATCATGAGAGAAGGTTCGATAGACTGAAGGATTTTTTATCATAGAGAAAGTGGACTAAGTGCCAAGGCTAGGGCAGGTGTTTTGGTCAATTTTTAAGGTTAGTCTGATGACCTCCTATCACAAAGTTGACATTTTTTCATAAAAGATTAAAAATTGAGTTTCAATTGATCAAACTCAGTCTTAGTTGGTATGTGGATATTGTCAAAACATAATTTGGAAGTTATTAGTTTGAAAAAAAAAAAAAAATTAGCTAGACCCACACTGGGGCCTGATCGATTTTGTCAGATTGATAGGATGTTGGGGATTGGAAGTGTTCAAAAGATGTTATAATAATTTTAATCTTTAAAGTGCACATATTTTAGATCAAATGGGTAAGTGAGTTAAATATACCGAATAAGAAATAAAAGAAAAAGTCTCAATGTTTACAAAGCTAAGGTTGTACCCAAAGATAGGTCTTCCATTGAAATGATGGCTTAAATTTTCTCTCATAAGATAATGTGTTATGATTTATTCCTCACTAAGATGAAACTCAAGTCCAACAAGAAGCAAATAGAGTGTTTCAAATGCTTTCCAATATATATGCTAAAGTAGCTAATGTAGTGTTTGGAGTTTCTCAAGAACCATACAAGTTATTTTCTTTTCATCATATCCCAAGTTGAAATATATATGGTTTCTTTTGGAATTTAAAGAAGGATATGCCATTCAAGAGTAGAGAAGAAGTTTATGAGGTAAATATGGGCATTCAATTGAAGTCAAGATAATGGGGAGCTTTAGTTTCTAATGGGGTTCATATAGAAGAACTAAAGTATTGTGTCAAACCTATTAATTGGGATCTTGATCATGTGCAAATTGGGACACATTGTTCAAGAGCGATATAGTTTTCTTCATAATCTTCTTGTAAGGAGTGCTAATCCAAATCCAAATGGAAAAGGCAAAGAATTTAATTGCCAATCTTGAAGTCAAATTTTTGCCTAGTGCATAAATGTCAAACTTCTATTGGGAGCTAAAATTACAAAGGCAATAGACACACAAGGAAAGCATTGCAGATGACAAGTAAAAGGAGTTGATTGTAGCCAAGTTAGGTGTAGAAGAGGAGTAGAAAGAGATGATATTTTATATTGATAACCAAAAATCCATCAATATGATTCTTGGTCCTCTCACAAGAATGATGAAAATGGAATATTTGTTCCAAAGGAAGGCCAAATGTACCGAGCATAGTTCAACCTATGATTCATATGGATATAAGATGATGCAATTCACCACATTTTGCAAAAAATCACTCTTTCTTTTCTCATAATATTTTGAATAAAAGGGGACAATGTGTTTATTAACTAAACATGCTTATGGATATGGAAGCACATGTGCATAAAGAAAATTTCATCTAAATCATGTGAGTGGTGGTTTGCGAGAGCATTTCCTTTTCTTTAAAAGGTTACACGGGTTATTTCTTAATTGCATGTCCTATTTAGAGGGAAATAATGACATACTATGTTTCAGATTATGATAGAAAGTGATAGGACATGGTTTTAGGAGGTGATGAATAGATTCCTTGCCTTGTATTATGCCTAATCTAGAGGAGACTACTACAAGTTTATCCCACATTATTCCTATAATGAGAGTTTCATCTATTTTTTATATTTGAATGCACAAGTCATAGGTGTCTTAAGGACATGTGCAATTTTAAGAGATGAGCCTTATGTGTAGTGGGATCAAGGGGTTGATTTGGGGTCAAAGGTAAAAAAAATTGAACATATATACATACCATGGAAAAATGACATGCCAATCAAGAAAAATTATAGCATGATAGTGACTAGACTAGACTGACCAATATAGACATGCCACATGGCACACACTCCTAGATAGACAGGCTAGCAGGATCGACACATGGCACAATGTCCCAATGTCACAATGATGTGGTAGAAAGATGACTAGGAATGCTAGAATGTGACAAGATGGCACATGTCTGGGGTACTAATGTGGTGAAGTGACACATTGTATGAAAATCAAGGTGATGAGGTGGACTGAGGTGACATGTGTTAGGTCATAGCATAGTTGCAATGATGTGGAAAGTAGGTGATGAGGCATGTGATAAAGTGATGTACTAATACATGGAAAATGAGCATGATTAGGAATGTGCACTAGATTTTTCCACATGTCATCAGATTAGGAGTCATCGTGTAGTCACCATCAGAAGATGCTCACTAGTTAACTAATGTGACAAAGCACCCCAATGAAATTGCAACACATAGAAATGGGTCAAGGAGTGATGTGGTAGATATATGGACTAATTAGGAAGTGTCTTGTGGTAACTAGGTAGTAGCAGGATGCAGTGGATACTAATGGAGCAACTAATGTGGAAATGATAGTGAAAGTCAGACCAATTAAAGGGTGACATGTGTTAGTTTGACCCAAAATGAAAAGGGTGGGCAAATCATAATTTCAAAACTAATAATTTTTTGTTATTTTCCCTAAAATTGAATGTGTAGGTCATTTTAATAAAACTAGGTTTATATGATAAAGTGTAAACTTTATGAAAAATGAATATTTGCACATTTTAAGGGTCTATGCATTATTTTGGATCTGGAATTTTAACTAGATGCCTTGGGCTTGATCTAAAAGAAAACATAGGAGTATTACATATCGTCAAAAAGTTTTTAGAGTATACTTTCCATTTTTGCTATTAGATTTTGCATAGGTATTAGTGGCTAAAAATTATTTTCAGATCTATCTAAGGTAATCCATTTTAAACTATTTCTAGATAAACAATTTCATTTTTGATTTATGGAAAAATTGTGAAATGCATAATCCACTAAATTTGGTGAGGATCATGCCAAAAATGTTATTTTGCCTCCAAATTAATTTAATGGGATGTTTGAAACATTTGATACTAGATCTAATGTTTTATCATAATAGGTTTTCTTATCATTTAGGGAGAGATATTTTCAGAGTTTTTTATGAATAATGATGAGATTTGATCTAGATTTCAGTTGTAGAAAGATGATAGAAGCTTTGTTTTAGTGCTAGATGGAGATTCAAGAAGACAAGTGTTAGTTTGATATCAAATGCAAGATTTTCATTTTTCTATATCTTCTCTTTCTTTCTCTTTGTAGAGGGTTGATTCCAAACTTTTGAATAAGTTTCATATATATGTTTCCACCATTATCTTAGCATTCTCTCTTGTTTCAAAAATAGTAATGAAGTTATGTGGTTTATTTCAGATTATTAGGTGTTTTATGAGTTATTTTCATGCATCTTGAATGTATTTTCTTCAAAGAAATGAATACAAAAGAAAAAAATGAAATTATTTTCATTCTTATTCTTGTCTCCTATCTTTGTTATTTGTAATCTTTTGTGGCTTATGATCAAATATTGTAGATCTCAGTTGCAGCAAGTTCTAGTTGTGTGTTTTGATATATTTTTCATTGATTCAAAGAATCATGTAGATGATTGATATGTCTTGATAGGGTTGCAGATTTCATGGAAGGATCTAATGAGTATGAGATTCAGTTTGAACATAGATGTCTAATTTACAAAGTGAATGCATAGATCACCAATATCCTGATGTATGTGGTAATTTATGGAACATCGAATGGATAGGGAACTAATTAGTCATAGGATCTACATGTATCTTTTTGTTTCATATGTGGGTTATGTTGATAATAAACTTATAACCAGAATCTTTTTCCCTTTCATGTTGTAGAGCTGAAAAGGATATATGCACTTAGCTTGTGAATCTCATAGGTCATGATATTAGTTATTTCATGCCTATATCAT